>CM044436.1:110884465-110897716 GCA_024363595.1 Xenopus borealis
GTATAGTATGTGAAGAAAATAGACTAGGAGAATAGAGGTTGAATGAGTAGAGGAAGAATATCTATCTATCTATCTATCATCTATCTCTACAGTAGCAGGTATCTTGATCACAGCTTTGAGGCAATAGTATCTTCTAGCTCATTCAACCGGTGGAAAACCTTCACACTTTAGGATATTGCAAGTAGATCCCTCTCAGGGGTGGTGTAACCTATCCCCACCACTAGGGATCCCATGGGGTATTTTGCTCATTGGCACTTTCCCTGCTCCTGAGCTCACCCACTTGTGTCCCTGCCTGGCGACTTGATCACCACAAGGGTGCTAAATCCAACTACTTCTTGTTGAAAGCTGTTCACTAAATACCTCTAACTGTTGCTCTTAGAGCGAATATTACACAAACTTCTGCTGCTAAAAAAACTTTCCCTAGCCAGGGTCTATCACTGCTCAGACCCTCTCCTGTACCCACATCCCCACAGGGTGAGATCCAGTAAGAAAGCCCTCAACACTGCCACCTTCTGGCAAACCTTGAACTAGCTCAGTTACAATGGACCCAGGAAAAGGGACACAGCTGACTGGGTGAATCAAAGGACCACCTAGCTGTCCAAATACAGGGGACACGTCCTGAATAAAATATCTAACCCTCAGGGTCTCTACAAATATTTGTAAAAAAAAAAATGTATTTCCATTTTCTCTGTAGTATTAAAAAGGAATCTTATACTTTATTCAGACTAAGATATATTTAATCCTTATTGGAGGCAAAACAGTCCTGTTTGGTTTAATTAATGTAATCAATTTCTGTGTCATAGAAAAAAAAGGCAGTTTCATAAAAAACAGAAAGATGTCATTATTTTGTGCCCCATGCCTTCTACATCAGCCAATTAGGAAGAAATTAGCAACATGGGAGCGTCTCTAACAAGGTAGGGCACTATATACACTATTGCAAAGCAACAATAAGCATACCTCCGAAGATTTTGGAAATAAAAAGAGGGACACGTAGCGCAGCTAAATTTTTTGGCCATGCCCATTTTTTGTGGCCACACCCCCTAAAATAATAGATATTTTTCTTGGATGTTTTACGCAGCATGATAAATCGGCCCCTTAGTAGCAAGTTGTGTCACTGCACTGGCCAGACCCCCTCTCATGACCAAAGAAAAAACCCAATTAGCCGATCAGCACCGTTCAACGGTGCGGCCCTTTTCGCGCATGTGCACGTCGCAGCTATTTGGCGCATGCTCGAGGCGTCAGTAAGGGTTCAGAAGGGGGCCCTGGACATGGGTCCCGGTTGCCCCAGGCCCCCAGTCCGACCCTGGCTGAATTAACTGATGACTAATTAATTGCTGTTGGTTACTGCTAAGGAACAAGTTTGCCCTGTGCTGATAAATGAACGTACAGAGTGCAGCCTATTTTCCAAATTCTGTTGTCTGTTGTCAAATTACCCTAGCAACCATGCATTGCTCGGTACCTTGCATCAAGCCATGATACAATTTAGGGATTTGTCATGTGTAGAGATTACAAGTGCCTTTCCATTCAAGCATCTTTAGAATCATTTTACCATATGTGTTGAAACTTTAAATAGACAAATATACTTGCTTTACAGGTTGATCTGGTGATTAAGCTTTGGAAAGTGCTGCGATCTCACCACCAGATGACTAAACCAAGTGCCAGTTCAGAGTCAGCGAATAGGGAAGCGACTTTCAAACAGCGGATGGAAGGGCGTGCTCGAACAAGCCAGGAAGACGCATATCTGCCATGAATCTGCCTCAAGGCCATAAGACTCACACAGAAGCAAAAAATGTCACGGCTCCCTGGAGAAGCCTTATTCATCTGTAATAAGGGGTTGTTCCCCTTTGTATTAACTTGTAGTATGATGTAGCAGCTCTCCAGTTTTGCAATTTCAGCTGGTTGCTAGGGTCCAAATTCCCCTGGTAACCATGCAGAGGTACAGTATCAACAATAGCCTATGAACAGAAGAGGCTGTGAACAGAAAGAAGAGTAATAAAAAGCAGTAATAACAATACATATTTAGCATTAAAAAGCATTTGTGTTTAAGAGGGGTTCAGTGAACCGCATTTGAAAGCTAGAAAGATTTAGAGGAGGGTGTCAAATCTATTAAAAAGAAAAAAAAATCAAGGCCAACTGAAAAGGTGCTTAGAATTAGCCATTCTATAACATACTAAAAGTTAACTTAAAGGTGAGCCACCCCTTTAAGATTAGGCCAAGCACTTTGAAGAGTTGGAACTATAGGATCTATATAGGGAAATGCTTGTATTGTGCCCATTTTAATTCTCCCTAACATGCATGTGCTAGGCAGTTATAAACTGTAGGTATAGTCTCAAGCTGCACTGCTCCCATGATTAATTATTCTTAGGCATGCACCGAATACACTATTTTGGATTCGGCCGAACGCCGGAATCCTTCACCGAAAGTTTCCACCGAACCGAATCCAAATCCTAATTTGCATATTGAAATTAGGGGTGGGAAGGGGAAAACATTTTTTGCTTCCTTGTTTTGTGACAAAAAGTCAAGCAATTTCCCTCCCTGCCCCCTCATTTGCATATGCAAATTAGAGTGCGAGTTCGGCCGGGCAGAAAGATTCAGCCGTATCCGAACACTGCTGTAAAGGCAGTCCTGGCCGAATCCCGAACTGAATCATGGATTCAGTGCATCCGTAATTATTCTACCTAGTTATGATTTTGCAGGTGCAGCAGACTAACCGTCCATAAAGGGAACATTAAAGGAGAACTAAACCTTAAAAAAAAGACTATGGATAAAAATGCTATATTTTGTATACTGAACTTATTGCACCAGCCTAAAGTTTCAGCATCTCAGTAGTAGCAATGATCCAGGACTTCAGACAGAGGCAGTAACATAACTACCCCTCCCTCCAGAAGTGTGGTGGATTCACCTGTGTTAGAGAACCACTGATGAGCCTAGGGTTGCTACTTTTTTATCCTTTTGGGGAAAATGGGCAGGAGGCTGGGCCAATGAGGGAGCAGACCAGTGACGTTCAGGGGCAGGGTTGATGATGTCAGGGGTGGGACTGATGACATGGCAATCAGCAATTGACTGATCACCATGTCATTGAATTAAATGTCTTGTGGCAGTTGGTAACCCAAAGGGGTGTGCACCCTGGTGACTTTCCTTTTCCTTTAATGTAGAGGTGTCCAACCTTTTGGCTTCCCTGGGCCACATTGGAAAATTAAAGATTGTCTAGGGCCACAAATGAAATACACTTTTGATTTGTAAAAGTAAAGAAAATACACAGAAAAGAACTACAATACCAGTTTGATATACACTGGATGGAGCTATACACTGGAATATGGGACACCTGGATATTAAATGGACTTATTACCCAATGGGCGATGGCGTCCAAAAACGGATACCTGCATCCAAAACGAGACTCGGCATTTCGCGAATTGTTTGCCGTTTTTTCTAATTTCGGCGAAGCGCCCCAGATTCACCCATCAATACTCATTGCTAGGAATTCACCTTGGAAGCTGTTAAATGGATATACAGGACATTTCTCAAAGAAGTCACTCTGTTTCTATTGTACAGCAGGAGTGACATAGGCCAGAGATTAGCAGTACTAGCCCCAGCTCTCAGCAATATACCAGGTATCAGAGCGTTCCATACGCAGAATAGTTTCTAAATGGAAAAGCTGCCTGCATAATCAGTAAAGCCCAGGGCTTCTCCAAGAGAACTGCTGCATCAACACCTAATAAATGATTTAAAAACTGTTAAAATAATAATAATTTAAAAAAAAAACTGCAGTGATAAACAAAAAGAGTGCTTTAAGGAAATGTAATGCCCTAGTGGGTTGGTGGCTTCTTTCGTTACGAAAGTCAGATATTTGCAGAATCCCCTTCTCTGCAGTAACAGAATGCAATGCTGTGCTGAGCTCACGTCAGATGTATGGATGTGTGTATGGATCCGATCCAAGCAGAAGGAGAGACATTTCTAATTGGTTGAGCAGTTGTGTGTTTAATTCTTCTGCAGGATGACCGCATAGCCTTTAAAGGGATTCATGCTCGACTGGAGGCCTTCCTAATTCCTCTGTGGGGACCTTTGCACAAATCCCAGATTGTGATCTGCAGCGTTGGTGCAGCAGAGCACTTTGCAAAGATACTACAGTGTGCATGGCACTTAAGAGTAACAAGCCTGAGCTCTGCACTTGCTGCTAACTCAAGGATATTTTACAGGGCCTGTTTAATGGGTTTGCTGATGAGACTGAACAGAGATCACTGAGATCAGTCATTACTGCAAAGCCAAACAGATGGAGGCTGAGAGAGACAGGCATCAAGGAGAAGGAAGGGGTGACTGCCTACTAGCAAGAGAAGAGGAGGGAGTGGAAGAAATGGGCAGGGTGAGAAACCTAAGACACCTGTGTGCTGTTACCTGCTGAATAATAGAGACCGTGGAGCACAAACCAAGGAAACAAGAGACAGGTGAGCTGTGCAGCAGCTGCAGGACAATACGGAATCCAGTCTTGTGTATCTTTGGAGCACAGCAGCCTATGAGAGGTTTTGTCACCCATTTGTATATTCATTTCCAGGTGAAAGAGAGAAATTGGGCAGCTCGGAACCCTGAGCATTGCTTATACATCATGGAAATTGCTTAAAAGCAAACCTTTGGACGAGCACATTAGTATTTTTTTTTGTAATTTACAGTACAATTTACATCCTGGGATCCCTTGATGCAAAGCTAAACGAGTAGAAGTATAGAATTGAGGAGGTTGAGAGTTAACCCATCAGCGGCCGCACAAGAACAATCCTGACCGTACTGGAGACATGGTGCACATTCCTGATGATGCAGACTTTAACTCATTTCGGGAGCAGTGCGAGAACCATGAGGGCTGGCACTGCCAGTATAATAAGGGGGGAGTGACGGTCTGGAGTGAAGAACAGGACAGTAGCAAGGCTGTTAAGAAACTTAAGGTAAGTGCTTATTTAACACGACCTTATTATAAGATACTGGCAGTCGCCCATTGACTGCAGCTGTTCTCTATCATAAGCATATTGTAGGCTGTCTAGGTTTCTGGGAGTTGATGGATAATAAGAAGGAGATGATGGACATCCTATTTAAAAGAAATCCTTTATTTGATATCCTTTATTTAAAAAAAAAAGTTTAAAGGTTGAACTTGATGGACGTGTGTCTTTTTTTTAGCCTAACGTACTATGCTACTATATCCTTTATATAAATATAACATTGTACTTTTCCTTTTTAAGTAACATGAAAGTAGAGACCATTGTTGCAGGGCCAAGGGTCTAGAATAATGCAGTCCAATTGCAGACTGTTTGCTGGTCATTGTACAGCAGCTGTGCCTTACAGACCTAGGGATTCTTTAGCTAAAATGCAGCAGCATAGAAATGATGTAAAGGGTTTGCTATGGGCACAGATATACTATAGGTTTCAGCGCCACTCTGTGACCCATTGCATTTACTTAAAAGCAAATATTTGGAACACAACATTCACATTGTAACTTACAGCACAATTTTGTCCTTGGATATCTTTATATAAAGCTAAACTGGTAGAAGAGTAGAAGTAGTGAATTAAGAAGGCTTGACAGTTAACCCATCAACTGCTGCACCAGAACAATCCTGATGATACTGAAGAGATGAGGCACATTCCTAATGAGTCAGACTTTGGTTCATTTTGGGTGCAGTGTAAGAACTACGAGGGCTGGCAATGCCAGTTTATAGGAGGGGGGGGCATTTCGCCAACTTACAGCAGCCCCTCTGGCATTTGCCAGAACCCAAAGATTGCCAGTCCAGGCCTGGGGGAGGGGGGTGAGGAACGGGGCAGTAGCAAAGCAACTTTAAAGAGATCCCAACACCAGAAATGATGCCTTTTTTTACATCTATCCTAAGATTTACTTTTTTGCTTGCTACTTATAATTCTGCCATAAAGTATTTGCCCAATGCTTTTACACTACCCATCTGACTCCCGGTGTTAGTCCATGAGGGGGCTGCCATAATCCCTGTCGGACTGGGACACCAGGGGTCCACCCAAAAACCTTACACCAGGGGCCCACTCTCAGTACTAATATTCTTCATCTATTTAGCCTCTTTTTTCTTATAGAAATAGGGAATGGCAATTAAATAGGCCAAATGTTTTAGCAGCATGAGGGCCCATTGACAACTTGGCCCACCAGGAGTTTTCCTGGTTTTCCAGTGGGCCAGTCCGACACTGGCCATACTTGTGCAGCAGGAGTACGTTCGCATTAGAAAAGTTAACTGACAGGCTGAGAGGCAGCCAGGTATAGAAACTTCAGTACTTACAAAAACAAACCTCTCTGCCATCAACATGACCTATAGGTAAATTTTAATATACATTTGTATTTTAAAAAAAGGTAGTTTTTTTAGTGTCCGTATCACTTTAAGTGATGGGTTAAAGGGGAACCATCGCACAAATGAAAATGTAATATAAGCTCCCTCATACCGAAATGAAAAACGTTCTAAATATAATCAAATAAAAAATTCTGCATTGTTTCAGAAATAATCAAGCGTATATTCACTATTCCTCTCTCAGCACCTGTTTCTCTTCATTCTGTCTTCATGCAGCAGTTGGGGGTCAGATGAATGATCCAGTATATCTTATAGGGGAGGGGCTTCCTTTCCTAGCAGATGAATTAGAGCTCACTCAAATAACTTCTAGTACAAACAAAATCTAATAAAATAACTGCCTTTTGCACAAATCCTGCATGTAGAGAGACATGATGATGGTGTCTTTAATAGAGTGAGCTCTAATATATCTGCTAGTCAAGGAGCCCCCCTATAAGATATATTGGATCTAACTGTCATTGATTATCTGATACCCAACTGCTGCATGAAGACAGAAGACAGAAGGTAGAAGGACTTTTTGATACGATGGACGAATTTCAAAGTATTTTCCACTTAGAAATTCGACCTTTAGTAAATCAGCCCCTAAATCTAATAGAAAATCAAGTAAACATTAAACCTTGTAGGTTGGTTTTGCTTCCAATTATTCTTAATTATTTCGTTTGGATCAAGTGCACGGTACAGGTATAGGATCCATTATCCGGAAACCCGTTATCCAGAAAGCTCTGAATTATGGAAAGCCTATCTCCCATGGACTCCATTATAAGTAAATAATCTATAGTTTAAAAAATTATTTACTTTTTCCTCTGTAATAATAAAACAGTACCTTGTACTTGATCCCAACTAAGATATAATTAATCCTTATTGGAGGCAAAACCAGCCTATTGGGTTTATTTCATGTTTACATTTTAGTAGACTGAAGGCATGAAGATCCAAATTACAGAAAAAAAAACATTATCCGGGAAGCCGCAGTTCCTGATCATTCTGGATAACAGGTCCCATCCCTGCACTGATTTTAATTTTTAAAATTTGGATTACGTGGATAAAATAGAGTAGGCCTTTCTGGATAATGGGTTCCCAGATAATAAAGTTCATACCTATAAATTGTTGTACATTTTACTTTGAATTCCACTTTTTGTAAACAGTTACTTTCTGTGGCTGCACATTCAGACACACTAGCCCTTTTTTTTCTGCACCGCACCTTTTTTTGATTTTTTTTTTTTAAAACATAAAATCAATATCACAGCACTTTCATGGATGCTTGCACGAAAAACAAAGTACTATGCAAGTCAGTGGGTGGTTTTGGGTGCTTTGGTGCCGTTTTTCTTTACCGAAAAACACTGAGTTCTAATCGTCAATAGGCAAACCAGGTGACCAAATATTTGCTGTCTGTAATAGTGACGAGCTGCCTGTGATATGATGTGAATTCCATAGTGTACTTACGGGGGAATGTAATTAAAGTTGCAAAGAGAAAAACATTGCACACCAATAAGAGTAAAAATCCACATCTCGCAATGCAATATTGTTCCTTAAATGGTTATTGGATTGCGAATCGTTATTGCGCAGTGCGAATTGTAATTGCGCACTCTTAGGGCTCTTACACACAAGCATTTTTACCTGCGCTCCGTGGCGTTCCGTTTTTCTGCGTTCAGCCGCAGGGGAGCGCAGGTATAGACCCACTCAATTACTGTATTTTCAATGGGGCTGTACTCACACGAACGCATGTAGGTGCATGTAGGTGCCGAACACAGGTTCAGATGCAACATGCTGCATTTTTCCTGCGTTTGGCGCCTACTTGCGTTCGTGCGAGTACAGCCCCTTTGAAAAGCATTGAGTGCGTCTATACCTGCTCTCCCCTGTGGCTGAACGCAGCAAAGCGGAACGTAGGGGAGCGCAGGTAAAAACGCCCGTGTATAAGAGCCCTTAAGAAGTGCTTGAAGGTGTCGTAATCTTTTGGAGCAAACATTGCGACTTTTTCAGTAAGAATTTTTATTACATTGACAGCGCTTTAGCGCAAAGTGTAAAAATCGCAAACGGCCTTCCACTGGCGGAAGTGGTCGCTAAACAGTTTCTGTGTTCACAAAAGGTATATTGCATAAGCGCAAAGCAAAATTTCTTCGCGCAAAGGCTTAACTTTACACATTGCTTATAATTTTTGCGTTCCCGACGTATATTACATTCCCCTATAAGACTCATATAGAAATCATGGCTAACAGGAAAGACCCCATTGCTCCAGCCTCCTCAGCTTCAGGGATGATCTTGACCCCTGTGTTGACTGAGGGGCTTTACCTCTTCAAACACCCCCATGCCCACCTATTCACCACTGAAGAGGGTTCAGGGGGGTCCCTAAATTGCACTAGAAGTAGTGATGGGCGAATATATCCTGTTTCGCTTCGCCAAAAAATTTGCGAATTTCTAGAGGAATTCACGAATTGGCGAAAAATTCACGAAACCAGGGAATTTTTAGACAGGCAAATTTTTTCGCTGGCGTTTTGCGTATTTATTCACCGGTGGCGAATCGCGGGTATTTGCCGCAAGTTTGCGCCTGGTGAATAAATTCTCCCATCACTAACTAGAAGTTCTGCTGTTAAAGTTACCAGGAGCTTTTTGCCACCCCTGTTTACCCGTCGGGGTGCTGCCACCTAAGCCCAATCTCTTAACTCGCCTTATTGGTGTAGAGTTCCTGCTAAGTTTTTATCATTTACATTCACAAAAGAGGGGAAGAAACTGTCTTCTGTCTACAAATGAGTTCAAACAACAAGGGATGTTTTCCTCTCACTTGACTTTGCCTTGGAAGGACTTTAATGAGTCACCGGGCAATTTAAAAAAGGACCTACTGTATATCTGACTTAATAGACCAAAGTATTGAAATATAAATTCCTGGAGGTAGCAGATCATGTGTTTAGAGTTCTGTTGATTTTGAACAATCCGTAATGCATTTCTAATTTTGAAAGAAAGGAGGGATTGGAAGGCCATGGCCTCACTTGGGTGGCCCAAAAGAGTGCAATATATTTCTTGTTCTGCATACTCTTCTTTGGATTCATAAGACTTGCCAAATCTTCTTGTATTCAGCTGTGAAACATTGCCCGAATACAACTGTTTCTCAGTTCAGATACAACCAAGACACTAATCCAATCTCCCACCTTGACTACTGCAACTTACTCCTCAAAGTCATTCCAACAAGTTGCTTTTCACAACTCCAGTCTTTTCCAACTGCTGCTAAACTCATTCATCTATCTCTCCACTCAACATCAGCCACTCCCCTATGCATATACCTTCAATGGCTCCCAAATCTTCTCTGGAATCAAATTCAAATTACTAACACTGACATTCAAGGTCCTTAAAAGGATACTGTCATGGGAAAACATGTTTTTTTTTTTTCAAAATGTGTCAGCGTCGGTCATTAGTACTGCTCCAGCAGAATTCTGCACTGAAATCCATTTTTCAAAAGGGCAAACAGATTTTTTTTTTTTTAGATTTAATTTTGAAATCTGTCATGTTCCCAGTTGCCCCCAGTCATGTGACTTGTGCTCTGATAAACTTCAGTCCCTTTCCCCCAGCAGCCTAACAGAACAATGGGAAGGTAACCAGATAGCAGCTCCCTAACACAAGATAACAGCTGCCTGGTAGATCTGAGAATAACACTCAATAGTAAAAGCCAAGTCCCACTGAGACTGATTCAGTTACATTAAGTAGGAGAAATAACAGCCTGCCAAAAAGTAGTTCCATCCTAAAGTGCAGCACAAGTCACATGGCTGGGAGCAGCTGGGAAACTGACAATATGTCTAGCCCCATGTCAGATTTCAAAATTGAATAAAAAAAAATTGATACAGATGCAGTCACTTGGATTTGTAAGATAAATGCGTCGTGACTCAGGGCTAATTGAAGAAACTGTGTTATCTAAAGTTATCTTAACTCATTTAATGCATTTAACCTTTTCATTAACATACCAAAGCTCCATTGTTTTCAATGGTGAACTCTTTAATTGGATGGGATGCTGTGACACAATATTCTGTGCTAAGTGGGATAAATGGGATAGATGAGTTAAGTCGCGACGCATTTAACACACAAATCCAAGTGACTGCATCTGTAATTGCATTTCAGTGCAGAATTCTGCTGGAGGAGCACTCCTTGTTTTGTGATGAAAAGTTACGCGACACAAGGATTTGGCCGAATCCTGCTGAAAAAGGCAGAATCCCAAATTGAATCCCTAATTTTAACCATGTCAGCCTCTTGTCAGCAAACCCTTCTCACTATTTACTGGAGAAAGTTCTAAGCAGAAAGCAATGGGGTTGCTTTAAGAAGAGTGGCATGATCTGCTCTTATTCCTTCTGCCGATTACCATAATGCTCACAGCTTCTCCCCGCACCGATGGTAGAATCTCGCTCTAGGCAGCCAAAGCCCATATTTGTCTTTGTGCTGATTTTAGATCTTTCGCCTCGATTGATTCAATTGCAGTTCTGTTAAACTCTGCAGCTTTGCCACGTTCCAAGTAAATAAAAGCTGAGCAGTCGGGAGAGCTCAAACCGGCGCTTTATATAGAACAACTGTCAGACCCAAATTGAATGTGGAAGTTTCAAACCAAACAGGCAAGTCAATAAGCGCTCTTCACTGAATGCATTTTAAACGTTAAACAAATAGTCTAGGACACACAGTATATCTCTCTAGAAGTGACACATTCCCAGGAAGAAATCCTGTATAATGACAATATTAAAAGGCTGTTCGCAGCACAGTGTGACTTATTTGCTCATTCCGTCGCAGCCTTGGGATAGATTCTACAGGCTTGCTGCGTTTATGGCATACACCGGCATCTTTTGATTAAACGCAGGATTTTTGTACAGCAGTTTCTTGACAGGCATCATTGCAAGTGTTGGAGTTTGCACCAGTTGATAAAAATGAACTGCTATTGATATGGATTTAAAACTGCAGGGTCTCGAAAAAAAATACATCTATATTAGGGCCCTTACACACGGGCGTTTTTACCTGCGCTCTGTTTTGCTGCGTTCAGCCGTAGGGGAGCGCAGGTATAGACGGACTCAATTATTTTCAATGGGGCTGTACTCACACGCACGCATGTAGGCGCCAAACGCAGGAAAAATGCAGCATGTTGCGTCTGAATCTGCTTTCGGCGCCTACACGCATCTCGTGGGTACAACGCCATTGAATCTAATGAGGTGCGTCTAGACCTGCGCTCCCCTGCGGCTGAACGCAGCCAAACGTGACGCAGGGGAGCGCAGGTCCAAAACGCCCATGTGTAAGGGCCCTTACAGTTTACCGTTGAAGGTCAGCCACTAGTGATGGGCGAATCTCCCGCGATTCGCTTCGCCTAAAGATTTGCGGATTTCTAGAGAAATTCGCGAATCGGCGGAAAATTCACGAAACGAGTCACAGGACGCTTTTGACGCGTGTCGTGTCAACTTTGACGACATTTACGACGCGTCGCGTCATTTTCGGCGCGCGTTGCGTCGTTTTCGACGCCTCGCGTCAAAAACGACGCGCGACTCGTCTTTTTGGCGAAATTTCGCTGGTGATTCACGAATTTATTCGCCAGCAGCGAATCGCGGGAATTTGCCGCAAATTCGGCCCTGGCGAATAAATTCGCCCATCACTATCGGCCACAGCTTTATTTAAGAATATTTTTTAAACCAAATAAACTGTTCTTGGCACACTATATTCGGGACCATATTTATATACAGACACCAAAGGGGTCCAATCCAGCAGCAGAGCTTGGGGTAGTGAGTGACATTTTGATTTATTTAAATATATTATTAATATTTATACTAAACCAAATAACCTGCCCTTGCCACTCTATAATCAGGGTCCTGTTTATTTATGGATTTATCTGTTTCATGCACAAAGTCAGCCCTCATGTTTATGTAGTCTTGTTTGCCTGGGTGCAGATCAGATGATTGTAGATTTCTTTCTTTCTCTTTAGTTTATTGTGGAGGGGCTAATGTTCCGGCTACATCCGTAGCCTCTGCTCTCTCAGGACAAATAGATTAGTTCATTGTGGAGGGGCTAAAGTTTTTGCTACGGATAAAGACTACGTATTGTTAATCCTTCCACAATGAACAAATCTATTTGTCCACTGAGAGTGCAGAGGCTACAGATGTAGCCAAAATGTTAGCCCCTCCACTAGTGATGGGCGAATTTATTCGCCAGGCGCACATTCTCAGAGAATTTCGCAACCAGTGAATAAGTTCACGAATCTGCTGCCAAAATTAGCTGGCAAAAATTTGCCGGCATCCAAAAGCCAGACGCCAGTGTCCAAAACGAGAGAATTTTTCACCATTTCGCAATTCCTCACGAGAAAACGCCACAGATTCGCCCATCACTGCCCCCCACAATAAACGAATGTATTTGTCCACCAAGTCCTGACATATATATGTCAGGTAAAGTTTACATGCAAGCTTGTGTTACACATTACATTATAAAATCTTTGGCTTTCACTGACATCGTCATTACTGGTATGGTTCTACAATCGTACATAATGAGGTTCAGGTGTTCACATTATACAATGCTAAATTGTGTTCAAGAATGCAGAATTATTTTCTAACTTTTACCTTCTCCTTAATGTATGTTATCCACGGGGTCCATATTCTCCAAAATTTGGGGCTGCTGTTGTGAAGTATATGGGTTAATTCTTCTAGCTTTCTAATTTCTTCAGCCTTATGTACCCACTACATTTTTATTCTTATCGGTGCAAATTGTTTTTCTCTTTGCAACTTTAATTACAGTCCCCCCAAATAGCAAATAGAAGGTAATAGGGAAAAAAGTATTTCTTTCTGGGGAAAATATCTCCCAACATCCTTAGTCTTAGATCCTCTTACTATACTGTATCTGTAAACAAGTTAACGGGGTGGTTCACCTTCAAGTTAACTTTTAGTATATTGTTGAAGGGCCAATTCTAAGAAAC
>CM044436.1:110899394-110911929 GCA_024363595.1 Xenopus borealis
TTTTTTTTTTTTTTTTAATCAATTTAATTATATGTGGTTTGGGCAGTTTACTAAATTGGTGTTCTGGCTGGTGGTATTAAACATATCTCATGATTACTGCTTGCTATAAACCCTTCTATAATCGGTGGCTATAGTAATATCTCTGCATTGGGAGGTTGCTCAGTGATACTGAATAGTACAATGATTGATTGCTGCAGCGCCCCTTCTCACTCTTCAGGACTGCCGTTGCCTCTGAATCTGCTGTCTAAGCACATACAGAGAGTTTTAGAACACATGGGAGGATAATAAAACCATTCACATTTTTAAAAGCAAACATTTTATTGGTTGCTGTGGCTTACGGCTCCTGGGCAAACTTCCTTCCTACTGTATTATTACATATGGGGGATGGTGTTTAAAGTTTTCCTATCAAGCTTATATAGAGTAATGCAACACTGACATTTTCTTTTTGTGTCTATTTATATAATTATTATTTTTGTTCTTTGTGGGAAGCTTCATGGACCTCCCTAATATTGAAACTAATTAGTGTACTGGAGAGCTAGGAAGTGTTTTTCTTCTTCTTTTTTTCTTAGCCATCCTTTTTCCCTCCTTTTATTTGCATGAGAGCACAAGCAGCACTGAGTAAAGTAAATTAGCTTTTCTGGTGCCCTCCTGTGAAATATAGGATTGTAAAAAGAAAGATCTGTTAAAAAAAAATCTTAGAATAATCTCGTCTGCTGCTGTAATTGCAAAATTGTGTGTGCAATGCCAAGATGCAACACAGACTCAAAACTTGTACTGCTGCATGTGTATGTAGGTGACTGGTTTAATTACTCTTTATTCAGGCAGTCTCCTAAGGTTGTGGCCAGCTAAGTGGACCTTGATCTAAAACAACTAAGTGGATCCTTCGTTATAGATGCAAAACTGTTTCCTTTTCCTGTGGCATTCTCCTGGCAGTTCATGAACTGACAACTAGATATATATCTAGATATAGGATCTAGATATAGGAAAGAACACTTAATCTGTCTCTCTTCTTCCTTGATTCCCCCTGGGCAGGCAGGTGCAACAATATTGGATCCTAGCCATGTAGGCCTAGTAAGTTGTAAGAATATACTCCTACGTATGTCATAGTTCACACATGGTGTGATAGATAGAAGGATAGCTAGTGAGCAGCCTGAGCTCCACCAAGGAGATATAGTAAGGATTAGAGTCCTTACTACACACAGTAGGAACCAAGTATACAGGGACTATTGAAGCTCAACTATAAGAACAAAAAAGTGACATTTTCAAGTTTAAATAATACACTGCTACATGTTGGCCCCTGAACATTGCTTGAATCCAGAGCTAAATTCTGGTCCATTGCCACCCCATTCAACAGGCCTCTTTGTGCCCATTGGTGCATGATGGTGGAAGTGACGTCACAATATACCTCCCCTGACTGTGACATCTATTCCCCCATGACCCACCTCCTACACCACACACCTCTATGACCAGATATATTGCCACAAAATCCAGCAATATATCCAGCAGCAGGTAGAGTTCATGTTTCACCAAGGCTTATTGTTGCCTAAATTATTAATATTGCCATATGTATACTAGTAACTGTCAAACAATAGACATACAAAAAAGATCATTGAGCCATTAACTCAAGACGATGTGCCATGTTTTGTGTTTAAACTAATTGTCATGGTTCTTTGAGCACTATATGCTTCAGGGAAATACCCCTATAAATTTTGCATGAGTTTGATTGCAAAATGAAACATAAGCACTTCTTGCTTCCCACTATTCTGTAGTATGGTGGAATTATAAATGATTGAGATGCTGTGATCCCAGTCATGTCATGAAATCCATAAAATATATGTATAATAAATCCACAGCTTGTGGGGGGGGGGGTGTTTTCAAGTATTTATTTTTTTATCTGTCTGTAATGGATAGTTTGTGCATAAAACTTTCAAAGGGTTGGTTTTTAGGAGTGCATTACACAAAGGACACATTGTGCTATATCAGCAAACAGGGTGCATTTTCAGAAGCTTTTTAACTAATAGAAAGGTGTAAATCTATAGCACTGCAGTCCATTAAATACCCAAAAAGTATATTTTAGCCCTCAGGAGCTCACCACAAATTGGCATATAATTCTTATACCCTTAGCCTTCAAAGAAATATAACTTCTTTAAATGGAGAATTGTAGGATTAATAGACTCAAGGGGGGAAATTCACAAAAGTGTCGGTAAAATAAATAACCCAGAAATGGCGGTCGACAAATTTGTAAAATGTCGTACAAACGGCAAATTCACAAAGGCAGATGTTACATCTCTGAATGTCTCGTAAGTCCGACAATTTTCTAAAATGTCTGATATCTTTTCATCGTACAGACGACATTTTAAAGACTTTTAAAAGACAATTTGACCGACATTTTCATTTTGGAGAGCCTAATGTGTCGGAAAAATTGTCGGCAAACAAAAAAGAGTTTACGAGTAATTCATAAAAATGTCGGGGAAAGTGGTGCAAAAAAAACCACGCCCACTTTTCACTACACTTTTTCAAAAGTGTTGTATATGTCGGAAAATAGGCGGGGAAATGCCCTGTGAATTTGTCGTCTGTTGTTACAGACATTTGAAAGACATTTTTTCCTTCCCGACACTTTTGTGAATTCCCCCCAAAGTGTTCTGCACACTTCAGGATATTTATATTCTTTTTTAGTTTTTATTATAATCAATTAATGGATTATGGATTTTTTTTTTTTAGTGATTGGCTGAAAACAGAGGCAGTTTCTATTGTTTCTGCCAAATACTAGCAACTGTATCAGGCAGTACTATATCATAAAAGTTTGTTGTAAACAAAGGAGAAATAAAAACTAACGGTTGAGAGTTAATTAACTTTTCTAAAAAGCATACAGTGTGTGGCCATAGGGAACATGTTGGGTGTATTGCTCAACACATATTTGAGGAATGATAAAAATACATGAAAGCCTTCCATTGAGTGCAGCAGTGCATTTTCTCAAGCTGCTGTTGGCTAAGAGCTCACACTCAAATGCAAGCAAGAGTGCAAAATCAAAAGTGCTCAGGTGTACATTAACATTTAATTTGTGGACTTTGAAGTAAAACATTTTGGTATATCTGTGCATAAAGGTGGACAACACTTTTATATGAGCATGAACATGGCTGCCATCAGGAGGGCACAGGGGGTACAGCTGTACCAGGCCCGGAGCTATAAGTGGGCCGGCTGTACCGGAAAGTTCATATAGCGCCGAAGACCTGAACCCACATTGAAAAGGCCTGAAGCCACGAAAAGACCCAAAGCTACGAAAGGAGCTGAAGAAGCTGAAGAAGAACCTAAGTTGAGTTCCACTGAACACCAATAGTGATGGGCAAATCTACCCTGTTTCGCTTCGCCAAAAAATTCCAGTGAAATTCGCGAATTGGTGAAAAAATTCACGAAACGAGTCGCGGCACGTTTTTGACGCGCGTTGCATCGTTTTTTTTTCTGCAAATTTTCGCTGGCGTTTCGCGAATTTATTCGCAAATCGCGTGAATTCACTCATCACTAAACACCAATGCTTTTTTTTTTGTATTGAAACCCTGGCCTCCAATGGTTTTGTAAAAAATGTTATGGGGTGGCCCTGGCACAATTTTTTTATTTATAGGGGATGGCCCTGACAACCAATGATTTTAATTTTTTTATGTTGTGGGGGGGGGGGGGGGTTCCTGGACACCAATGATATGTTTTAATTTGTAGTGGGGCCCTGACAATCAGAGTTTTTTTTAAAAAACATTTATATGGGACCCTGGCTGCTGATTTTTTTCTAATTAGAAAGGGGCGCTGTCCACCAAGTGTAAGTGACAGGGTTTACTTGTTGTGTGGGCAGGATCTGGGGTGGCCGGGGCCCAGAAAATGTTGCTGTATGGCGCCCCATTATTTCTGATGGCAGCCCTGAGCCTGAAGCTGAGAATGTAGATGTAGGGGAGCAAATAGTCTTTAGGCTTAAAACTGACCTTCAAACTGAACTCTCCTGCCATGTCTCCAGGTCTTCTAGAGGTGCAGTGCCACAGTTTATTAATGGCTTTACCATGTACAGTTCTTTATACATTAATAGTTGACTATACTGCAGAGACATGCATGCATAAGATGTAATGTGACTTTGGAAAGCCAGTTTTATAGCTACAATTACATAATCTTCCAACCTAATCTGACATGGAGTCCATGGAAAGAAGCTCCACATGATAACTCTTATCTACCTGCAGAAGGTTGAGTACTCACAGAATACCTGCAGGCTTCTTTAAAACTTATTAAAACATTAAACTGACCTCCCTGGTGTTCGTGCCACTTCCATCTATCCCTTCCAGTCAATTTTGGTTTCCCGGTATGATGGTGAGGAGCAGGTTTATGAAACGATTTCTACAGGCATGTTTGGATGGGGAAGGACACCACCAGGCCTGGACTGGCTATCTGTGGGTTTAGGCAAATGCCAGAGGGGCTGCTATAAGGTGCCATAGAAAGTCAGTATTTAGTGGGCAGGTGGGGCTGTTTGGGACTCTGTGTGGGCTGAGTGGGCCTCTGTGTACCTGGAATGCCAGGGCCTATTTTAATTCTCAGTCCGCACCTGGACACCAGAGGCAATGCAGGTGAGCTCTCTGTCAAAAATATTTACGCCAGCCGAAATTTGGATGCCGGCGTCATTTTAACGCACAACCATTGACCAATATTATGACTCATAATAATTGTCACTGTGTCCAAATAGTCGCCAGTGTTCATTGTTTCACTAATTTAATGGGAAATTCATTTTGGTGAAGCGAAAGGACAAATTTGCCCATTACTAGTAGAAACCAATGCAGTATTTTCTTTTATTTTCTAGCATGTACTGTAGCTGGCTGTTCAAAAATAGTTTCTAATTTGTTGTTAAAAGGGTAATAACCCTACTGCACTGATCAACCAAACTTTACTCAGTTTTTGCTGGACTACAAATCGCACAATAATCTATCATATACTGAAGGGTGAGTGATGCTGGGAGATGTTGTTCAACCAAGATCAGGGTTGTGTTCTTAAAGCAATTTTTCACAGTAAAACGTTTCCAAAACGTCTCTCTAAATCTCCACAGTCAGCAAAAAATGCAAAAAATCCTCCAATGAGAATCTCAGATGATTTGTATCAATTTGGCTCCCTGTTCTTTGTTCCTGTAATTGGAGTTGGAAGCTTTAAGCAGAGTTTCCCAGCACTTAGCAAATCAGTCCTTTATCCCCATGTCTGATTCCAGTGTAATAGAATGAAGAAATAAAATGGCATCATTATCTCTATATGTAAGATAACGGCAAGATGCCTGACATGGTGTTGTGAATCAGAATTCTTATTGGTCAGTTTTTTTGCATTTATAATGAAGTTTTTGATTAGTGGAACACTCTCACTGGTGAATTTTCTTGTATCTATAATTATGGTTTTCAGTAACTTCTATAGAAAACTAGGGGGCGCTGTGTGGCAGCATTGCAGTTGGGTTTACAACACATTTAACTACAGACTTTATACAAAACATAAACGTCATTCAGGAAGCACTTGCCTCTGTTGTATTAAGTGACAATACTTGTAGGCCTTTTCAACTTCAAGTACCCCTGTTAGGGCTAGGCTTTGGCTAGTACCCCCTTAGCACATGACAAAGTTAAATAACTAGGAAAACATTGGTCTAACAAGTCATTTAGCCACAGCTCCAAGAATAGCTAGCATATTTAATAAGTGCTTTCTTAAAATCTTACCATAAATATCCTTAAAGCTGAGCTTTCAGGTGTATCTAGAACAAAAACAGATCCTCCTAAAAATATCCTTCAAACTAACCTTCAGGCTAAACCAACCCTGCTCCCCAAGGGTTTGTTTTGGAACTACTGTCCTAGTGTGTGCATTCATTAGCACCTATAGATTGTGACAGATTCACAAGGGAATGTTGTACTTTATACTTAACATTGACTGGATGTTAAGCTTCACCTTCCATTATTATGCCGAACCCAAAGACTGAATTTAATTTGTGTCGACTGAAAATGAAATGCAAATTGTGTCCAAGTCAAGGGACAAATTTAATTTGTATTTTTTGTGAATATCATTTTAAAATGTAATGCTGTGGCCAGATATCAGTTGACCAGACCCTATCCACAGGTCTGTATCTGCCATAATCTGAAGGGGTAGAATTAGTTTATAACAATCCACATGTGGCCAGCTTTAGAATTGCTTTATTTTTTGTTTTGTACAAAATTGCAACATCTGCTTACTCTTGGCTGTGACTAATTGTATTAGACATTACCTGTTCCTTCAAAGGACAAGTTTCAGGTTCTAATCTATTATGGATGAAAGATAATGAGATGACAAGATTTGGTGTCTCCATGCCCAACAACAAAGAGATTTCTCAGAGGGGTTGGTGGAGGGAACTTTGTTGATGAGCTGACAAACTGTCATGGAAAATACTTTATTTAGGGCTATTTAGTCTAAGTAGGATTGACTTAAAATGCATAAGGTTTGCATTTCTTTTTAATAAGGCTGGTCTTTCGGATCTTTGTTCACAGGACCTCGCTCTATGCCTGTATTTTAATTGCTTGGCTGTCCAGCAGGTCAAAAGTCCTTGGAATATACAGACATATGAAAACGTTTAGGAACCACTCTTAATTCTTTAGAGTTTTGTTTATCATTAGCTGAGTTTTAAACTAGCAACTTCCTTTTTTATATATAACATGTCTTATGTAATCAGTAGTATTTCAGCAGTTAAATAAAGTTTATTCAATATGCATCATAACAAAATTAGACAGGTGCATACATTTTGCCAGATATTACAATATTTATTTGAGCCTCCTTTTGCAAATGTAACAGCCTCTAGATGCCACCTTTAGCCTTTGATTAGTGTCTGGATTCTGGATGGCGATATTTTTGACCATTTGTCCATAAAAATTCTTTCCAGTTCAGTTAAATGTGATGGCTGCTGAGCATGGACAGCCTGCTTCAAATCATCCCATAGATTTTTGATGATATTCAAGTTGGGGGACTGTGACGACCATTCGTCAGAATATTGTATTCTCCCTCTGTATAAATGCCTTTGTAGATTTTAAATTGTGTTTAGGGTCATTGTCTTGTTGGAATATTCAACTCCTGTGTAACTTCAACTTTGTGACTGATGCTTGAACATTATACTGAAGAATTTGTTGCTATTGGGTTGAATTAAATCGACCCTCAACTTTAACAAGGGCCCCAGCCCCTGAACTAGCCACACAGCCCCACAGCATGATGGAACCACCACCAAATTTGACAGTAGGAAAAAAAAATAGGATAAAAGGCTCTGGAGGAGGTAAGAAAATGGGCAAAATTATATAGGATCAGGGCGATGGCCTAATTTTCTTGGATACAAACAGGATACTAAACACTCGGCCTCCGCTCCATTTTGCCAGCCTCATCTCCAGTACTCCTACTATAAACTACTATATTTCTTATCAATTTCCCACATACTGGTTTAATGTTTAATATTATGTTAAGTAAATACCTTTTAAATTACACTTCTTGACAACATTTTCTTGTTGCCATATTATGAGGCAAGAACTATCACGAAAATGACAATGTAATATTAGCGTCAGTATACTGAATTAAGAAACTTTTTAAATACAACCAATTAAAGTTTCTATGCCGTTTTTTAAATAATCAAGTTTATTTTCACTATTTCTCTCTCAGCATCTATTTCTCCTCATTCTGTCAGATGAATGATCCAATATATCTTATAGGGGCTCCTTTTGCCTGGAAGATGTATTAGAGCTCACTCTATTAAAATCACCAGAGATCATGGGGGAGATTCATCAAAGAGTTCCGCCACTAGAGGGAAATTCCACAGTTCTCAATTCCTTTCTATGGGATTTTGCAAGGCGTATTCATCAATGGGTGAAGTGAAAGTCCACCCTTTGATGAATACGCCTTTAAAAGTGTCGGAACTTCACTCTTAACTTCACTCTTTGATTAATTTACCCCCATGTCTCTCTACATGCAGGATTTGTGCAAAAGGCAGTTATTTTGTTAGATTTTGTTTGTACTGGAATCAGTTATTTGTGTGAACTCTAATACATCTGCTAGGAAAAGGACCCTATAAGATATTCAGCTGACACCCAATTGTTGCATGAAGACAGAATGAAAACAATCAGATGCTGAGCGAGTGAGAGTGAATATAAACCTGATTATTTTAGAAACAATGCTGAATTTTTAATTGTTTGTATTTAGAAACTTTAGTATGAGGAAGCTTAAATTAAATTTTGATTTTGTGTGATAGTTCCCCTTTAAGCAAGAATTCACATTTTTTACAAACTAAGTATCTCATAACTGTAATCTGACTAAAACAATATAACCAATGAAAATATCCCTATCAAAGTAATCCCGAAATGTGGTGAAACAGGCCTCTGGAATATCTCTTTTGAGCCCCATAGTTATTTTAAAGGAATTTTAAAGAAAATAAATATGGCCATATTTTATATATTGAAGTTATTGCACCAGCCTAAAGTTTAAACTTGTCACAGGGGGTCATCATCTTGGAAAGTGTCTGTGACACTCACTTGCTTAGTGGGCTCTGAGCAGCGGTTGAGAAGCTAAGCTTAGGGGTTGTCACTAATTATCCAGCAAAAAATTAGGTTGGTCTGTAATATAAGCTGATGCTACAGGGCTGATTAATAAATTCTGATGCTAATTGCACTGGTTTCTGTGCTGCCATGTAGTAATTATCTGTATTAATGACTAATCAGCCTTACATTGTGACATTTCTATTCTATGTGTACTGTATATTGTGAGTGGGTCATTCTCAGGTAGACTGGTGGTGGGATGATGAGTAGTGATGGGCGAATCTACCCAGTTTCGCTTCGCCAAAAAATTTTCGGCCCGCCATGTTGTTTTCATCGTTTTTTTTAGCAAATTTTCGCCAGACGAATTTTCGCTGGAGTTTCGCGAATTTATTCACCAGCGGCGAATCGCGGGAATTCGCCGCAAATTCACCCCTGGCGAATAAATAAGCCCATCACTAATGATGAGCAAGGAGATACAGTATACTGCCCCTTTAAAAAAAATGCAGGCTTTTAGCTTCTGTTATTCCTGTAGATGAGGAGATCTTACTCTTCTGAGAGAGAAGATTCATAGTGAAGTTTATCATCACGTTGATCAGACATAAGTGCATGCTCCTTGTTGCAAACTCACCTCAACATTGTTGAGCATCCGTGAAGGTCAGCCAGATAGAGGTTCAAGCCTCCCCACCTATAAAAGGGATAATTTACTTGATAGAGATAAATTCCAAACATGTATGAGAGTGTGCTCCACTATTTGAGTTTCAAGGCATTTGAAGCCTCTTGAGGAAAAAATAATGACCCAGGAGGAAAACATGGTAACCACGACATAATGTAGCAGGAAACATGTCCACACCTAGGGGCAAATTTATCAAGGATCAAATTGAAAATTGGAATTTTGAGTTTATTTTAGTGTAATTCGACTAGGGAATAGTCCAAATTCAATTTGAGTTTAAAAAAAATTGAAATTACAAATGTATCCTGTATTGTCTCTTTAAGAATTTGAATTACTATTCACCATATAAAACCTGCTGAATTGGTGTTTTAGCCCATGGGGGACCTCCTTCAATGAATCTGGAGTTGTTTGTAAAAAATCTAATTTATTAATAAATTTCAAATGCTAGTTTAGTTTTTCTTTCTTTCTCCTGACAACATCCATGACTACTTGTTGATCAAACTGGTGGGAAACTGACCAGCAGGTGGTGCTGTTGTAACAAAATCCATTCATGTTACCAGTACATGTATCCCTTAATATCTTGGAATTTAAAAAATAAATATTAATGTACATTACAAAAGTTCTTAGAATAGTCCCCTCATCAATTTTAGATTCACTTATTTTTAAGGTCCTTTTAAGGGTTTGATGCAGGCAGGCTGCATATACTGCAAGTGCAAATGAATATTGTATGTTAGAGTATTCTACAATTTGCAGTTGTGGGAAATAGTCACATACACTTGAGCTATGGGCATTACATTGCCCCCAAAGTAAGCACATATTGAAGTCTTAAAAAAAAAACTGACTTGTTAAGGGAAGTTTTTTTAGCCCAGGCTAGATTCCTGCAGCAAGTAAGGTACCCATGGGCTACCAGCAAAAACCTGCAGGTTGTGGGTGAAGTTCCAGGTGCAGGCATAGACGCGGGATGGCGGTTCTGTGGGTTTTCAGGTTGGGGCACGGGTCTTCTGAATATCGATTTTTACAATTTTTCTGACCACGCCTACTTCCAATGATGTCACTTCCGGTTACAATGACATAGAAGGATCCAAGGCACACAGGATTCAGCAAGCAAGGAGATCCTTGCACGTTTATTGCGGAATAGTGCAACGTTTCGGGGTCACACCCCTTTGTCAAGCATACGGTGATTAGTGCAAAGAAACATTTATAGTCTAAGACACACAGTGATTGGTGCATTTTAGTAGTATTCATTTACATAGTTAAGTGATATGTTGCCAGCAAGGCCTGAGCAGAAAGTAATTAGTCTACCAAACACAATGATTGGTACATTTTAGTAGTGTTCATTTACATAGTTAAATGCAATGTTACCTGCAATGCAACATTGCATTTAACTATGTAAATGAACACTACATAGTTAAATGCAACATAGTTAAATGTGTCTTAGACTATAAATGTTTCTTTGCACTAATCACCGTATGCTTGACAAATGGGTGTGACCCCGAAACGTTGCACTATTCCGCAATAAACGTGCAAGGATCTCCTTGCTTGCTGAATCCTGTGTGCCTTGGATCCTTCTATGTCTATGATACATTGAGGTGGCCGTGCCTCTACCAAAGAGCACCAGGTATCGTTACTTATCTTCAGGGTGTGAGAGTCCCTATTCTAATTCAGGACTTCCGGTTACAATGACAGCACTTCCTGATTCTCGATGGTCAACATTACAGCACTTCCTAATTTTTGATGGTCAGCGGCTTGCGGGTCCTGGTTGCGGATAAAGTACTTGCAGGTCGGGTAGTGGGTCCGGGTTGCGGATGGCAGGTTGCGGGTACCGGTTGCAACAAATTGACCCATGCAGGACTCTAACCCAGGCCAGCTTTTAACCAGCTTTTGAATATTTGATTTTGATCAAAAATTCCTTTTTCTTGTATTTTTCCCAAAATGTTTTTGGATATTGAACATCTTTCAATTCAAGTCATTCAAGTGTTCCCCATAATAAGACCCATAGATTATAAAAGCTGATTAATATTTTGAGGAGGCTATCAGTTATAGGAGAACTAAAGCTTAACTAAAGAAGTAGGCTAGAAATGTTGTACATTATGGGGCAGATTTATTAAAGGGATGTCATTGGAAAACAACAACATGTTTTTTTCAAAATGCATCAAATAATACTGCTGCTCCAATAGACTTCTGCACTGAAATCCATTTCTCAAAAGAGTAAACAGATTTTTTTATATTTTGTTTTGAAATCTGACATGGGGCTAGACATTTTGTCAATTTCCCAGCTGCCCCTGGTCGTGACTTGCTGGAGCAGCACTATTAACTGATGTATTTTGATGACAGTATCCATTTAAGGGCAGGCCCGAATTTATGGAAAGGCCACCAAGGCCCGGGCCTAGGGCGGCAGGATTTTACAGGGTGGCATGCTGCCCAGCCACACCCACATTGGTTAATAAACACTGGGGATGCATAATAAATAAAATTGTTTTAGAAATTTCCCATGCATCATTCCCCATCTCTCCTGTCTCCCATCCATTTTCACGAGTAAAAAGGAGGGGACGGGGGGGCGCCGAACGTCAGCAGGCCTAGACTAGACAGGCCCACTATATAAAGCCGGCCCTGTTTTAAGGGTTGAATTTCAAGTTTATGGGAGTTTCTAAAAACTCCCATAAACTCAAAATTCTAAAAAAAAAATTTGTTAAAAAAATTCGAATTTTTTTAATTTCGGTGAATAGGATAAACATGAAAATTAGAATCAAATTGAATAAAAAAAATTTTAGCACCTAAAAAAATTGTAGGAGGTTCCCCTTAGGCTAAAACACCAATTCGGCTGGTTTTAGATGGCAAGTTTTTGAATTTGAATTCTTAAATGGACAGTACATGTCATACTCCCTAATTACCATGTCCATTTTACAAATTGTGGCAGGTTATGATAGTTTTGTTAATGAAGAGGAATAGCGCTTTAAGCTGCAAATTACAGTTTTCTAGTGATGGGCGAATCTACCCCGTTTGGCTAAGCCGATTTGTAGCTGCAAGCTGTATACGTCTGTCCCTTGATACATCTTCTTCTCCTTTTCCTGACTGTTGATGAGATGACACGAATGTATCAGTAATCCGCTCTTCATCAGTTACAATGCCTTGCATAAAGAAGGAGTCAACCTGAAGGGTCCCAATGGGTTTCTGAAAAGTAACACTACAATTTACATCTGGAACTAATAAGTTATTTAAGAAATGTATTAGCCAAGTGTGAAGGAAACCAATACAATTTTGGGTGAACAAGCTTACCTTCATCATATTAAAAGCTTGTCCACCCGAATGTTCTTTTTTTTTTTTTTTTTTT
>CM044436.1:110912001-110967422 GCA_024363595.1 Xenopus borealis
TTTTTTTTTTTTTTTTTTTTTTCCTTCAGACTAAATTGGCAATAAAGGGGTTCAGCACCATTTCAGTTTGTATGTGTGTGTGTATGGTTCCTATTTTCAATTGCAAGGCTGATTCCTTACCAGACATCTATAGGGCAATCTACAGGAAATCTGTGGGAAATCTAGGGAAATCTGTAATTGAGCTTCCCTAGTCCTCTTAGAAAATGTATTATTTTCAGAAACTAGTTGAGTCCCTTCTGGTTGATTCCTTCTTCCTGCAAGGCATTGTAGCTACATGGAAGGTATAACAATTGGGCCAGACCAGTACACTTATTCAGGATGTTGAACCAGGAAGAAATCTCCTTCTGTGGGGGGCTGGAAAGTCCTTGGGTTTGGTATTTCAGAAAAAAAGAAGTGTCAGCTTGAATCTGATGAAAAACACATTTTATAGTATCTAGTTTATTACATGAAAACTTCTTCAAAGTAAATGGGGAAATCTGTAATTGAGCTTCCCTAGTCCTCACAGAGGAATGATGCATAGTCTTTATCATTTTCACTTTAGTGTGTATGTATGTGTACATGGCAATTTATATACTACTTACAGAGTAAAGTAGGCCTATGCAGCCATATGCATTTCTATTTTGTCAAATATTGCTGATCCTTTGTTACATAGTTACATAGTAAAATTGGGTTTAAAAAAAGACATCAAGTCTTAAGCACTTATGGGGGCCCCGCTCCAGTGCAAGCTCTGATTCCTATTCACTTAAATTCCCAGTAGCCCAGCCTACCCCTAATCCAGATTGGCCCAGCCCACTCAGACCCGATTGGCCCAGGCCACAGCTGAACCTGATGGGCCTAGCCCACCCCAAACCCAATTCAACCAGCCTGCCCCAAACCCAATTGGCCCAAATAACAAGTGAAATACATTTATGTTGTACATATAATCCATGGTGCTGCTCACACAAACACAGTTTACAGTGGTAACCAAAATTTGCACACATAGATTAAACAAAGTGAGGGAAAATTTTCTCCCAGTTGCCCAGACAGCAGGCACTATTTGCCCATCCAGCTCTGTGACCCTGTGACAGACCGCAAAGTTCCTTCTAGGAGGCCCCACCAAAATGGTTCCAATTGGGCCCCGCACTTGGTACGACTGGCCCTGAACCCAGCATACATACACACACACACCCCTCCACACTTTAACACAAACCATATATGCCCATAGCTATACTTTCTGTAGAGTTTAGTATCAAAATAGCCTTTGATATTATGTCTGTCAAAAAAATCATCCAAGCCCCTCTTGTATGTATCTATAACTTTATTTGTAAAGCGCTGTTAAGGAGCTGCATCGCTGTACAGTACATAAAAGTACAGTACATATACATATATATGTATACACGGGGTAGACAAATCGATAATAAATATATACAGAATCATAGGACAAAGAAGTTAAGTGCTATGTGGTAAGAGACATAGTGGGAAGAAGGTCCCTGCCCCGTAGAGCTTACAGTCTTAAAAGCATCAGCAGAATAAGCCATCACAACAAAATCATTGTTGTACCACAGAAGAAATGTTAGGCACTCACAAACATACTGTAGACTTTATTTTGAGCAAAATAGGATACACCATAGCCTTATGTGTTTCATGGACTGGGAAAATGAATTACAGTATAAGCAAACTTTGGGCCATCTAACTAATCATACAGTGGGGCACACAGAGATCAGTCTGATGAGGATCTCAACAATGTATCAACATACTCATTTTCCTATGGGATCTTCACACATTTCCAATAACCTGTGATCAGTGAGCCAATAAATCTTATTTTCAGAGTTAAAAACTAGTGTAAAATTGCCAAAAAAAAGGGTGCACTGAATCCAGGCTTCTGGATTTGGGGAGGATTCAGCCTTTAAGGCAGGATTTGGATTCAGCCAAATCCTTGTACCTGGCCAGAACGACTTGGAATCCTAATTTGCATACGCAAATTACGGGCAGGAAGGGGAATCGTGTAACTTTTGTCACAAAACAAGGAAGTAAAAAATGTTTTTGAAGAATATTCTCTAAGCTGCTAGATCTCCACAGGCGATGGATATCCTATCCTTTTCCTTAGCTGGTCACCCACTGAGATTAAACTGGCCGATTAATAAAAGCGAGAAATAATCATAACAAAGATGGCATAAGACACAAGTCAAAATAAAGGGCAGAGATCTAATTACTCCACATCAGAGCTCAAAGCTCATCAAATATTTGTGTCCCTAATAAAAGGTGATGACATTCCATTCATTGAGCAAACTGTCATTTCCTGCACAGAGGGATGCAGAGACAAACTGGAGGAAGGCTTCATGAATAATGCACCCCATCAATGAACATTTGAAATTGTAGAAGAGCTTAGGTTACTAGGTGAAGTTCTCTAGTTTCCATAAAACTTAGAGTGATGCTGTATTGTAGGCTTATGTGCTGTGAATAAAACAGGAATCTGACCTGCCAATGAACCATTTCGTTCTACCTCTACTTTTTTCCAAATCAAAAGGCGAAAAGATTCCTTCTGCAGAGCAGCAACATATATATATATATGTTTGGTTGGGTCGATTCCAGAATGGCTTGGGTTGCTTGTGTCACGTTTCAGAGTATCTGCACACCCAATAAGAAAAGGTGTTCTGCCCTTTAGGTTTATTGCATTTTGTTTAATGTATTTGTTTAAACTTTTAAATATAAACTAAAAGACTTTAGCAAAAAAAAAAAAAAAGATTTTCCACTTCAAAGATGTGAATTGTCCCATTCCATGGTCTTTAAAAATTGTTAAATTGATTGGAAAGCTAATGCAATACCCAAAGACCCTTTACCAGCAAGAAAAGGCTTGTGTGAGTGTATGTCTTACATTGGTTAGTGAAGTGAACAACTCCTCACCACACAATTTTTTGCCATTGCACAAGAAATAACATGTTTAGTGGAAGAAAAAACAACTAGTGGGAGGGAATAATTCTAGTAACCCCATTGGAAAGCAAGGAGCGATCTGATCCCTTACATGCGTTGGACGCCATTGCAGCTATGGCCACATTCATACTCTTGTATCTTTTAAATCTACATGATTATTCTAGTACTAAACTTTTATGGAATTTATTTGCAGGCAAGGGAAGTTCAACAGCTCCTGACTTTTTATAATAAGCAATTTCTTAGCAAAAAGAATTTCAGATAAGTTACTTTATCCTTACAATTTTTTTTTTATTTAGATGTGTATTACCTGCAAAGATGTTCCTGCTGAAATACTCTATGATGTTCTCCATGATACAAGCTACCGCAAAAAGTGGGATTCCAACATGATTGAGACCTACGATATTGGGAGGCTCACTGTCAATGCAGATGTTGGATACTACTCTTGTAAGTATGTTAATATGGCTGGAGCAGATTAAATGACATCTGGGCATCTGGACTTTAGAGAGATTAAGAACCTCTGGAAGAGTATGTAAGAAATGTGATACCGCATTCATACAGTGCAAATGCAGATTACCTCTACCCACATATGGTTACCAGGAGATCTTTACAGGGAAAGAAAAGTGATCCTTTGCAATCACGCATTACCACTATATCTGACATGGGGCTAGACAGATTGTCCGTTTCCCAGCTGCCTCAAGTCATGTGACTCTTTGCTGCTGTACTGCAAATTGGAGTGATGCTTGGGATTTTTCATTCTGTAATTTGGATCCCCATTAATTAAATGTGTAAACCTTATTTAAACATTGAATAAGAGATTGTTTTGCCTCTCATATGGATTAATTATATTTTAGTTAGGGTCAAGTTCAAGATACTGTTTTATTATTACAGAGAAAAGGGGGGGAAATAATAAAATATTTGGATTATTTTGATAAAATGGAGTCTATGGGAGACAGCCTTTCTGTATTTCAGAGGGTTCTGTTTTCAGGATAACTGATCCAATACTTCCACCTGCTGTGCTAAAGATCGGACACTATGGGAAGGTACAGTCATTCAAACGGTAAAGTATGAAAAATGACTATACTGTGCCTGCACCATCAAGGTTACAAAATATACATGGGGACTAGGTTAGTATGCAAATACAGGTATGGGATCTATTAGCTGTAAACCTGTTATCGAGAAAGCTCAGAATTACAGAAAGACTGTTTTCGTAGACTAAATTTTATCCAATTAATCCATGTTTACTTGGATTGCCATGAATAACTTCTTTAAAATGGAGTCTATGGGAGATGGCTATACAGGCATGGCACGTGCTACTCAGAGTGCTCGGGACCTGGGGTTTTCCGGATAATGGATATTTCCATAATTTGGATCTCCATACCATAAGTCTATTAGAAAATCATATAAACATTAAATAAACCCAATAGACTGGTTCTTCTTCCAGTAAGGATTAATTATATCTTAGTTTGGATCAAGTACAAGGTGCTGTTTTATTATTACAGTGAAAAAGTTAATCATTTTTAAAAACAATTGGAGAACTAGAGTCTATGGGAGACAGCCTTTTTGTAATTTGGAGCATTCTAGATAATGGGGTTTCCAGATAACTGATCCCATACCTGCACTGCAATTCTGCGTTTTCCAGATAATGGGTTTCTGGATAATGGATGAATGATTGTACAACATATTTTATATAAATACATACTGTATATCTATTGATCTCTGATCTGAGTGAATCTACAGCTTATATGAAAGCTCTGAATGTTGCATGAGAAAAATTATGTTTCTATTCTTTGCAGGGAAATGCCCTAGCCCTTTGAAGAATAGAGATTTTGTCACCCTGCGGTCTTGGCTTCCTCTTGGCAATGATTACATGATTATCAATTACTCTGTGAAGCACCCGGTAAGGCCTCTTTATAGTCTCACATTCATCATATATTAATTTGTCTTGCTCTGTGTTGATAGAACCATTCAATACTTACTGTTCACTTTGTCTAAACAACTACACACTCCTGCACATTTCGGGTGCTTGAGGACTTTATTCCAACACTCTGCATTTGAGTTACAAGGTAGAAAATCTTCACAAAATGTTTCCAAAGTTGAGAATTGAATTACTGTCAAAGCTATTTTTGCAAACAATAACCTAGCACAGTGCCTGCACTCATGAAAACACCCATATCATGTGATGTGATATCGTAAAAAAAAAACTTGGGCAATGCAACTATTTGCGAATAAATATGCACTGCGCAAACTTTAGAAATGACGACATTGGGGTAGATTCATCAAAGAGTGAAGTTCCGCCACTAGAGGGAAATTCCACAGCTCTCCATTCATTTCTATGGGATTTTGCAAGGCGTATTCATCAATGGGTGAAGTGAAAGTTCACCCTTTGATGAATATGCCTTTAAAAATCCCATAGAAATGAATTGAGAGCTGTGGAATTTCCATCTAGTGGAGGAACTTCACTCTTAACTTCACTCTTTGATGAATCTACCCCATTGTGTCCTTAAAGGGCACCTATCGTACAAAACAGTTACCCCCAACCACATATGTTGGCTTATAGAGCCTTCATTCTGGTGGTACTAGTACATTTTTTTTTTTTTTTTTTTTAATGCCCCCTGCCAGTGCCAGCGTGCTCGCACCGGGAGGGAGATCGAAAGGGCAAAAAAGGGAAAATGAAGAAACACTTTGCATTCCTGCTCTGTGTAAATAACCCTTGTAGTGTCCCTTTAAGAACTCTGTTAATAATGTGTCCACAATATAAAATTACATTTGAGGTTTCCTGGATGAGCTGTAATTTGCCACTTGGAATCCTGTGCATTTCAATGGTGAAATTACCCAGTATAAGAAGCAGTCCTCTGGATTCATTGAAATGTGTCCTTTTGTTTTTATAGAAACATCCTCCCCGTAAAGACTTTGTAAGAGCAGTTTCATTACAGACGGGCTATCTAATTAAAGCCAGTGGTTCCGGCAGCTGCTCGCTCTACTATCTGACCCAAGTGGATCCTAGAGGTAATATCAATTTCTGTATTACTTTTGTGCTTTCTTCAGCCCTGTAGAAACTAGAAACCATGGAAGTTACGTGAAATGCCTCATTGTTTTATAATCCTTGGAGTCTTGGGTATAACACATTTCCATACTTGCTATTATTAATGGGGGCATATTATTACTGGATTCGAGCCCCATGAATAGTGGAGATCATACCTGTACTTTTATTTTTGTTAATGAGCATAAGGTCCATCACACAGAACATTTAAACAAGAAATCTGGCCACCAGGTGGTGATGTTGGACCCATAAACAGTGTAGATTTGCATACGTGGGCTCTACAATTACAGTCAAAGCAAACCTCAAGTAAATGACACATTGACAATTCTTGACTAATGAATAAAGAGGAAAATAATAAAATTTTTAAGGTATAGTTTTTATAGATTAACTTGAAAGCATTTGTGATTAACTAAATCTATCTGCAGGGATGCCCCACTCACACACCATTCGACTACAAGTTTTTTTTTGTCTGTATAGTTTTGTTGTAAAATCTGACCAAACGTACAAAATGAAGCCATTTCCTGAGAAATGTAGCTATTAACTTGTGTTTTTTAGCTATAGATATTCGTTGCCATGCTTAGACCACAACTGAACTGCAGAGATGTAAACTCCCCTATTTTTTGCGCTTACCTGATTTTATTCCCCCTTGCCCTTAGTCTCCCTGCTGCATTCTCACAATTGTTTTTAAAGGTTCTCCTAGGATTCTGGGGCACGCATGTGCAATAACATACAGTGATGTAATGGGAGAGCATACGTACTTGTGTATTGTTCAGTGGCTTCAGGCGGCATTTGTGCATGCGTATGGTGTCCCTTCTGGTTGGCCCTAGAGGTTCCCCTGATTTAAAACATCCTGGCGTTGACTGCTCTGGAACTGTTATTCTGATAAAACACGCTTTTAATCTGGGGAGGATGTCAACTGTATGTTATTGCTTAGTTGTTCCTAACTGCTTCAACAAATGGTATATGTATGATAACCTTTGCTCCCTTTCCTTTTTGATGTTGGATAGCCAGATAAGCATTCTTTGGTAAGTGACCCCTACCGTGAGGGCAAACAAAGCCCTCTGTAGCTCAATACACATAGATGACCCAAGAGCTCTGTACTGTCTGGATCTTACATTCAGACTAAACTGGACCTGCTCACCAAATGGCACCCCATTGGCCAAACAGTATTAGCTGTGATTGGCATCATTATAATTCATGGTTGGATTGGTCCCTATAATGGCCCAGGTCGGATTGGTCCCTATAATGGCCTGCCTGGCCTATCATGTGGTTGGCCCTTGTTAAAACTGCCTTTGTGGTTGGCAGAAGGAATGAAACCCTGTTCTGCATTTACCAATTTGTTAGTGATTATTAGTGAAGGGCGAATTCGCGGCAAATTCCCGCGATTCACTGCTGGCGAATAAATTCTCGAATCGCCAGCAAAATTTCGCTTTCCAAAATTTAGATTGGCAAAATGTCACCGAAAAAACGAGTCGCGCGTCGTTGTTGACGCGACGTGCCGAAAAACGACGCAACACGCGCAGAAAATGATGCACCTGTGTCCCGCGACTCGTTTCGGGAATTTTTCACCAATTCGCGAATTTCTCTGGAAATTCACAAATTTTTCAGCGAATCAAATCTCGGGAGATTCGCCCATCACTAGTCTTTATACATACATGGAGGATAACAGAGGCTGCCCGGCTGTAAACTATCACAGCTGTACCCACAAGCTCCAGTAACCAACAATAGCAGTGCTCCACCCTGGCATCATCCTCAAGCAGAACAACTGAATGTCGGCTGGTTACCATCTGAACCTGTAATTTGACATTGCCATGCTACAATAAAGAGCGGCATTCCCTAAAGGAGTTTTGTTGTGTGAGTCCTGCCCTCTGTCCACGTCTTCTCACGGCAAGGTGTTGTGACAATTATGTTTCCCTCTCCCTCTCTCTGCATTTTTTGGAAACATTGCCATACTGAAATGAGTTTTAATACAACTTAAGAAACATACAAATAACTTCTATGCTGGTTGTTTTTTTATTTATTTCTACAGGATCCTTACCGAAATGGGTGGTCAACAAAGTGTCCCAGTTTGTGGCCCCAAAGGTATGGAAGACATGATTTGCTGCTAGATTTATTGGATTGGTTGAACGAAAAACTCTCGTGATTTGTGTCACAGGAAAGGAAGGGCTCTGGCAGATATACTTGGTTCAACAATAGATATCAATACACTGCATATTAGAGGGCATTATAGCAGGGGATATCTACACCTCTTCAGACTAAAGGAAAAGAACTCTCAATTGAAACAGTGTAGGAGGTTCCTCACAGTGAGAACAGTAAGGTTGTGGAATGATGATGAATGGCTGATTCAGTTAGTGCCTTATTGGACAGACATACTATCCAAGGTGATACTAAAATCTATAGTTAGTGTATGAGTGCATAGCATTTATGTGAGTGTATGGAGGGGGTCTGTGTGTATGGATGGATGCTGGGTTTCATTTGGAAGGATTGAACTTGATGGACTTTGGTTGTTTTTTCAACTATGATTTAACGGAGAAGGAAAATAAAATAGTCACTGGAGTGCAGGTCTCTAGCAGGTTGGGCAGTTGCCATTTTTCCTTCTTGCACACACCAATCCTCCACTGCAGACTTGACACATGTGCATGCTCCTTCTGAGCTGGAGTTGACGATTGTTGGGAACAGCCTGGTGCTTATTGGGCAAGCAAATAAAGTCACTGGGAGCGTCTACAAATGAACTAGTGTCTTAAGCTTTCCTTTGCCATTACATTAACCTTTATGGAGAAGCTGTTGTTTCATGTACAGATAGTTGTTAATACACTAAACACAATATTTGTTCATAGTATTGCATTCCTTTTGGCTTTGCAAATCTATGTACTTGAAGTTATGTCAATTCCCATATTTTATGGGAGCAGAGAGCATGGCTGGAGGTTGGGCTTGGGTCTGGATATGCTGAGCTAAGATGTACTGGATCACTTGAGATCTGTGATCAAGAGACTCATTTATCCTTATTATATCTTATCTTATACACTGTGTTATATGTTGCTAGTTGCAAAACATCCCAGTGTTGGAGTCCTGCCTGGAACCAGTTTATAAGACCAGGACCCGACCTGACCCAAACCTGCACCCCACAGACTGGGACCCAAAATGCAACAACCATATTTATCCAACCCAGACCCACAACTGCCTTATCCATTTCCATTAAACAGGAAGTGATGTTGCTGCAAACCAGAAGTGACATCATCAAACGTGGGTGGGAACAGAAAGTTTTGTAAAATTTAAAATGGAATAAAATATAGACAGTACAACATAAGATATGAAATTTAGATGAGACCCGCAACCAGACTCGCATCTATACCCACACCCAAAAATCCTACCCTCATCCCACAGGGTACCTCCTTTTTTTTCCCACTGCAGGACTCTACCCAGTGTCAGCATCTGAACCGTAGTTGTTGCAAACCACTGTATATTAAATATAAGCAGAAGCACATGTATTGTGTGAGCAGAATTTTCCATTTTTGTGTGTATAAATAATGAGTAAGATTCAGTCATGTCAATGTGGCCCTGTTACTGTGGCATGTTAAGATAAGATATGTTTTCAAGAAACTTTATTATTCATGAAGTTGATAGTTCTGATCTTCTGGGCACTTGTACCAGGAGTCCGCTCTAGAACAATGACACCAATTGTCATTTACCCTTCAAAATGTTTGTATTGAGTATTTCCCAGAAATGTCTCTATCTCCAGTTTGATCTTCCATAATAGTATAATGTCTCTTAGGTCATGACTAGGGTTGCCACCTTTTCCTGAAAAAGATACCGGCCTTCCTATATATTTACCTTTTTTTCCTATTAATAACATTGGGTTCAACCATCAAAAATACCGGCCAGGCCGGTAAAAAACCGGCCAGGTGGCAACCCTAGTCATGACACTGACACTGTTCTGTAGGTAATGTATAAATTCTATTATTTACTATTATTATTTCTATGCAGCTTCATGAATGGATTTTTATCTTCCTTAACTGTTTACAGGCAATGAAGAAAATATACAAGGCCGGAGTCAAGTATCCAGAATGGAAGCGAAAGCATGACCCAGATTACAAGCCGTGGGTCTATCCAGAGCAAAACACACTACCGTCTGTCAACTTGGCTGACTTGTCCATTCAGAGAGCTGACGAGCTGGAAAATATAGACGAGAGCGGCGTTTCTGAAGAGCGAACGCACATCAGTGATGAAGAAGATGGTTTTTCTAAGGACTCCTAAGAGGACTCTGTATGAATGAAGTCTTATTAGCAATGTTTTCATCCTCTTTGTATTTTATTTTTGCTATCAGCTATGTCTCACATTCAATACAAACCTCTTCTAGGGTCACCAATGTTATAGTCAAGTGGTTGTTATGAGAAAGAACATTGCAGCATTCTACAAAGCTGATTCAGTTAACAATAAAAAATCATAAAGTACATGTTTCTGCTGCGCAGTTTCCTTTTAACTTTTATATACTGTAGTTACAAGGTTTACCCTGGGTCTAGCAACCAATCAGATATTCTCCTTCAAACCATGACATCTGCTGATCGGTTGAAAACTCTATGGGATAAGCTATGGGTGGATGTTAGGGTTGCCACCTGTCTGGTTTTGACCCAAACAGCCCATTTTTTTTGAAGGGCTGCAAGGGTCAAAACTGTCTGCCCCTTTTTCCAAATTAGGAAAACCAGGCAGGATCCCTATGGTTGCAGTGATCCACCATCATGACCTGCCCCCGCAGTGTCACAACCCTGCCCTCATTACATGATGGCCCTGCCCCCTGCCCCTATTCAACCGGGCTAAAAGGCAGCAACCTTAGTTAACATGCAACAAATGTTACACATTAAAATAAACCATAGGTTTAGTTAAAATAATGTAAATGGCATTTGTTTCTATTACAGAGGAAAAAAATCTATAAAAAAATTATTTGGTTCCAATAAGATTTTATAGCATAACAGATTTCCCAATAATTTTTCCAAATCTGATATCTGAATTTATTAAAGATAACTATAAATAATTTCTAAGCTCACCCTAGCTCTTCACTGCAGGTCTGTCAAGCTTAATTACATATGCAAAAGTATTCTCCAATCAGAATAATCTTTACTGCACTATATCAGTGGCCTGTACCTTGGATGCAGGTGCCTCAAAGGATACAACTTGAAGATTAGTGAATGAAAATTTTTGAAAGTGCTTTTCTATGGGTTTTTGTAACTTACATTCATTATTTATTTTTTAATTCACAGATATAAAGGGATGTATAGACTGTTAATGTGAATTCATTTTGCTGGTCCATTTCCAACTGTTCTGACCACCAAGTAGTCAAGGACGTTGTCGGGAGAAAATGGCTGCTCCAATGTTCTGCTTGGGAAGAAAACTAGAAACCTTTCTCAAATCTTTTCAGAAGAACATCAGAGAAACTCTTTCTTTATCCCTTACTTGACTACTTGGTGGTCAGAATGGTCAGAAACGGAACTACCGTTTCACTTTTTAATATGTTAATGAATGGCTAATTCTAACCACATTTTTAACGGAACTTTATTATTTCTGGGTTTTTTTATGCTTTCAAATGGGGGTCACTGACTCTCCATCTAAAAAGCAAATGCTCTGTAAGGCCACAATGTTATTGTTATTGCCACTTTTTGTTACTCCTCATGCTATGAATATTTCAGCCTTTTCTTCAAATCAGTGCCTTGTTGTGAGGGTAATTTGGGCTGAAATTCCAAACTGGAAAACTGCTAAATAATGCGTAAATGTAATCAATTTAGCTCAGTTCACTTCTATTCTCATGGGACATATATCTGCTGCTAATAACCCCTTCCAGATTTAATTCTCAGCCTTGAATCCTTTTAACCAACATTTATTTTAATTAAATTTAACAGTGAAAGCCTCTCCAAATAGCATTAATTGCTCACCCAATATCCATGATAACCTACAGTAGGTGTATAGACCCCAGGTCCCATGTTTCTGGGTTTGCAAATAATTCAACCATGCATGATAGTTTTAAAGGAAAACGCACTCGCCAAGGTAAAAAAAATGTCCCTGGTGCATCGCCCTGAACCTGTAGCTGAATTTTATTCAGGGACAAGAATTTGGCAAGATAATATATATATTCCCAGGGCTGGTCGTACCAAGTGCGGGTCCCAATTGGAACTATTTTGGTGGGGCCCCCTATAAGGAACTTTGCTGTCTGTCACAGAGCTGGATGGGCAAATAGTGGCTGCTTTCCCCTCTGTCCAAGTGACGGCTGCCAGTTGGGGATGGCGGCAGGTTGGGCAACTGGGAGAAAATGTTCCCTCACTTTTTTTTAATCTATGTGCGCTAAAAAAAGTGCAAAATTTGATTACCACTGTAAACTGTGTTTGTGCAGCACCATGGATTATATAAACAACATTAATGCATTTCACTTGTTATTTGAGCCAATTGGGTTTGGGGTGGGCTGGGCCAATCAGGTTCATCTGTGGCCTGGGCCAATCAAGTCTAAGCAGGCTGGGCCAATCTGGATTAGGGGTAGTCTGGGCTACTGGGGGATTAGGGGAATAGGACGATCTTGCTTGGAGCGGGGCCCAATTGGGCCAAATTGGTTCAATGTGCTTAAGACCGGCACTGTGTATTCCACTCATCTTCATTGGATGAAGCAAATATTTATTTCAACATGTTAAACCATCAACAATCCTGACTCGTTTAGCATCAAGGATACGTACTCTGAGGCATAATCTACATTGTACCAAACCGCTTTTTAAATTCAAAATCTGGAAATGATATCAGTTAATTGATTTCAATTAAAACAAACAAGCCTTGGTTTCATACCAATCTTTGTTTCTCTATCCGAAATAAATAATACTCAAAGTGTTTTGGATTAAATTCATTTTAAAACTCTGTGAAAACTTTTATTTAACTTTAACATAATGCTACATCACATCATATGTTTTGCCTTAAAGGAACAGTTCAGGGTAAAAATAAAAACTGGGTAAATAGAGTGGCTGTACAAAATAAAAAATGTTTCTAATATAGTTAGTTAGCCAAAAATGTAATGTATAAAGGCTGGAGTGATTGGATGTCTAATATAACAGAATACAAAACAACGCCCTGCTTTTCAGCTCTCAGCTAGTCAGTGACTATAAGGGGAGCCACATGGGAAATAACTGTTCAGTGAGTTTGCAATTGATCCTCGGCATTCAGCTCAGATTCAAAAGCAACAGTTATGACCCATGTGGCCCTCCCTCAATTCACTGATTGGTTACTGCCTGGTAACCAGGGTAACCAGTCGGTGTAAACAAAAGAGAGCTGAAAAGCAAGAAGTAGTGTTCTCTTCTGTTATGTTAGACTTACAGTCACTCCAGCCTTTATACATTACATTTTTGGCTAACTAACTATATTGAAAATTTTTTTATTTTGCACAGCCTATTTACCAAGTTTTTTTACTTTTATACTGAACAATTCCTTTAACTCATTATATGTTACCATAAAATACCCTTAGTGCAATCATCTCACAAAACTTTCATTTCATGTCCATATACTGCAACATTGTGCTTCATCTTTGTGCTTAACTCATTTCATCTTGTTTTCAAATAAAACCGCAACACAAGTACAGTTATAGCGATCTGTCTGAGATATCATAGTACTAATCGTAGTGACCCAGAATGAAAAGTGAATGAAGAACATGGTTGCACTCTAAGGGGACCTATATGTGTGGATCCAATAGATGTGCAACTTGCAATTGGCTTTTTAAATCCACGTCCTTCGTAAGCAGTTGTACAGGAAGGTCTTTTGAAATTAAAAGCTGCATATATTTTAACACCAAGTTTGTAGTGTATTTGCTCACCTGTCTGAGATGTGATATACAACAAGTCGGTTGCACTTCAAGGAATCTGTAGAATGAAGGAGCATATAAATCATATCATCTCATGTAGTAAGGACACTGTGGTATCCAAGCATTTAGTGGAGTGCAGTGGAGGTGCACCCACGAACCCTCGGATTGAGGTGGGGATTTGATGGCTAAGTTTTTCATAAAGGGGTGTTCTGGATATTCCCTTTTGGAACACGTCAACCAGCAGGGTTTAATTTGAGATTCGATTAGGCATGCTGTGTATTGAACTTTAAAGTTGAACATGCGTGTGACTTGTTCGCAATTTTGCCACATCACCCTCTGAGTTTCAGTGCCCTAACAAAGGAATACATATTCGAACTTATACACCTAAACTATGTATCGTTTTGTACAAAACATTTTACCGACTGCACAAAGTACTTTAGTAAACATGAACTCATTTGGGATCTGTGCGTAACGTGTTATTGATTTTTGTTATTCATTTATGTTTGGTGGGATTTATGGTGGGTAGTACCTTGGTGTTCATTTGAATAGAATGAGATTCACACAATTCAAGGTTAATGAACTTCCTTTGGGATCAGTGTGATAAATGGGAATAAGCTAATGTTTGTTTACTATATGGGTATTTCCCTTGTGGTATTAGAAGTTGGGGAGCACTTAATGAGTTGGCCTTTTATTTAGGTCAATTAACACTTTAATTTCTGATTGAACACGCAGAGATTGTGACACACTTTATTAGATACATTTTTGATTCTATATCATTTACACAGTTTTGTGGGTATCACAACAGCAATTGATTGTATTCATTATAATTATCATCTTTACAAGTTCTGAGCTGTATAGCTCTCCTCTAGTGAGTGAGTTATAGTTCATGTGCCCTCATGAAATCAGGGCTACATAGTGTCAGTAAAAGAGGCATATACATATGCTATGGTTATGTTGTATGATAAATACATTTAGTTTTATGCAGTTATGGTACAATATGGCCTAGAGATAAAACGGGATGTCCATGACCGATTACATCCTCATTTGTTATACACAGAAGCAATTGTTATATTGTCACAAATTCTGTCACAATAATCTTAGGAAGTAATATTGCAACACTGTGGTTTGTTTTAATTTTGTTTTTAATCTGTTACTTAGAAGTTAATTGTTCCCTATAATGGGTCTAGACAAATGAATCATTTATGCGATACTGATGTGCTGCCATGAGGCGTTCGATCGTACGAATGGTATTCGAGCAGGCGATAGAAAAAAAAGCCTGTGGGGTAATTCCCATAGGCTTCTATTGCAATTCGGTAGGTTCAATCTGGCGAAGTAGGCAGTCGAATAAAATTTTAAAGGGGAAGTAGTTTGATCATTGAATGGTCGAATGATCGAATATTCAATCATTCGATCTATTCGATACGATCCAATTTTGTTTTACAAAGGGGACCATATATTGCAATATACTGTATGGACAAACAATCCCTGTTGTTTAAAGGGTAAGGCATTTTTAGTAGCTGTATGCACAGAATGTCTCAATGTCTTAAATATATTGATAATGGGTTGAGTGCAGAGGAAATCTTGTCTTTGTATATATATATATATATATATATATATATATATATATATATATATATATAGTATCCATATTTAGTTATATTTCTATGTTTATTTACAACTATATAATTAAATGTATACATTTGTATACATTGAACAATTCATTCAAATTTAGGTAAGGAATAAGAAAATTTAGTCGATGATGTGAATTAATCTGTTGTGTTTTGTACTTTAAAAAAACATTTATGATAAAATTATTACTATAACTCCACAAAATTGTGTTGCGTTTTATTTTAAAATCAACTAACCTACACACCTAGTTGTTACCCTGGGTAAATGCCCCTAGCTCTTCCTTTACACCAGTTGTTCGGGACCGAAAGATTGCTCTAACTGCACATGCACCACCGAAGAGAAGACAATGGTGCCCGGGACCTCTGATGCCCTGAATCTGCAACAAGGAGTAAGTAAAGAGTTGGGGGCATTTACCCAGGGTAACACTTAGACTGGGGGCAGCAGGGAGTCTATATAAGGTAGGGGGTAGGGGATTTTAACAAAAAGGAGTTGATTCTCCTTTAAGCAAAACGATAAAGCATAATATTGCAGTATATGGACATGAAATTAAAGTTTTCTGAGATGATTGGACTAAGGGCATTTTATGATAACGTAATGAGTTAAGGCAAAAAGTATGCCTTAGGGGCAGATTTACAGAATTCACGTGAATAATTCGAAGTTCGATCAAATTTTAATTAAATTCGAATTCGAATCTTTGAATGTGCAAATTAGGCAAATGCAACCATCGAATATTCGAATAAAATTTTATTCGAATATTCGATTATATTCGATGGTCGAATAACTTCCCCTTTAAATTTTTATTCGACCACCTACTTCACCAGGATCAAGCTACCGAATTGGGAATCATTAGCTGAGACCGAATAAAAAAAAAATCAATCGATTAAAATTGTTCAAATATTCGATTGATCAAATTTTTTATATTCGATTGATCGAATTGCGGTAAAATCCTTCGAATTCCATAGTCGAAATCGAAGGATTTTACTTCCCCACTATTCCAATGGTCGAATTTAGAATTTTTTTTTTATTCGAAATTCGACCGTTAGTAAATCTGCCCCTTAATGTTGCATTATGCTAATGTTAAATAAAAGCTTTCACAGAGTTTCAAAACTAATTTAATCCAATAAACGTTATGCCATTAGTTTGAATGCGTGTTTATTAAAAATAAACTGCAATACAGTACACCAAATAACCCCGTGAAATAACCATGGTGATGGTGAAAGAAAAGAAAAGAAAATGGTGCAGTGTCAGTACACAATTACAGTGCATAGTATGTGGATTGTATAGCACTGTATTGTGGTGATGTAACACCACAGTAATGTGTCCTATAGATCAAGTAGGTGCAAGTGAAAAAAGGAAGGGAGGGAGGGTAGGAGATTTGGTAAGGTGGCATAAACCAAATTATTTATGTCAGGCTTACCGGGATGTCAGGCAGTGGATCTTTAGAAGATAGGACCCACAAGCGGCTAACACAGCACAGAACCACCCTGGGAATGATACAGGACGAGCCGTGAGTAGAGAGAAGCTTGTGAGGCTAAACCAAAGAATTGCCAGGGAGTAGAGAGAGAAGCGAGGTCAAACCGGATCCGAGGGCAGCGAAGTAGCAGGAACGAGAAAGCAAGCCGAGGTCAGGAAATGTAGCGAAGATTTAAAGTCAGGAACAAGCAATAGGTCATACACAGGAATCGGTTAAATAGGTTGAATAGCTAGGTTTTTCAGGAGGAACCACGATAATCAGGCACAGTTTACAGACAGAAATGGATTTAAATACCTTTAGCCTTGGCGCCAATTCCCCGGCATCGGAACGCCTGCGCCAGTACACCAGCGTCAAGACGCTCCGCAACGTGACGCGGCTGCATCTTGACGTCCGACCCGGAAGAAGGTGCGCCGAAGCGCATTTTCAGAAAGTATTCTTATAATTTACATAAGTGACAGTGAGTGAAGATGTATAAAATGTTTAAAAAATAAAATAAAATCAATTTACTGATGATGTAATTTCCGGATTCTGAATTTAAAAAGCCAAGCCGTTTGCAGATTATGCCTATGACTATACTGTATATCCTTGATATGAAACGCGTCAGGATTTTTAATGTTTTTAACCTGCTGAAACAAACGTATTCATTTTATCCAACAAGTGGAATGTGGAGCGCTTGCCAACTTCTTGTCCTTGAATGCAATTCATCTTCAGCTGCTTAATAACTCAATAACCACAAAATAAATAAATAAATGAAAACCAATTGCCAAAACTTCATCTATATTTCAAATATTGAAATGCAAAGTGTCATTTTTCACCTTCTGAAAGCAGCTCTGGGACGGGGAGGTTGCCGACCCTGTGAACTGTTCTAAATGGATACATTTCTTATCTTTGTCCCTGCTGAGCACAATCTCTGGATTTTGTTAAAGGCAGATGTTAGAATTGACACAATAGTTGCTATTACTTTTACCGGTAATTTAATTCAAAAAGCCGAATGGCAAATTTGAGTGCAATGCCTATGACTACGTATCATTGATACGAAACGCATCAGGAAATGTGATGGTTTTAACAAGTTGAAATAAAATCATTACTTTTAAACTTATGAGCGGACACGGAGTGCTCGCCAGCTTTATCTTCTATTTGTGACTCACCTATAACTAAGGATTCGACACAACGAAAAAAAATGTTTTCGCCAATTAGCGAATTTCGCTGGAAATTCGCAAATTTCTCGGCGAAGCAAACGGGGTACATTTGCCGATCACTAATTATCACTGTTTAGCAAGGCCTTTGTATATAAATGTATATAAATATATAAATGCATATTTATATCTTATATTTGTAGTAAAAAGAACCAAGGTGAGAATTTTTTACATTGCTTTGTTGGATGATAATATTAGTGCAAAGGAGATTTAAATACACTGATCATTCCTGTATTAAGTATATATAATTATAATATCAATTACTGTATATATGGAAATTTCCTAGTACATCACTGATCTCCAACTAGTATTTTGTGAGCAACATGTTGCTCTCCAAACCCTTGGATGTTGCTCCCAGATAAATGTGTTGCTCCCAGATAAATGTGTACTACCTCTCCTGTTTGGTTCTGACCTGACCTGTTCCTGACCACATTTCTTGTTCTCTGTTCAGTTGCTATGTTCGATTCCCTTGCCTGCCCAGAACTCTCTCCCTAGTCCTCTCACTCTAAGACCTGGCGGCATCTGAGGAGTGGAGGGCTCATCCTAAAGCAAAAGACGGAAGAGTGAGTGGTGACCGAGACCTTGGAATTAGTTCTGGTTGTAGGACTCCCAAAGATAATGTTTTTGTATAATTACTATTGTAAACATACAATGGTATTAAGCGTTCTGACCTAATGAAATGGTGGCATTAAACTGTTAAAGTGCTTTCAATTCTACCACTTTGTCACTTTATTTTGCATAAGGGGCTATGTTTCCTTCTCCTCCCAAATAATAAATGCAAGTGGAGGATTAAGTTATCCCTTTTTTATAATGTTATGAAAGCAATGCAATCAATCCCCACATGCATGGCATTTTTAATTAATTATATAAACTCAATATGGTATCCGGGGGCACAGCACCTACTCAGAATCTATGCAGATTAGGTAATTGCAAATCATAGCACATGAGGCAGAACAAATGTGTTTTTTTTAAGGAACCTGTAGGGTCAAATGCACAACATCAAACAATGAATCAGTCACTTACTGTAAACCTGACGTAACTGTAACTATTGTTGACTTGGCGTTCCTCTTCCCCATGCTACTGCGCAAAGTTGCTAAATTCTTACTAATTCATGAATGTAAGTTTGATTAACTACCATCACTCAAGTTTCTTTTAGGAAAGATTACTTATATTTCCTTGTCTCCTCTTAAAAATAACATCTATACCAGCCAAGTCAATGACATATGCCTGATGGATGGTGGTTTCTTCGTGTATACATTCCTGCGTAGCATTTTAGGATGGAACATCTGGAAGTAGACAGTGACAACTGCATGAAACATACACAGGTCTTGCCAGGATACATGATATTTAAATGCCAATAATAACATAGAAAAAAAAAAAGATATGTGTAAATACCACACGTTGTGTAATACACAGCAGATATGTAGAGGATAGCAATATAGATTTTTTTAGTTGAATAAGTGAGTTTGGATATGCGGGTGAGGATATGACGTCCTATGAGAATTATGCATTAAAGGAGAAGGAAAGGTTAAAACTTAGTAAGCCTTATCAGAATGGTCAACCTAAATGTACCAGTAAACCCTCAAAGTAATGCTTCTCTGAGTCATCTGTCAAAAGAAACACAGCATTTCTTTCCTTCTATTGTGTCACATGGGCTTCTGTATCAGACTTCCTGTTTTCAGCTTAAAACCTCCTTGCCCCAGGCGTGAGCATGCTCAGTTTGCTCCTCCCCCATCCCTTCTCTGCTGTAATCTGAGCCCAGAGCTATAAATGAGCAGGGAGAGACTCAGGCAGGAAGTGATGTCACGCCAAGCTAATACTGCAGCTGCTATCCTAAACAAACAGAGAGCTTCTAGAGCTTTTTACTCAGGTATGGTAAAACATTCTACAGAATAAATACAGCATTCTCCTTTAAATTGGCCCTGCATGTATCCTTTATCATTAATCTTTCATTCTGGGGTTCATACAATTGGCCCTTGGAAACTATAAAGGAATATGTGTAGAAAATTACTTTAATTAACTTCACCAAATATAAAAATCACCCCCAGACTAAGTATTTTGCAGAATATTAAGATATAAAAGGGGACTGAAAGGCACAATGCCAAGTGCATAGAATAGATGGAAAATGGCACAATGAGTTATTAACTATTTTGATTCTGTTTATTCACCTGAATGTGAACCTTTGTTATTGACAGTAAGGGAAAGTAAGTCCTGTTCTTCTCAGCTTGCCTTTGCTTGGTTTAAAGCTGCAGCCTGGTGATGGGGTGGGTCAACTTTTCACTTTATAATGTATGGGTCAAGTGTGAATGTAGATGTGGTCAGGGTATGTGGCAACTGCTCGGAAACCTTCCCCATTGACATTGGCAAAGTCTGCACAAGAGGAACTTGAGCTTAAATGTGTTCTGCAAAATGCAAAGTTTATTGCCATGGGGAGGCATATGGTGCATGTCATTAGTATTATCCCAGCAGCATCCTTGGTGTTTGGAGACTGTTGTATCACCCTCCTGCCTTAATGCTTTCTTTGACATGAGTTACCACTTTCACAAGCTGATGTTTATATCTGTTTATTTAGATAAGGTGGGGGAAACACTACAAATCACCCTGCACATACAGTTGTTACTACACTGTAGTAACTTATGTACACTGATTAGTAATGGTAACATGAATCCTGGGAATGTGTGGCAGGTAATGTGTGGTCCTTTCTATTCACATCAAAGAGCATTGATATGTAGTAGTCGGTGGTATTTTGGTTGTGGTTATGAGTTATGAGAAAATTCTTTGTCTACCAATTCCCAAAAATTGCTATACTTTACAGCTGATGTTGGGGGATTTCCTTTGCCTCACTGAGTTACAGCCTCAGTGACCAATACTTGAGGAACTAAGGGGCAAATTCACTAAGCGACAAAAAAGCTCTTCGCCAGCCCGCCGCTAATTCACTAAAATGCGAATGTGTGCTCAGGGCGGAGAACGTTAGCGAAGTTGCGCTACTGTTACTTCACCAGGCAAAGCACATTTACGCTAGAGATGCCTAATTTGCATACGGCGCAAAGTTAAACGTATAATAGAAGTATATGTTACAGCCACTACATTCCACTACACAAGCCCAGGAAACCTTTAATAAATAAAATAAAGTTGTCCTATTGCCCTAAAAATGTGCCCCCTGTATAGTTGTTTTGCCATATGTTAGGAAATGTAGGGGGGACTGGAGGATAACCCCCAAAAAAATTATGCCATTTTTCAGACTATCACCCTAATCAAAAAGTAAAATAAGTTCAAAATCCTATCTATTTTATTGAACTTCACCAGGTCTGACCTGGTGAAATAAAGTCTAGTGCAAGAGGTAACTTTCAGTAAAATGGTCATCTTAGTGAATTAGCGTAGTTACGTCCCTTCGTCAGTGAGCAACTTCGCCTGTTTTCGGCAGGGACACTGTTAGTAAATTGGCAAGGTTGCTAAATGAGCTCATGCTGGCGCTAGATGCTTCGCTCTTTAGTGAAGTTGCCCCTATAACTCCAATTATCCTTTGTTGAATTTACAATTTTGCTACACATTCATTGATGGAAGTTTGGCTGCAGCTATGGAGCCCCAGTAGGTGAGAATAAAATGCACTCTGCCAGGGTCAAGCAAACAAATTCACCTTGGTTATCGGCATGGGGAAGTAAAAATGCAAAACCCAGCCTGCTGCAAGAACTGAGGGGGAAGTTCCCGGCCATTGTAGTTGAATATCAGATGATAACAGGCTGAAGAAAGTCACCCAAGATGTGACAAAACAAACACGGGGGGGCTCATTTACTAATATAGGTACTTATTACATCAGTAAAGTTGCCATTGACAGTAAAAGGGAAACTAAAATTTGGAAGAACTTCTAAAAAAAGAAAAACAGCTATTGGGGCTGCACATTTGCGTTTCAGAGCTATGGGCCCATTAAGGAAGAGTTGGCTGCTTTCCTTCCTGCACTTCCCTGAGTGCTTTAAAACAGAACACAAGGTAGAGCAGGTCAAAATCCAAATAATTTGCACAATTTGAATTATCTTACGATTTTTCCAAATTTTTCCCGCATTCGAATTTTTTGGGAAAATAAATTGATAATTATGTATTAATTATTCTTTATTTAAATAAAAATACTTTCCTATCAGTGCAGCCCCGCAATTTACATTGCATTTTAACTTCAGATAACATGGAAAAGGACCTTGGAGTCCTTGTAGATGATAAACTTGGCTGTAGCAAGCAGTGCAAGTCAGCAGCATCAAGGGCCAATAAGGTCTTGAGTTGTATTAAAAGGGGCATAGAGTCACGGGAGGAGGGGGTTATTCTTCCACTTTATAGAGCACTTGTAAGGCCACATTTAGCATATGCCGTACAGTTTTGGTCTCCCTCACTCAAACAGGACATTATTGTATTAGAGAGGGTACAGAGAAGGGCAACTAAGCTGGTAAACGGTATGGAAAATCTTAGCTATGAGGAAAGACTGGCCAAATTGGGGATGTTCACGCTGGAGAAGAGGCGCTTAAGGGGTGATATGATAACTATGTATAAATATATAAGGGGATCATATAATAATCTCTCTAATGCTTTACTTTTCAGTAGGTCTTTCCAACTGACACAAGGTCACCCATTCCAGTTAGAAAAAAAGTGGTTTCACCTAAATATTGGGAAGGGGTTTTTTACAGTGAGAGCTGTGAAGATGTGGAATTGTCTCCCTGAATCAGTGGTACAGGCTGATACATTAGATAGCTTTAAGAAGGGGTTGGATGGTGTTTGAGATGTGTGCAACTAAAAAGACCATTTCAGGCGATATTGCCAGCAAAACTGAAGGATCGCAACCTGCTTGGCCCTGCAAACATTGCATGGGGACCAATAAAGATTTTCTAACCTGGCCGATCAATCTTCAGACCGATGTCGGATCAAATATCATAAGATGTACGATCGTTTGTATCCCACGATAATTTGACAGATTGGTCGGACTTCCCTAAGATCGGTCGTTCTGCAGGGAAAGATTGTTGCGTCTATGGGGAGCTTTACAGTCACTGAGGGTGATTACAAAATCGGCACACCCAAAGATTTTTTTATTTTTTTTGCTTAAGTCTAGTGATGTTCATTTTCTAGAGAAGTAACTGACTTTTTTTTTTTTTTTTTTTAAGTGATCCGGTATTTATAGATTATTGGCCCTTATCCCAGTTGTGTTTGTGTAATTGTTTGTTCCTTTATATGCTCTGAGTGTGAAATGCTCTGAAATTGTACAGGCCTGCAAAATGCAGTAAGGGCTAGGATATGTGAGTGGTGGGGGTGTCACCATAGACTGACCTCGGAAAATGGAAATACTTTTACAGGCTTTCAGCATGTTCAACTAACTGCATCGCTGAAACCTTCCCTAAGAACGCAACCTTTCTAAAAAAAAAAATGATATAGTGAATAAAGTACCCCCTCTTGTTAGTTATAAGGATTTTATAAGTTACCGAGGAGTTTCATGACCAACTGGGGGTACTTTATTTATTAGAATACACAAGTTTCAGTGAGTCATGGGACAGAAATGACATCAGAACTCACCGTTTATAAGGAAATAATTTACAAGGTATTTACGCCTTTTATGTATGATATTCCGTTATCCCATGTAACATAGCCACAATCATATTGTGAAAAGTCATCAATAAATGATGTTGGGAGGCAACGAGAGTAGGAGAAAATGTCGCCAACTTAGTTTTTTCTTTGTATTTTGTCTTTTGAAAATGGTAAAAGTGGAATGTATATTTCTTCCAAATGCTGAATTAGTAAGGCCTACTAAGTTTGGTTCTGTACATTACCACAATTAATTTTAAATGAAACAACTCAGATGCAGTAGAGCTGCAGACGTTCGGCTTTAATTCAGTGGGTTGAACAAAAAGATTGCATAAAACTGTGAGGAACTAAAGCCTTTTTTTCACACAATCACTTCATTTCAGGGGCTCAAACGTAATTGGACAATTGATTCAAAGGCTATTTCATGAGCAGGTGTGGGACATTCCTTTGTTATGTCATTATCAATGAAGCAGATGCTTGTATGTGGAAGATTTTACTATAAACAGACAACATGCGGTCAAAGGAGCTCCTCATGCAGGTGAAACAAGCCATTCTTAAAGGGAAGCTGTCATGGGAAAACATGTTTTTTTTTAAACATTTTTTTTAAAAAACACATCAGTTAATAGTGCTGTTCTAGTAGACTTCTGCACTGAAATCCATTTCTCAAAAGAGCAAACAGATTTTTTTATATTCAGTTTTGAAATCTGACATGGGGCTAGACATTTTGTCAATTTCCCAGCTGCGCCTAGTCATGTGACTTGGGGCAGTTGGGAAATTGACAAAATGTCTAACCCCATGTCAGATTTAAAAATGAAATATAGAAAAATCTGTTTGCTCTTTTGAGAAATGGATTTCAATGCAGAATTCTTCTGGAACAGCACTATTAACTGATGCATTTTGAAAAATAAAAAAAAATTCCCATGACAGGATCCCTTTAAGCTGCAAAAACAGAAAATTGCTACAATATTAGTAGTGGCAAAATCTACAGTTTGGTACATCCTGAGAAAGAAAGAAAGCAGTGGTGAACTCAGCAACACAAAAAGACCTGGATGTCCACAGACGACAACAGTGGTGGATGATCATAGAATCATATCCATGGTGAAGAGAAACCCCTTCACAACAGCCAAACAAGTGAACAACACTCTCCAGGAGGTAGGTGTATGGACATCCAAGTCTACCATAAAGAGAAGACTGCATGAAAGTAAATGCAGTGGGGGCACTGCAAGGTTCAAGACACACATAAGCCAATGAAATACAGTAAGAATGAAACCAAGATCAAACTCTACCAGAATGATGGCAAGAAAGAAGTATGGAGAAGTCATGGAACAGCTCATGATCCAAAGCATAGCACATCATGTGTAAAACATTTGGGAGGCAGTGTGATGGCTTGGGACGTGCATGGCTGCCAGTGGCACTGGGACACTAGTGTTTATCCATCATGTGACACAGGACACAAGCAGCTGAATGAATTCTGAGGAGTTCAGAGACACTGTCTGCTCAAATCCAGTTTAAAGCAGTCACATTGATTGGGAGACATTTCATAATACAGATGGACAATGACCCAAAACATACAGCCAAAGCAACCCAGGAGTTTATTAAAGCAAAGAAGTGGAATATTCTTGAATGGCCAAGTCAGTCACCTGATCTGAACCCGATTGAGCATGTATTTCACTTGTTGAAGACTAAACTTCAGACAGAAAGTCCCAACAATTTAAAATTTTATGTGGTAATTAGTGATGGGCGAAACGGCCGCGTTTCTCTCCGCCGAAAAATGTGCTAATTTCCAGAGAAATTCGCGAATTTTTCGCCGATTCGCGAAACGAGTCGCGCGTCGCGTCGTTTTTGACGCGTGTCGTGTCGTTTCCGACGCGCCGCGTCATTTTCGTCGCGCGTCGCATCGTTTTCGGCGCGTCGCGCCAAAAACGACGCGCGACTCGTTTTTGAGCTGCAAATTTTTTTGGGCGAATTTTTTGGGAAGTTTCGCGAATTTATTCGCCAGCGGCGAATCGTGGGAATTCGCCGCGAATTCGCCCCTGGCGAATAAATTCGCCCATCACTAGTGGTAATGTGGTTACTTTTACACACAATTTTCCCGGCACAGTTTGATGAAGATGAGCTTGGGGAACCAAATTCCTTACAATCCTCGCTACCTGCTTGGATTTTATGCAAACGAATCTGTGCAGAACAATGAAGATAAATGTACAAAACACGCCTCATCTGTTCTGTAAAATAAATTATATTAAAGGAACAGTCACACCAAAAAAATGTGTTTTATTTAGCAGTGTACATATATGTGTGTGTGTGTGATGTTGTTCTTAATTCATATAACTGGTGTGTTTGCTTCACAAACACAACTATAGTTTACATAAACAAGCTGCTGTGTAGCCATGGGGGCAGCCATTCAAGCACAGGATACATAGTAGATAACAGATAAGTACTACTATAGTTTATATAAACAAGCTGCTGTGTAGCCATGGGGCAGCCATTCAAGCACAGGATACACAGTAGATAACAGATAAGAAGAATCCTATTGTATACTACAGAGTTTATCTGTTATCTTCTGTGTATCCTGTGCCTTTTCTTCTTTTTCTGCTTTAAATGGCTACCCCCATGGCTACACAGCAGCTTGTTTATATAAACTTTTTGGAGTTTCTGATGCAAACACACCAGTTTTACTAGTTCAGCAGAACGGGACATTATATTTTCCGTACTTTAAAGTAAAAATTTTTTGTTGTTACTGTTCCTTTAAGGGGTGACTAGGGGTCCAGAATGTTTTGTGGAAATCCCTGTCTGCTGTAAATTTTTTTTGACCAGGCAAGGGGTATATTAATACTTTCATAACCTGCCGAATTTTGTAAAATGGACATGTCATTGTGTATGTAATCATGTAATTGTAAATCATGTAAAGACATGTAATCATGTAATTGTGGCTATAAAATGGGCAAAGCCAAAATCGTTTTGGCTAATATTTTTCTTTATTGTTTACATTTTCCAAATTTTGGGAGGTATGCTCCATGCCCTTTAACTTGACTCTAAGGGGCAAATTTACAAAATTCATATGATCGAATTACGACCGTACAATTTTTTCGGATATTTGATTATACAAATTTGGCCTCTTCCATCATCGAATACCGAATTATCGAATAGATTGAATGATCGGATATTCAATAATTCGATTATTCAATGATCGAAGGAATAAAAATTTTAAAATCCTTCAAATACTTACTTCGCCAGATTGAACCTACCGAATACCAATAGAAGCCTATGGGAACCCCCCCCCCCCCCATAGGCTTCTTTTGCTAAGTCCTGCTCAAATTTTTTGGAGAAATCGAACAATCGGTATCCGATCGTATGAATTCTTCGAGAAATCGAATATCGAGCAAAATGATAGCCTAAAACTATTCGATAAGCATTCGATATCTGTGAAACTGTTCCATGAATATTTTCTCCGCCACCAAAGTTGTGGTGTAATTCAAATGCAGACTGTGCCCATAAAAATTAGCAATTTCCGATTTTTGGCATATTTAAAGGGATTCTGTCATGATTTTTATGATGTATTTTTTATTTCTAAATGACACTGACTTTGGAAACTTTGTGCGATGTTCGGAGTGCCATCCCGCCGGCGATTTACATTCCAGCCGGCGAGAGGCAGTTCACGGAGATTAGTCGCCTGAAGAAGAAGCGTTGTGTTGCTGGGAGACAAACCTCCCCCAGAAGCTTTGTGTGTCCCTGCCCTACAGTGACTGGAGTTTATCAGAGCGTAAGTCACGTGTCTGGGGGCAGCTGGGAAACTGACAATATGTCTAGCCCCATGTCAGATTTCAAAATGAAATATAAAAAAATCTGTTTGCTCTTTTGAGAAACAGATTTCAGTGCAGAATTTTGCTGGAGAAGCACTATTAACTGATGTGTTTTGAAGAAAAAATTTCCCATGACAGTATCCCTGTAAAAAGCTCTTATAGACATTCGCATTGTGAAAAAAAAAAAAATTGCAATTCTGTTTGCACACTCTTATTCTCCTTTATAAATGTAGCCATGCACAGGGCAATTATATTCACTGTGGGAATCAATCTGTCCTGCACAAAGTTTATAAATGAGCCCCAGTGTGTTCCTCTGCATGTAGAATAGTGCAGTGAATAGGTGCCACTCAGTAGCACTTCCCATACACGTGGGTTGCAGGGAGCAGCAGCAGTCAGAGTAGGATGTGCTGATGTAAGAGGAAGAGCATGGGGGGATTTCTCTTTCAGGCTAATTATCTCCCACTACACTTACTATGAGCTCTTCTGTGAATCAGTCTGACTGCAGATTAGGAAGGCGGCCATAGACAGCCCCGGGGTGGGGAAGCACAGGCAGCACAGCACCAGGAGGGAGATCGGGGTCGAGAGGCTGCTGCAAGGACACATGGGATTTACAGCAGGACGTGTAGCACTTGCACTGCCGAGCTGCCTACTAAATGCCCGCACTCCAAGGTGAGTTTGTCAGCTCTTCAGTCGCTGCCATTGCAAGGCAGAGGCTTGGTATATATTGGCATAATAACCTGCTGCTATTGTTTAGTGTGTGCAGTCTCCGTTGTGGTTTTAAAGGGATACTGTCATGGGAAAACATGTAGACCTCTGCACTGAAATCCATTTCTCAAAAGAGAAAACAGATTTTTTTTATATTCAGTTTTGAAATCTGACATGGGGCTAGACATTTTGTCAATTTCCCAGCTGCCCCTGGTCATGTGACTTGTGCCAGCACTTTAGGAGGAAACTGCTTTCTGGCAGTTTGTTGTTTTTCCATCTCAATTTAACTGAATAGTACACAGTGGGACACAGGTTTTACTACTGAGTACTGTTCTTAGATCTACCAGGCAGCTGTTATCTTGTGTTAGGGAGCTGCTATCTGGTTACCTTCCCATTGTTCTGTTGTTAGGCTGTTGGGGGTGGAAAGAGAGGGGGTGATATCACTCCAACTTGCAGTACAGCAGTAAAGAGTGCTTGAAGTTTATCAGAGCACAAGTCACGTGACTTGGGGCAGCGGGAAATTAACAATATGTCTCGCCCCATGTCAGATTTCAAAATGAAATATAAAAAAAATCTGTTTGTTGGAGCAGCACTATTAACTGATGCATTTTGAAAAAAAAAAATTTTTCTCATGACAGTATGCCTAATGTGGCTGGAGAACTTAAAAAAGGATTCTGGGAATTGTAGTTCTGTTAAAGTGTGTGTGTTGCGGGCACCTATTTCTTTGAAGTAGTTTGTGATTGCTATTGAATGTCCTTTCTGCCCGTTGCTATTCTTTGCACCGGCGGTTCTAAAACTGAAAACATATTAGAAGGAGTCAGCTGATGGATTTACAACCCCTTAAAAAAAAAAGAGATGAGTTGAAGGAGAATTCAACCCTTAATGAAAAAAAAACCTTACCCTACATAGACTCCCCTCCCTGCTCTTCCCAGTCTAGCTGTTACCCCTGATAATTGCCCCTAACTCTTTACTTACCCCTTGATGAAGGGCATCAGAGTTCAAGGGCACCATTTTCTGCATGTGAAGTTGGAGCAATTTACCGTTTTGCAACAACTGCACATGCGCTGAAAGTCATGGAAATTGCCAAAGTGGAGGAAGAAGATCAGAAGATTACCAAAGTGCCGGAAGATGGTGCCTGTGAACTCTACACCGAGGAGTAAGTAAAGATTTAGTGGCATTTACCAGTGGTAACAGCTAGGCTGGGGGGGAGCAGGGACAGGGATATAGATTCTATGGGGCTTAATCACAAAAGCGCAAAAATGCACTAGCAAGGGCTTCGCCGGCGTTCACAGCCAGCACTACGCAAATTCACCAAGATGTGAATTTGCGCTCAGGGCGGTGAACGGTAGCGAAGTAGCGCTACTGTTACTTCGCCAGGCAAAGCACATTTACGCTAGGGATGCCTAATTTGTATACGGCACGAACTTAAGTGTATAATAGAGGTGTATGTTACAGCCACTACATTCCACTGCACAAGCCCAGGAAACCTTTAATAAATGAAATAAAGTTGTCCTATTGGACGCATCTGTTGGTTGACCCAACTGCCGTATTGCCTCCATTTTGATCCGTTCATTGAGCCCTAGGGCCCACTATCAGATCAGACCGATATCGCCCACCTCAATGTGGGCATATTGGGGAGAGATCCGCTCATTTGGTGACATCTCCCTGTGTATGGCCACCTTTAGGCTATTGAGTCAGAACTAGGTGTTCTCTGCATCACTCAGGGTTCCAGATAGGATTGTCGTATAGTCCCTGCATTCTGACCGTGGCTCTATATGCACACTGGCAGAACTAGATGTTGCTGGGCCCCACTGAAAAATGTACTTTAGGGCCCCCGACATATCCAGAGGTGGTCCTGTTTTACCAATATATGTTGAAATTGTTCATTAATTAGCGTTTCAGGGGGGCCCCATATAAATCCTGCTTCGTCTGTAGCCACACTCCTGTATATGCACCAGCTACACAGCTGTAGAGTATTAATGGAAAGAGAATTGGCAAGTGGAGTAGGGCTATATCAAACCCTCTTATAAAGCTCTGCAGAACAGTTTGCTTGCCCTTGTACTTTGTAATGGAACTTAATATCCAGTAGGGAACATTACAAGCAGCACATAGTCGCCGAGTTGGAAAAAGATTCCAAGGGAACAGGACCATGAAACTTGCTTTAAATGTGCAGCAACACAGAGGATCACAGAGTAGCTTTCCAAACCTGAAATGCCTCTATGCAGTTGGTCAGTTTTACACTCTGGAAAGTTGGAACATCATTGCCAGGGAAATAAGTCCCTGTGACGTATACTGGATTATGCCCAGAAATGAGGGACAGCTGTTAATTCATGCTCCTCCTACCCTTCCCCAATGACAGTTTAATTTGCCGCCAGAAACAGTTGCAAGGAAAATTTGTGCAGAATGAAAAATGTTGCACTGTGTCTGTGTGTGTTTTAGTCTCTGAATGCGTTAAGGAGATTTGTTTTGGGAGATGCTGGGAGTGGTATATAGAGTTGTAGGGTCTGGCCTCCTTCAGCCTCAGGGAGTCAGTTGGGACCCTCCATCTTTACGTGTGTGTATAAAAAGCAAAGAAAATCTTATGGAGCGCTGTCCTATTGCTGTGTCTGTCCTGTGCCTAAGACACACTGGGCATATGGGTGACTTGTAGCAACTACAAACACCCAGAATTCCTTCTCATCGCCTACAATCAGTGATGAGCGAAACGCGAATTTGATGCCCATGACAATTTGACACAAGCCTATTTTGTCCAGATAAGTCAATAGGCGTCGTGACTATCATGACTGTCTGCTGCAGTTTCGCCAATTTATTAGCCAGTGGCAAATCGTGGAAATTTACCACGAATTAGCGCCTGACGCCCATCACTAGCTACAATGGAAAGTGCTGCAAATGATTATTGAAAATAGGCATTATGAGATGCACAAAATCCAGGATTCGGTTTGGGATTCGGCCACGATTTGGGGTTTTTCATCAGGATTCGGGTACATTTTTGAGCATGGCCGAATCAAATCCTAATTTGCATATTTAAATTAGGCGTGGGAAGGGAAATCACCTGACTTTTTGTCACAAAACAAGGGATGAAAAAGCACTGCATCTCTGAAAAACTGTCCTGAAAGTAAACTAGAAGGGTGGGTAACTTTTATGTTATAGCAACTTTTCATTTTTATTTTGTGTAGTTTTTTAAATATATGCCCCTTATTCTGTCCCTTTGCAGCTTTCATCTGGGGGTCACTGACCCCATCTAAAAACACATGCTCTATAGTGATGGGCGAATTTATTCACCTGCGTTGAATTCACCGAGAATTCCCGCGATTCGCCACAGGCGAATAAATTTGTGAAATGCCGGCGAAATTCGCAAAATGCGGGTGTCCGTTTTTGACGCCGGTGCCCATTGTCAGCGTTGAAAAATGGCTGCCGGCGTCCATTTTTGTGATAGCCAGCATTAAAAACGGACCCCCGCGTCAAAAACGAGATGCAGCGCTTAGCAAATTTTTCGCCGTTTCGCGAATTTCTCTTGAAATTCGCAGAAAAAGATCAGCGAAGCGAAACGCAGCTGATTCGCCCATCACTAATGCTCTATAAGGCTCCACACGTACTGTTATTGCTACTCTTTATTACTTATCCTTTTCTTCGGGTCCTCTCCTATTCATATTTCTCTCTTATTCAAATCACAAGGAAATTTGGACCCTAGGAACCAGATTGCTGAAATTGCAAACCAGAGCGCTGGCGAATAATAAGAGTAAAAAATCACAAATAATAAAAAAATTAAACCCAACCGCAATTAGTCTTAGAATCTGAATGTCTACATGAAACTGAAAGTTAAAAGTTTAAAATGATTAGAGAATCACTTATAAATTGTGTATAATGGGCAGTACAGCATTTCACTGTATAGAGTTAAAATAACAGGGTAAATTAATTATTGTTCACAACTCTGATTATATATATAGTGAATAAAATACCCCTCTTGTAAATGATAAGGATGTTATAAGTTACCAAGGAGTTTCATCACAATATAAAAATATATATTGTATCATATTTTATGCAGGTCATGGAACTCTGAGGTGACATAATATCCTCAAATACACAACTTTTAGTGAATCATGTGACAAAAATGACATCACTACTCACTGATGACATCACTAGTCACCGTTGTTAAGGGTATAATTTACAACATATCATGGCTTTTGTGTATTATACTGTATGCACAGTATATGTACAGTTAGTGATATTGCCATATTCTGTTTCGGTCACCCTTTCACAAAGGATCTTCTTTCCTCAATACTGTTCTTCGGTGTGTTATATTTATAAATTGGCCCAGTGTAGGCCTTAAACTTTAAATATTTATAAAGCAACAAAGCTTAACCAGAGGGAGGAAGAAAGGGACTTCCTAAAATAAACCCTCTATTCTTTAAACAGGAAATCGTACCTTAAGCAAGAAAAAAAGTGCAGCAGTTCTCACTGAACGTCCTCTTGAACCTCAGTGCCCTCTGACTCCTGCAGGGAGTGAACATAGAGCAGGGCTGCCCAGTGACTCCATGTTTACGGCTTAACACTTTACCAGCTAGATTTGACAATGCATTAAGTGTGCCCACGTCTGGTGAAAGCTCATGCAGCACAGCAAAGGCCATAAAGTCATTCAACTGTCTCATATGATTTTTTATAGCTCTCTTTTATCTTTGTGTCGGGTCTCCTTCTGTTTGTACGTGTGGAGTTTGTTCTTAAGTCAAGTTGGCCGATGTGCAAAGGAGTAGTTGGGGCAGGGACCTACAGACCTAGCTGATAAACATGACCCAAATTTTATTAACAAAGAAGAATGACAAATTTATAGGAAGAATGGTAGTTTCTTTTACCGCACACCTCCTTCCACTAGTCTGCGTGGTGGTGCTGGTCCTCCGTTGACGTGGTGCTGGTCCTCCGTTGACCTGGCCAGGTCCCTTAGCTGCTTTGTAGTTAGAAAAACGGTCCGCACACACCAATATAGCAGTCGGGGATTGTGCCCCTTTTATTAATGCCACCAATTATCAACGTTTCGGGGGGAGCACAGCCTCCCTCATTTATCCTGAAGAAGGGAGGCTGTGTTCCCCCCGAAACGTTGATAATTGGTGGCATTAATAAAAGGGGCACAATCCCCGACTGCTAAAAAAAAAAAAAAAATTTATAGGAAGGCCATTCCCCCCCAGATGTGGTTCTATGAGTAGCAGAGCTCCAAGATTTATATATACAGTCATATGAAAAAGTTTGGGAACCTCACTTAGTTCTTTGGAATTTTCTTTATCATTGGCTTATTATCATCCCTCTGCATGACTGCCTTTGTAGACTTTGAAGTGTGTTTATGGTCATTGTCACTTTGTGACAGATGCTTGAACATTATCCTGAAGAATTTGTTGATATTGGGTTGAATTAATCCGACCCTCGACTTTAACAAGGGCCCCAGTCCCTGAACTAGCCACACAGCTCCACAACATGATGGAACCTCCACCAAATTTGACAGTAGGTAGCAGGTGTTTTTCTTGGAATGTGATGTTCTTCTTCAGCCATGCAAACAGCTTTTTGTAATGACCAAATAACTTAAATTGTGTCTCATCAGTCCAAAGCACTTTGTTCCAAAATGACTGTGCATACAACAAGTGACTCTGTTTGTGGCGTGAGAGCAGATGTTCTTTGTGGAAATTGCACTGAATTGTAGAATGATGTACAGATACACTATCTGCAGCAAGATGTTCTTGCAGGTCTTTGGAGGTGATCTTTGGGTTGTCTCTAACCATTCTCACAATACTCCTCATATGCCACTCCCAGGGCTGGCCTTAGGCCAATTGGACCAATTGGGCGTAATTGGGCCCCGTGCCAATGGGCGCCCCCCACCCTGGAACCCTTTACTTGCTCAACTCAGTGCCAGGCCACAGCCACCCTCTTTATTTTTTTTAAATGGAGCAGTCCAAGCCGATATTGACTTGCCTGCACTCATCCACACTTTTGAAAAGCAAGTTTAGGACACGTTACCTGTACCCCAGTAAGTAACAGTCGTTCCGCTAGTCAGCCCAGGCATCATCACAGAGTTGATCGGACAGTCGCACCACACCACCAGGCCCAGCCGCGGTCAAACTGTCTGCTCTGCCAGAGCCTCGCACACAGACTCTGCTAACCTGGCTGCACCACACTACCAGCACAAAGTACAGTTTACACAAGCTGTGGGCAGGCGTGCATCACCCCCCATACTTAGCAAATGAACCCTATCATATCTTAATGTTTGTTCCATTTCAGTGGGGCCTCTGAAAGTCTGATATGATTATGTTATTGGAGGAGCCAGGGGTAAGAGAACGGGGGCAAAAAGGTTAGGAAGGACAGGAGAGGGAGCATGGGAATATCAGAATGTGAGAGGGATAGAAAAGAGGGAAAGGGAAGGTGAGGGGTGATAAGAAGAGCAGGAGGAAAGAGGGGATCAAAGGTGGGAAAGAATGACAATTGTGAGTGAGAAAAGCAGGAGGGACAATAGATGGAAGATGGGTAAGGGCAGAGGAATGTTTATCAAGGCAAACTGGCAAAAGGGCAAAGTCACCTCCCTGTACCCACCTGTCACTGTCTGAACATAAAGCAACCGGGCAGGTCTTGATTGTCCTGAGAGTTACCTGCAAGCACCTACGTGAGCACTGGATCCCCTATGAGACACCCACATACTGTGTTATATACAAACACACACAGGCTGCATCACACGCACACATACTCTATTATACCGCACAGTGCTCTGGCTGTGATTTTACTAGCATGTCTCCATTATTGAAGTGCTAATTGGCATTTCGGAAGCAGGTCTGTGGTTATTTTTTTATGACTTTTACTGTCATAGTATTTTGGGGGGGAGGTAAAAAAAAATGTCCTGCTCTATATGTGGCAGTTAGTGAAGCATGTTTTTCTTCTGTGTGTGTGTGTGTGTGTGTGTGTTTGTAGCTGTGATGGTATTGGTTGACATGTTGTCTGTGCAGGATATGGGGGTCCACTAAAAAGGGCACTGGGTGGAAATGGCACGGGAAAGAATTGTATACATTTTTATACTGATATTACAGTGCTCAGTGTCTGGTTTTAAAATGAAGTTACTGCCATCATGTAAAGGGGTTGTAAACCTAACTGTAATGCCGCTCCACAGCGCCCCCTACTTTTCTCTAACAGTTACTTGAAAACCATGATTATAGATGCAAGACACTTCACCAATGAGAAATCTACTGATCAAAAACTTCATTATAAATGGGAAAACAACTGACCAATATTAATTCTGATTCAGGCATCTTGCTGTTTTCTTACATATTGAGATAATGATGTCATTGTATTTCTTCATTGCATTACACTGGAATCAGACATGGGGATAAAGGACAGGCTTGTTCAGTGCTGGGAAACTGGGCCCCAATTACTGTAACAAAGAACAGGGAGCAAGATTGATACAGATCAGCTGGATTCTCATTGGAGGATTATTATTTATTTTTTTTTTTTGCATTTTAATGCAGCCACTGGCAGTGGAGATTTGGGGAAAAGTTTTGGAAAAGGTTTATTGTGCAATGTTGCTTTAAGAATACAACCCTGATGTTGGTGGGCTACAGCTCCCAGCATGCCTCAACCTTCAGTATATGTTACATTTTTCTGGGATTTGTAGTCCAGCAACACCTGAGTAACGTTTGGTTGATCAGTGAAGTGCAGCAGGGTTTACTACTCCTTTAATACTCCATCTACACTGACATTTCGAGTGTTATGCAACAATATATGTTTTACAATAGTTTTGTAGATTTTGTCGCGCGTTGCGTCAACTTTGACGCGTCGCGTCATTTTAGTCACGCGTCGCGTCGTTTTCGTCGCGCCGCGTCAAAAACGACGCGCGACTGACGCGCGACTCGTTTTTCGGCGAATTTTCGCCAAGCGAAATTTCGCTGGTGATTCGCGAATTTATTCGCCAGCGGCGAATCGCGGGAATTCGCCGCGAATTCGACCTAGGCGAATAAATTCGCCAATCACTACTGTTCAGGCCTCTCCTGTTCATATTTCCGTCCCTTACAGTATAGTGAAGGGTTGCTAGGATAATTTGGATCCTAGCAACCAGATTGCTGAAATTTGGATCCGAGCAACCAGTTTTTGCTGAAATTGCAAAACTAATAATTGTGCAGGCTGAGAGGGTTCCCCAAACTTTTTCAAAACTGGACATGAATGTGATGTTACCTTGTGTTTGAAGGTGTTGTCAGAGCCAGGCCAAGGAGTTTTCTCATAGGTGTTCAGCGACCCCATAGTTATGCCACTGAAGGTAGTCGTATTAGTGGAACTGTCAGATTTGGCCACACTTGGAACTGTGAGGATGGAGCTAGTAAGGCGAGGACTTTATCCCCTTGGGAATTTTAACCCTGTCTGATACCTCCCCTATTTTTGCCAATATATTATTCAGGCAGGCAGTCCTAAGCACCCTATACACATGCCCATAAGTTGTTGACTGGATGGGCCAAGTCTCAGCATGTATCAGCCCGTATAGGAGCACTGGAGAGAACACCTAGGAGATAAGCAGAGGCTCAGAACTTTAGCTGAATAGGCTGCTAGACTCAAAGTAGTAGTCTTCAAGTGTGACTGTTAAAGGTAAACCTTTAAAATAAGTGAAAGTAAAATTGACGAGGGTGCTATTCTAAGCACTTTTGCCAAGTACATTCATTATTCACTTTTTTACTCCAAGATATTAAGGGATACATGAATGAATTTTGTTACAACAGCGTCACCTGCTGGTCAGTTTCCCATCAGTCTGACCACCAAGTAGTCAAGGAAGTTGTCAGGAGAAAGAAAGAGGCCGCTCTGATGTTCTTCTGCTTAGGAAAAAAATTTAATATTCTCAAATATTTTCTAAGCAGAAGAACATCAGAGCAGCCTCTTTCTTTCTCCTGACAACTTCCTGGACTACTTGGTGGTCAGACTGGTGGGAAACTGAACAGCAGGTGGCACTGTTGTAACAAAATAGAGGAAGTAACTCAAGGACAAACATATTAAAAGGAATTATATTTAATATTTACAGTAACCAAAGAATATGTTACAAAGAAGATATAGAATTGCAGAAACAGTAAAAAAAAATAAAAAGGAATAAAACACTAAGGTATAGTGTACTTAGCCAAGTTTAGGAATTTCCTAAGAGTTGGACTGGACATACAATCCAGAGATATGGAGCCTCCTTGCATGATGTTGGGTATTGGCTCTGCCACCTTTTTATTTCCTGCTTGGACATTCCCCTTATTTACAATTCCCTGTAGGAGGTTGCTATGATCAGGCAAGATACCCAATATAATATTGGTACTTGCCAGTATCCAATATTATAATAAAAATATTGGCAGGCTGTGATCCTTATGTGAGCGATCAGAATGAAATCAAACACGAATGGGGTCCTATATTCCAGTCCCCCAGTAACCAGCCCTCCTAACGGGTGGATATAGGTTGGCCCTGTTTGGCATGATTAGGAAGCATGTGACCTCCTCATAACCAATATGTAAGTTATGAGGATGTAAATCCTATGACACAGGAGATATGGATCCTTTCCTATAATCCCTAATTTTCTACTAATTATCCCCTCTGCTGCTCTAGGTCCACAGCTCTGGTCTTTGATCAACTGATTAGCTTCTTTGTCTAAATGGTGTGACTCCAAATTGTCCCAGAAGGTAGATATATATAACCTTTCCACAGCCCTCTGGTGAGATATGAAATCCAGGGTCTCTTTGTGTGTCTGAGACCAAATGTTTCCCGTGGTTTCACTGGTATGACACTGGGTACTATCCAATTGTAGGGACCCATAAGTACCATGGCCCTTATGGCTTCTTCCCTTGCCCTTTCACTAGCTGCCTTCTATTGGACTAAAGTCCAGGTAGCTATAATGTAGCATTAATTGTAACAGGTTGTGACCCACCCCCTGCAGTGCTGGATTAAAAGTACTTGCAGGGAGGGGCACTTCCTCTCTGGCCTACAGCAGCTACCATCTCACAAGATCCATTGAGCCTGGAGTTAAGGCCCCAGAAGTTGTACTGTAAAGGTACTTTTACAAGTATTAAGTCGGGGAACAGGGCCCCGTGAATGAGGACTAATCAGAGATAGGATAGTCCTGTCATAGCACTCTCTAGGAGAGGTGAGAAAGAGAGGGAAGAGAGAAAGGGCAGCTCAAAGCCCCATCAAGGAGGATAGTAGGGAGTAGCTCTCCCACAGGCTCTACCTTGCCTGAAGTGAAGGGACCTCAGACATAGGGACTGCAGGAAGAGTATTTAACCCCTGAGTCACCTGAACCTGCTGGTGGGATCCGGACCACATGGGCATTGATAACCTGGTTGGTGCAACTACAACTCCCATCCTTATATCCTACCTGAGGGCATAAGCTACGCTGTACCTGTGCTAAGCATTTGCTGATTTAATACCACTGTCTGTGAGTATATGATACCCTGTGCTGCTATTGTATTTGTTTGCACAAAGAACCCCTGGCGTCCAACAACCTTTATTACACACTATATGCAGTATCGAGCTGTAGTTCAACTACCTCACACGTGATTTTCCATTTAGCGAAAGCCCTACCTGAGAGTGAAAGAGTCGCGTGTAACCAATGCTCTACCTATGCTAGTTGGTTTGGTTAATTATAGCCAAGAAAGGGTTACACAATGTTGACTTTTCTGACTCTTTTGTTCTTTCCCCAGCTATCCTCCAACCTTCTGTATGTGCGTTCTGTTGAATACTGTAGCATTACAGTACATACTGCAAGCTGATCACATTTACCCAAATTGCATGTGGTTTTTTATTGGGCTTTGGATCTTTTACAACAGCTAAAGATAGGCCAGTGCTCTCAGCAGCTTGTTGCCTCGTGTATGAGGACTGAGGATCAGGCAGGGTAAAAAATCCCATTGGATCGTGGCTACATTTGTTCGTTGATGTGGTCCCACTATCCGACCACCCTTATTGCCTCCATTCTGATCTAATCATTGGGACCTAGGGCTCACGACTGGATCAGCCCGATATCACCCACCTCAAGGTCGTCATATTTTGGGGAGAGATCCACTTGTTTGCCAACATTTCTAAACAAGTGGATCAGGTGTTTGGCCACCTTTAAGGAAAATCAAGCCCAAAAGTAAAAAAAAACCCTACCCCCCTACCCTACATAGACCCCCTACCTCCTCCCCCAGCCTAAGTGTTAGTCCAGGCAAATGGCCCTTATTGGTCCGTGTATGGGGCCCTCCGACAGGCTTCCCAGATCATTCCCTGGACAAAAGTAGCCCCAATGCCGATCAGGCAGGGTAAAAAATCCCATTGGACACAGCGGATCTCTCTGTGTTTGGCCACCTTATAGGAAAATCAAACCCAAAAGTTAAAAAAACCCTACCCCCTACCCTACATAAGTGTTACTGTAGGCAAATGCCCCTAACCTTTTACTTACCCGTCAGTGCAGATTCAGGCATCGGAGTTCACATGCTCCATCTTCAGCCGCTTCGGTAATTCTACAATTTTCATGAGTTTCGGAGCATTCACAGTTGTCGCGAAACAAAAAATTGCTCCAGCTGCCCATGAGCCGATATGCCAGTCTCATTCCCATGAATGACCGAAGAGAGGAAGATGGCGCCCATGATCTCTGATGGCTGAATCTGCACGGAGGGGTAAGTAAAAGTTTAGGGCCATTTGCCTAGGGTAGCAGCTAGGCTGGGGGGGGGATGGAGGGGGTTTATGTAGGGTAGGGGGGTAGGTTTTTTTTTTAACTTTTGGGTTTGCTTCTCCTTTAAGATTGGTTAAACATCATCACATCTACAAAAGCTTAGGACAATGTTCCAAGCATCTCAGTTTGGTCCTCACCTAGTTCCAAATTGGGAAAAAAATCTAATTTAGTGGCCTCACCAGACAAGCAGTTCATAGTGTTTATGGGCGGCTTCAGTCTACTCCAGTAAGACCGTTTTGTATACAGGTTTATCAGGGTAACCATGTTTAGAGGCATAACAATATTCAGATTTTTGTGGTGTTTAGAACTGTTCTCTGGCTCCAAGTGCAGTTTATGGATGTAATCTTTCCAATGTCTGTCTGATGTCCTGGAAGTTCAGTGGGTAGTGATGTTGAAATTTCACCTGGCGAAAATTTGCCAAAAAAAAACCGAGTTGCGACGAAAACTACACACGTCAAAAGCATGCTACAACTCGTTTCGCAAATGTTTCGCCAATTCGTGAATTTCTCTATCACTATCAGTGGGGGCTGAATTTCTCATGACTTCTTCAAGGTCTTCAGCTTTTTTTGTAACTGTGTCAAATAGTTTATCAAAGGAAAAAAAGTAGTCTGCTAAATTCACAGCATGGAATTTAATTTTTTTTCTTTTCAACCACGCAGTGAAATGGAAGCATCATTTAATAAATATACAGTTGCACTTGAATGAAAGGGAATGTCAACCCAAAAAAGAACATCATTTTAACGGGATTCTGCTATGATTTTTATGGTGTAGTTTTTTTATTTATAAATTACACTGTTTACACTGCAAATAATTCACTCTACAATATGAAATGTCATTCCTGAACCAGCAAGTGTATTTATTTAGTTGTAATATTGGTGTGTAGGTGCCTCTCAGGTTATTTTGCCTGGTCATGTGCTTTCAGAAAGAGCCAGCACTTTAGGATGGAACTGCTTTCTGGCAGGCTGTTGTTTCTCCTACTCAATGTAACAGAATGTATCTCAGTGGACCTGGAATTTACTATTGAGTGTTGTTCTTAGATCTACCAGGCAGCTGTTATCTTGTGTCAGGGAGCTGTTATCTGTTTACATTCTCATTGTTCTGCTGTTCTGCGAATGCAGTTATCAGTAGCAATTGTTTATTATCAAAAAAGTATTTTTAATAAACGTATATTGGAAAAATTGCTTAGAATTATGTTTTCTTTTATTGGGAATATTTTATTATGTAGTTGACTTGCCCTTTAATATTATAATATTTACTGATGTGAAAACAAAAAGACATTTTAATTTCTTTGAAGGTTTTTTTTTTTTTTAAATAAATGCTGTTCCACACCTTTGATGCTAGACTTTAAAGAACAAGGAAAATCATATTCACTGTAACCATGGGAAAACGTAAAGGGGTGGTTCGCCTTTGGGTTAACTTTTAGTACGTTATGCCAGTTCTAAGTAAATCTTCAATTGGTCTTCATTATTTCTTTTTTATAGTTTTTTTTTTAATTATTTGCCTTCCTTTTCTGACTCTTTCTAGCTTTCAAATGGGGTCACCCCATCTAAAAACAAATGGTCCATAAAGCTACACATTTATTGTTATTGCTACTTTGTTCGGTGTTCGTACGGTGTTCGACTTGCTATGCCCGATTTGCTCTTTTAACTATGCTGTAACACTCGGCAAAAAGAAGTTGTAAGGGGCAAAAAATCTCCACAGACTCTGAGCCAGCGATAACTCAGTTGCACAGTACATTGTGTCTCCACAAATTTTCATCGCCTCACCTACTGCCTGGGTTTTTAATATATGTGTTTTAGGGACTGAGTCCAGCACTGCTCCATAGGATATTGGACCAGTGAGTCTATTGTTGTGTGCCCACTTAGGGGTTATCCGTGTGTGTTCTTCTTTGTTTTTGTTTATATAATTAATAATTTAATAAAAGTTATGTTTTATATTTAATTTGAGTCTGAACTGGTCAGCTTGAGGTAGGGCACGGCTGTTCTAAGGGATAGTCCTTTGCACATACCTCATTTTTCTTTTTCCATGCTACTTTGTATTACTCATTTTTCAATTCAGGTCTCTCCTATTCATATAGGTAAGGTAATTTGGACCCTAACAACCAGACTGCTGAAAAACACTAAATAACTGCCACAGACAGTCGGGCCAGGTCAGCCAGGAGCCCCAGGCGTGCATGTGTGAGTTGATGCTGTCATGCATGCGAAGAATGTGTTCCTGCACTGACGCTGCCACGTGCATGTGCATTTTATGCCACCCTAGACTTGGGCCTATGTGACCTTGCCACAATTCCAGGCCTGAGTGCTGACCAGTAGGGCCGGGCCAAGGCAGTTTGGCTCCCTAGGCAAGGGTTCTGATTAGCACACCTATTCCCTTTCATTCTGCATTAGCATTTCTCACCTTATCATTATGGTTTTTTAAGAAAAGCCCATGCCCCCACCTGTACCTGTTGTGCCAGCCCTGCATCCATCAATATTTCCCCCAAGGCGGCAGGCCCAAGCCCCCCATGGTCTGTACCTGTACTTGTGTAACAGCGTCAGACTGGGGGGCCTGGGGTCCACTGGGACTGCCATCCAGGAGCCCCCCGCAGTCGACCTCCTGCCAACCCCCATCACCTATTACAATGCCGCTGGGTGCACATGTACTGAAGTCACTGCCTGGGCGTGTGCGCATCGAGTTATTTATTTTCAAATTCGAGGAGAGGAGGGGGGGTTCTGTCCAGCAGGACCAGGCCAACACTGCTTGTGTATTAAAACTACCTTTGAAGATGCATTAATGCTGGAGTTGACATCTGCACTAAAAGTTATGACAGGGGATATTATAATAAAGTTCATTCTAAGGTTGGTTTGTAAGATACTGTATTGTATCCATAATGTAAATTCTAAGCTAAATCACTAAGACATTCCATGACCATATAAAGGTGCATATATAGCTGAGACTCCAGTTTATGAAGTAGGAGTGAATGTCAGAGATCTGAGAGTGGGTGAGGAGCAAGTACATGAGCTTTTGTTTTTGGGCTGAAACAAAAGTAGGGAGAGTATTAAATAACCACCTAGGCTAGCTCAAAGGATGGGTAACAACAGTCATTTCTTTTTAGTTTGAAGCTGTACTACAATTTTTTGGCATTTTATGGTAACCACCCAAAAAAGAACAGTTATTTGTATACTGTTGTGTTTTGATAGCAGAGTATAACTGCTTTATTAGCAGGTTCTTGCAGCCATTACAAAACAGAAACCTAAACTCTAGCACCTTAAGCAGTATAGCAAGTACTGTGTATGCACAGTATACTAACGCATGTGCACAGTGACACCTACAGGCCATTTGTATAAACACCACAGTAGTTGTTAGGAGTTAGTTCTCCTCCAGGCATGAGAACCAACTGAGCTCAGGGGGATTATTCACTCACATCTGAAAATTTTGAAACCACATATATTAATAAATTTACTTGAAAAAATCTGGTTCAGGAAAAGACTGAAAACATTGAAATCATAATTTTTTTTGTTTTTGATGCCAGAAATTTCAATTATTGTCAGAAAACCCCAAATGATTGTTGTATGAAACCCAGCGAAGCTCATGAACATTGACTTCTACATGACCTCGGCATGTCTGAGATGAGAATAGGTCTGAGATGGGAGTACTTTTTCTTCTGACTTTTGCCAAAAAATAGTTTTCCCCCTTTAAAACTCTGACCTGAGTGTAGTAAAAACCCCTAAAAGTGCAAGGAATATAAACCACAATAGAGATTCCTATAGCAATACAATTAACCAATTACTGTGAAGTCACTGAAAAAAAGTGTAATCAGTGTAGATTGGAAACAGAAACACAACTATATTTTGTATAAACAGGCAGTTTTTTAGCCATGGGGGCAGCCATTCAAGCACAGGATACACAGTAGATAACAGATAAGTACTACTATAGTTTATATAAACAAGCTGCTGTGTAGCCATGGGGGCAGCCATTCAAGCACATGATGCACAGTAGATAACAGATAAGTACTACTATAGTTTATATAAACAAGCTACTATGTAGTACTACAGTGCCATGTTTTTTTTAGTTGGAATCCAGTATAGGCAGTTTATAATACAGTAAATTAAATGGATGGTTCACCTTAGTTAACTTTAAGTATGTTATAGAATGGGCACTTGTAAACAAATTTTCAGTTGGTCTTGATTATTTGTTTTTTACAGGTTTTGAACTATTTGCCTTCTTCTTCTGGTCAGGTTTCAAATTGGCGGGTCGCTGACCCCAAATGAACATCAAGTTCTCTGCAAGGCTGCAGATTTATTTTTATTGATACTTTTTATTACTTATTTCTGTTCAGGCCCCTTGTATTGATATTCCAGCATAAACTTCTAGGCCTGAGCATGCTCAGTTTGCTCCCTCTACCTCCTCCCTGCTGTAATCTGAGTGCAAATCAAATCAGTGCATTGTTATTGGGGTCATTTCAGACTGCTGCAGGAAACACAAATAATAAAAAATGAAAGCTAATTGCAAATTGTCTCAGAAAATCCCTCTCTATACCAGTGATGCCCAACCAGTGACTCGGGAGTAGTGATGGACGAATTTATTCGCGGCGAATAAATTAATGAAACACCAGCGAAAATTCGCCTGCCGAAAATTTGCTGGTGTCAAGAAAAACGAGCCGCACATCAAAAACTTGATGCAACTCGTTTGGCAAATTTTTTCGCCAATTTGTATGGCGAAGCGAAATGGGATAGATTCGCCCATCACTACTCGGGAGCAACATGTTGCTCATCAAACCCTTGAATGGTGCTCCCAGTGGCCTCAAAGCTGGTGCTTATTTTTGAATTTCTGGCTTGTTAGGCAAGTTTTAGTTGCATAAAAACCAGGTGTACTGCCAACCCAAGCCTCCTGCAGGCTGCCAGTCCACATAGGGGCTACCAAATAGCTAATCCGAAAAGTGCAGGACAAGTTGTAAATTCGGTCCCATTAAAAAAAATTCTGATGGTTTTCTTCCCTGCTACAATCCCTTTCATCCTTTCCCTCCAGACGCAGCTACAGACACTATCTCTTGTGGTTATACTTCTGCCTCAAAGGCTTTATGTATGTCTCAGATGCCTGTACCAGGTGGTGGGCACTTACTGTGGCTCGGGGAGGGCTCAGCAATAGAAATGTGAATATTTGCATTTGAGAACCACAGAGAAGGTTTGTTATTCTTTAAGCTGATGGAGAGGGAATGGGCGCGTGGGAGATCGGGATAGAGGAAGGAAGTCTGAATTTTAACAATAGCTGGAAACAGGCAAGAAAATGGAAACTGGCAGCTCGCAGGCAGCAGCACAGCTCTTAGCTGAGAAGGGTACGTTCTATTAGCATAGAAAAATAGCTTGGCATCCCTGTTAACTTCATCTCATTGTGAGCCTTGCGCTATTATTGTGTAGAGGGAGGCGGAAGGGGTGAAGCAGGCAGTACAAAATTGCAACAATGACCCTTAGAGTCCTTTTTTTTAACCTTTGTGTCAATTTTGAGACTTTTTGACCACGGATGAAAGAAATGCAGAATGTAAAGCCAGAAAAAGAACTAACTGCCCTTTAAAATTGGACGTTTAAATACGTATTCAGTTTGTGTTTTTAGTTTACTTCAGTTTTACATTATCAGGGTTTAAATGTTGGCCTTTTACAACTACACACATAAATTGTTTAAAGGCCAAGGTAAGCAATTCCTTTGTAATGGGATAGATGGATGTCTCTGAAATGGCAGCCCTCCATCCATTTCACATTTCTATTATGGTTTCTGCTAGGGCAACCTTCTTCTTGAGTTCAATGAATAAGGCTTGTTCTGCACCAGTTTTTTTTCTTGCATTTAATAGGGCAAACTCTGTAACTGGTTTGTATGAGCACACAAGAAAAGGGGAGGCCTCTGAATAAACAATAATAAAGCACAGCTCATTATATTATACAGTGTTGGCCACTCTCTATTTTTAAACCACACCCACTTTAAACCACACCCATGCTACCAAATGGTTGTTACTCACTGCATCACTTATCACTCTTACGTGAAAAAAGTTGTCATATTAAGACATACTCTTAAACCAATATGCCTCATGCTCCTCTGTGGATAAGACAGCACCCCCAGCCTATGATTAAACACCTTAGGGGCCCCAAACAACAATTTTGAAATGTTTACAAACCCCTACCAGGTGTCTGTTCCACAGGCAGAGCAGGGCACACACAGGGAGCATAAGGATGGCAGAGTATGACATACATAGGGAAGACAAAGTATTGCACACACACGCACAGTATTGCAAATAGGGATGGCGCAAATTTGCGAACGGTTCGCGAACGGTTCGCGAACCCCATAGACTTCAATGGGAAGGCGAACTTTAACAGCTAAAAAAGATATTTCTGGCCAGAAAAATGATTTTAAAGTTGTTTAAAGGGTGCAACGACCTGGACAGTGGCATGCCAGAGGGGGATCAAGGGCAAAAATGTATAATAAAAATCCATTGTTGACACAGCGCTGCGTTTTGTGCTGTAAAGGGAAAAAAGTCACAGGTGGTTGTGGACACTGTAATATTATGGATATTTAGACAGAATGTGAACAAGCTCACACAGCTAGATGGTTGAAGAACACACTGGGCAAAAAATGGCTACAGGGCAAATAATGCCTACTAGGTCAACGTATACACTACTACAGCGGTGGATACGGATTACGTAAAATATATTATGGCTGCTTGAAAAAAGTCACTCAGGTGCTTTTTCTGGAGAGGGTAATATTATGGATATTTAGACAGAATATGAACAAGCTCACACAGCTAGATGGCAGTTGTTTGAAGTACAGTAGATTACTAGCCAGCAAACTTACTATCCACTGTCCCTGAAATCACTAACAGCTCTCAACATAGGGCAGGTAGAGTAAGGCACACACAGGGAGCACAGGACAGGCAGAATATGATACACATGGAGTATAAGGCAGGCAGAGTATGGCACACACAGGGAGCAAAGGGCAGACAGAGTTGGCACACACAGGGAGCATAGGGCAGCAGAGTATGACACACACACGGAGCATAGGGCAGGCAGAGTATGACACACACAAGGAGCATGGGTCAGGCAGAAAATGGCACTCACAGGGAGCAAAGGGCAGACAGAGTATGGCACACACAGGGAGCATAGGAAAGGCAGAGTATGGCAGATACAGGGAGCATAGGACAGGCAGAGTATGGCACACACAGGGAGTATAGGGCAGACAGAGTATGGCACACACAGGGAGCAAAGGGCAGACAGAGTATGGCACACACAGGGAGCATAGGACAGGCAGAGTATGGCACATACAGGGAGCATAGTACAGACAGTGTATAGCACACATAGGGAGTATAGGGCAGACAGATTATGGAACACACAGGGAGCAAAGGGCAGGCAGATTTGGCACACACAGGGAGCAAAGGGCAGGCAGAGTTGGTACACACAGGGAGCATAGGGCAGGCAGAGAATGGCACACACATGGAGCATAGGTCAGGCAGAGTATGGCACACACAGGGAGTATAGGGCAGGCAGAGTATGGCACTCACAGGGAGCAAAGGGCAGGCAGAGTTGGCACACACAGGGAGCATAGGGCAGGCAGTGTATGGCACACAGGGATCATAGGGAAGGAAGAATAGAGCAGGAGACGGGGAACCTATCAGGACCACTCTAAGATGTACTACATACAGTGACATAGTGATGGTGCCCCTTCAGCATTTTGTATAAGATGTGAACAGGTGAACAATGTGGGCAGTTTCAGGCTGGGACTGAGGAGTGAACAGTATGGGGCTTTAGGGTGTGAAAAATAGAGGTGTTACAAGTGTTAACAATGCATGGGGGTTACATGTGTGAACAATACAGGAATCTGAATTTGAAGTGTAAATAATGCAGGGGCCAGTTAATCTCTGTACTGATACTATTTAAATCTTACATATGATAAGCAGACAGGCAGGGAGACTTTCATGTGGGGGGCCACATCATGTGGGGGGCCACACATGGGTGGGTTGCCATTTGGACAGCACATAGGGTTGCCACCTTTTCTTGAAAAAAATACTGGCCTTCCTATATATTTATCTTTTTTCCCTATTAAAAACATTGGGCTTGACCATCAAAAATACCGGCCAGGCCGGTAAAATACCGGCCAGGTGGCAACCCTAACAGCACAGAGTCATAAATTATACTTATTTCCATTTTGAATGGTCGCTTTGAATATCTTTAAATAGTTTTCTGCATACAATCTTGTGAACTGGTCGTTCTGTCCATAATTATTTTATCTTTTTTCCATTGCAATTAAAATCTTTGCTCTAGCTGCTTCCTCTGATTTGTGGAATAGTTTAGGCATACAAGTTTAGTTAATTTATTACATTTGGTAAACAGACCACTCGATCATCACAGATTTAGTTTTTTTCTTAATTTTAAGCCAGCAGAAAATCTGCCTGGTTTAACATTAGCTTTTGCCAAAATGAGGGCCTGATGTCTGGCTGGGAGAGAACGGGAAAATAGAAACCAGAAGGGTGGCAAATAGGAGAAGAGCAGAAAAGAATGGACAAAGAGGTATAGAAGGGAGGGCATGAAATAAAGGGAAATACATACCAGAGTGTTTGACCTTGTGTAGCAGAAAATACATTGTACTTCACTCTCAAGCATTGTATAATACACCCTGGAAGCTGGATTGGCCTCCAGATATAAGATACTAAAACAATGTCATTGTTAAAGGGATACTGTCATGGAAAAACATATTTTTTTTTTTTCCATCAGTTAATAGTGCTGGTCCAGTAGACATCTGCACTGAATTCTATTCCTCAAAAGAGCAAACAGATTTTTTATATTTAATTTTGAAATCTGACATGGGGCTAGACATATTGTCAGTTTCCCAGCTGCCCCAGTCAAGGGACTTGTGCCGGCACTTTAGGATGGACCTGCTTTCTGGCAGGCTGTTGTTTCTCCTACTAAATGTAACTGAATGTGTTTCAGTGGGACTTGGCTTTTACTATTGAGTGTTGTTCTTAGATCTACCAGGGAGCTGTTATCTTTTGTTAGGGAGCTGTTATCTGGTTACCTTCCCATTGTTCTATTGGGGTGGGTGGGGGAGAGTGGGGTGATATCACTCCAACTTGCAGTACAGCAGTAAAGAAGGACTGTTTATCAGAGCAGAAGTCACATGACTGGGGGCACCTGGGAAACTGACAATATGTCTAACTTCCTCACACTGAAATAAGAAACCTTCAATTAAAGCATCAATTAACTATTCTGCATTGTTTCTGAAATAATCAAGTTAATCTTCACTTTTCCCCTCTCAGAATCTGTTTGTCATCATTCATCAGTCTTCATGCAGCAGTTGGGTGTCAGATGACTCTTCTAATATATCTTATAGGGGGGCTTCTCCTCAACCTGATGCTAAAAACAGTCAATGATCTTATCAACTATAATGCAGGTTGATTTCAAAGTTAGATTTTTATTGACCTTATTATTATTTCCGATCTCTCAGAAAAACCAGGGGCGTAACTACAGAGGAAGCAGACCCTGTGGCTGCAGGGGGGCCCAGGAGGTATAGGGGGCCCAATGAAACCCTAATAAATGTGCAATATCAACATATATTGGTGAAACAGGGCAACCTCTGGATATATTGGGGGCCCTAAAATTAATTTGCTGTGGGACCCTGTATAATCTAGTTACGCCACTGAGAAAAACCATGCTCCCCCCCCCCTCCAAAAAAAAAACAAAAAAACTAGCACATGTAGTCACAATGACTTTGGAACAGCTTGTTCTTTCCATATGAATGGCTTATCAGGACACAGGGAGAAATCTGAGGTTTTCGTGTTTCTTGTGACTTTGTGCTGCGGGAGATAAGTTCCAACTGTAACTGATATTATCAGTCTTATTGGTCAATGCTTGCAGTTTGCCATCTGAGCTGCAGTCACTTCCCTTTCCTTTTCCTTTTGTTCGGGAGCCCCGATGCTTCTTACAAAGAGAGAAGAGAATGATCTGGCATGGAGCACGCTCGATCCAAAATTGGCAGCATCTCAACTCACAATTGTTCCAGACAGGAGCTGATGCCTTTGCAGCGTGGGACTGGGAATCACTAGACCAGCCCATCAGGTAATTGTAGGACGTGAGAGTAGTGGGGGTTCAGTTAGAGTCATGTTTAGCCCTTCCAAGTGCAAGCTCACTTGATCTTTATTTACCAAACCAAAGTAGTGTCACTTTAACCAAGAACTTGACTTCCCTTTTCACCGTTCATATTCTTTTTCCCATACTGCAAATCATTTCTTAAAGAGAAGCTAAAATGCAAGCAGCATGGGATCTGTTATCCATAAACCTCTTATCCAGAAAGTTCAGAATTACGGAAAGGCCGCCTCTCATAGACTCAATTTTATCCAAATAATCCAAATTTTTAAAATTTATTTCTTTTTTTCTGTGTAATAATAAACCAGTAGCTTGTACTTGATCCCCAACTAAGATATAATTATTCCTTATTGGAAGCAAAACCAGCCTATTGGGTTTATCTAATGTTTACATGAATTTCTAGTAGACTTTAGGTATGAAGTTCCAAATTATGGAAAGATCCGTTAGCCGGAAAGCCCCCAGGTCCCGAGCATTCTGGATAACAGGTCCAAAACCTGTACTTGTATGAATGGGTATTTATAAGAGCATGCAAGAGAAAACTGAGTGTGCATTTCACCCTTTGAGATCCCAGGAGAAGCGACCAGTGACGATTAATAGAGTTGGGTGATGTAGTAAAGTTGTACTAGGAGTGTAAATGTTTTCCATTTAGTAGATAAACTCCTCTATGTAGTAAAAGGCAATGTTTACTTAGAAGCAGCTGGTAGTGTCAGAATATTTTTTTGGCCCTAGACTCTTTTTCGTTTGGAGTCAACACTGTTTTTAGTGTCACCGTTGACCCCAAAAATTGCAGTGGTTTGTGGCTAAAGGAAAAGGCCTGAGTAGAAAAAAGTGAAAAAATATAGTAACTATATAAAATAATATTTATAAAAAAGCCTCCGAATTTAGGTTGTTATGCACATGAACCGTGTGTTATCCCAGCACTCTCTCATAAAGTTGGTTTGACTTTCCTAGTGGCATATCAGAATGTGGCCATGAAAAGAGAAAGTCTGCTGGATAAAAGTAGGATTCATTATTGGAATATTATGTGTTTCTTAAAGGGAAACTGTCATGGGAAAAAATGTTTTTTTTTTTTTTTTTAAATGCATCAGTTAATAGTGCTGCTCCAGTAGACTTCTGCACTGAAATCCATTTCTCAAATGAGCAAAAACATTTTTTTTATATTCAGTTTTGAAATCTGACATGGGGCTATACATTTTGTCAATTTCCCAGCTGCTTCTAGTCATGTGACTTGTGCCAGCACTTTAGGAGGGAACTGCTTTCTGGCAGGCTGTTGTTTTTCCTTCTCAATGTAACTGAATAGTACGCAGTGGAACATGGGTTTTAATTGAGTTTTGTTCTTAGATCTACTAGGCTGTTATCTTGTGTTGTGGAGCTGCTACCTGGTTACCTTCCCATTTTTCTGTTGTTAGGCTGCTGGGTGTGGGAAAGGGAGGAGGTGATATCACTCCAACTTGCAGTACAGCAGTAAGGAATGATTGAAGTTTATCAGAGCACAAGTCACATGACTTGGGGCTGCTGGGAAGTTGACAAAATGTCTAGCCCCATGTCAGATATCACAATTAAATATAATTGCTGTTTTGAGAAATGGATTTCAGTGCAGAATTCTTCTGGAACAGCACTATTAACTGATGCATTTTGAAAAAAAAAATTTTTTCCCATGACAGGATCCCTTTAATACTTAACGTTGCCATATATTGGCAAGGTCACCAAATGAGAGACTATTTCACTGATATGCCACTTTGAGGTCAACGGTCTATGCACCAGTAGGATCAAGGACATCATAAACGAGCAGATGAGAATCATGATCCAAATTCTATAGGCCCATGGGATGGCCCTATACAAGGGCAGATAAGCTGTCAAATCAGTTTGAAATACCCACATCAGTAGCTTAAATTTTAAATCTGCCCATGCATGGCCATCTTTTTGGGCAATGAGTTAGAAATTAGAAAATGTCTTTCATTGGCATAAGCAAGCCATATATGGGCAGAGTTAAGCCCATTTTTGGGGCCCTCCGATATCCCCACTTGACTAATATATGACCGACTATGATCTAATTTTTTACCTCAAGGTGGGCATATCACTGAAAAAGCTGCTTATTTGTCACCAAACAAGCAAATCTTACCATGTATGGCCATCTTTAGATGTTTTATATTTGCTTTACATTTTGCTAATGGATATTTATGTGTAAGGAGCTACAGCAAAAATTGACCAATTGGTGAGTGCATTTGTTTGTGTTATTCAGTGGTAAGGAGCCATGCCATTTAAGAGCTTTTTGGCATGTCTATTTTCCTTTTAAAAATTCTCAGTCGTTGGGATACCTTCTAAAGGTTAGCAAACTGGAAAATGAGATTCAATGTTGATAAATGCAAGGTTATGCACTTTGGCACAAATAACAAATGCAGGTTATACACTAAATGGCAGTGTGTTGGGAGTTTCCTTAACTGAGAAGGATCTCATGGATTTTTGTAGATAAGTTGCCTTATTCTCGACAATGTCATTCTGTGGCCACTAAATAAAATAAAGTTCTGTAAAAAAGTTTATAAACTCAAGGGATAAAAATGAAATGATGCCTCTTTATAGGTCCCTGCTAAGGCCTTATCCAGGGGCGTTGTAGGGGCTGCTACCCCCCCGCTCCGTGCTTATAACTTCTAGCGTCGGAGCGGGTGGAGGAGGGGCTGCATCGCTAGTGCAGCGAGCGCTATTTTAAAAAACGGAAATTCAGCTCTTAAAGTTACCAGAGGTGGCTTTTTGCCGCCCCTGGTAACAGGCTGCTCTGTGCCGCCTGAGGCAAGGGTCTCACCTTGCCTCATGGCCAGAGCGGCCCTGGCCTTACCAGAAGTATGCAGTGCAGTGAGGTTGTGGAATGCACTGCCGGGTGATGGCTAATTCTATTAACACCTTTAAGAGGGTCTCTGATAATTTATTGGGCATGTATAATATCCAAGACTATTGTGATACTAATTAATATGGATATTGGTTTATATAGTTTCAGTGGTTGAGTGTAGGTAGGTGCGCTGGGTTTCATTTGGAGTTGTTGAACTTGATGTAAGGTACAGTAAGTTATTCATGCCCAGATTTATCAGGCAGTGTGGCAGATACTGACCGGCCAACCTTTTGGGCATTTACTGCGCTTGAGGGAGCTGCATTGACAAACCATCGTAGTGGGTCTGTCAAAAAATCATATCTGCTGATGCAGGATATATGCTGATAAGATACGTTATCATTTTCCATGATACTTGTTGATGCCATGGGCTCAAACAAATTGAACATTATTATTTTTCCATAATATTTTGTCTGTTATTGCCATATCACAGTAAGGGCAGTGAGAATGTGCAAAACCCTTCCTGGACCCATTTTTGCTGCATTAAAGAGGAATTCAACCCCCCCAGGCATTAATTTCGCTGGAGGGGACTTACACAGAGGGGTAAGTAGCGACTTAGGGGCAATAGCCCGGGAGGGAGAGGTAGGCCAGGATGGAGGAGGGAGGGGGCCTATGGAGGGAGAGGTTAGCGCCAGGGGGTTGAATTCCCCTTTAAGTGGAAATTTTGTTCCTCATGTCTAAAGGTCTATGGTCTTTTCCATTTTCTGTTTATAGTATCTTATAGCATGTCAGTGCTAGGTAATAATACAACTATGGGACCTGGGGTTTTCCACATTATTTTTAAATTAAATGAACCCAATAAAATGGTTTTACCTCCAATAAGGATCAATTATATTTTAGTAAACATGAAAGGGATCCTGTCATGGGAAAAAACATTTTTTTCAAAATGTATCAGTTAATAGTGCTGCTCCAGAAGAATTCTGCATTGAAATCCATTTCTCAAAAGAGCAAACAGATTGTTTTATATTTCATTTTGAAATCTGACATGGGGCTAGACATTTTGTCAATTTCCCAGCTGCCCCAAGTCATGTGACTTGTGCTCTGATAAACTTCAATCACTCTTTACTGCTGTAGTGCAAGTTGGAGTGATATCACCCCCTCCCTTTCCCCCACCCGGCAGCCTAACAACAGAACAATGAGAAGGTAACCAGATAACAGCTTCCTAGCACAAGATAACAGCTGCCTGGTAGATCTAAGAACAGCACTCAGTAGTAAAAACCCATGTCCCACTGTGTACTATTCAGTTACATTGAGAAGGAAAAACAACAGCCTGCTAGAAAGCAGTTCCCTCCTAAAGTGCTGGCACAAGTCACATGACCGGGGCTAGCCCCATGTCAGATTTCAAAACTGAATATAAAAAAATCTGTTTGCTCTTTTGAGAAATGGATTTCAGTGGAGAAGTCTACTGGAGCAGCACTATTAACTGACGCCTTTTTAAAAAAAAAAAACATGTTTTCCCATGACAGTTTCCCTTTAAGTACAAGGAACTTGTTTCATTATTACAGAGTAAAAGGACATCCTTTTAAAAAATTATACTTAACTCATTGAAATGTAGACTAGTGGCGGGCGAATTCCCTCAATTCTCCGCCGCCGAATAAATTTGCGAAACGCCTGGAAAAATTTGCCTGCCAAAAATTCGATGGTGTCTCGTTTTTCTGACACCGGTGTCCGGTTTATCGATGGTGGCCATTGTGCACCGGCATCCAAAAGTGTACGCCCTCATCCAAAACGAGACGCCGCCAACGTTTCGAGAATTTTTAGCTAATTTCTCAGGAAATTTGCAAAGAATTTGCCAAAGCGAAACGCCCCAGGTTCGCCCATCACTAATGTAGACCCCTAATTCAGAACTCTAACGGGTTTCCACATAAATGACTTCCGAGAACACAGAAGTAATTTGTTTGTCATCTATAATTATCAAAATTACCAAAACATTTTATTACTTTGATTGCAAATGAGCAACTCAGAATTGTAAATGGGTCAATACACACATTTTAGTGATTCTGTAGTTGCAGTGAGAAACAATAACAACTTTTGTATTTTAATATTTTTTATTGTTACGGTGTTGTCGTCAAGTAACTGTGGCAAGTCATCCACTCCATAGCAACATTTATCTGGTTGCTGTGGAAGAAGCGCTCTTGCTTTTGACTGCTGGATTGTTATTTGTGGGGCCAGTGCTTTCAATAGTGAGCTGTGTATGTGTCACACTTGTACGTGGAATGGAGATGAGCCACATCGTAGCTCATTGTGTCTGAAGTTAAACCAAAATCATATTCTTTATCATTTTTCTCTGGCATCTTCTTCAGGATCTTGACCTCTCCCAGGCTCTTACGGAGACACAATACATGCTGTTTCCCTCCACACCCATATGATTCCACAACTACAATTTCAGACATGAAAGGGATACATCATACAGCTATTACCTTACAAACCTGATTTCTGTGTCCACATGGTAGATTCCTGCAGTGGGTCAGGTACCTGCAGAATACTCAGAAAACACTTGGGACAAGGGAGAAATATATTTAATGTCCTCACTGTGCGAGTAGCCCGCCGGTACCCTTTAGATCAGGGCTGGGCCAAGGTAGTTTGGCACCCTAGGCAAGGGGTACAATCAGCGCCCCCCCA
>CM044436.1:110969056-111049346 GCA_024363595.1 Xenopus borealis
CCCCATGACTGCGCCCTAGGCGGCCGCCTACTCTGCCTACCCCTAGTTCTGGCCCTGCTTTAGATGCAGTGGGAACTACATGTGGCCAATTAAATAAACCTTTTACAGTGTAACATCTCATAAATGTGATCAAGGGCAGCAAATCGGGTGAGGATAACAGCCCATGTCCCTATCTTTCTAATCTTATCTAAAAGTCTCATAATGACCAGGCCATGTCATCTGCTTTTCAGTTGCCAACCAATCTCAATATTATACATCACTGAGGGGACTAATAATAATAGAAACATCTGAATTATATTTATTTGCATGTTCTCGTAAAGATTACCCCCTCCCCCCTGCTCATGCCAAATTGGATTTGTACCTCTCCCATTGACTCCCACAACCTCAGCAGGTCTGAGATGTCGGATTTTCGGATACAGATTTTTTGCCCAATTGGGATTTAAGAAATCCTTAAAAATTCAAGGTTTTTTTTCCCACTAAAAATTCAGATTTTAAAGTAAGAGAAAAATTGGCATTTGGACTTTAATTAATAACCCCCTTTAAGTTAAGATTTTAGGTAATGTCAAATATAATCAATCTTTTCAACTGCTCTTCAGCTACAGTATGATCAGCACTAGTTAGTTACCGGTATAGGATTCGTTAAAGTACAAGGAAAGTTAAAGTAAAGAAGTAGGTATAAATGTTGTACATGATGTTTTGTGCTTGTGTACCAGCCCAAGGCAACCACAGCCCTTTAGCAGTAAAGATCTGTGTCTCCCCAGTAGATGCCCCAGTAGCTCCCCATCTTCTTTTCTGATTCTGATTCACTGATTCACATGCTCTGTGCTGCTGTCACTTACTGAGCTTAGGGACCCACTCACAATATACAGTACACATAGGGGCCAATTTACGAAATTCACGTGAAATGAACGAAGTTTGATCGGATTCGATCGAATCACGATCGTACAAATTTTTTCGTGAAATTGTATATGCAAATTTGGCCTCTTCGATCATCGAATATCGAATTGATTGAATGATCAGATATTCGATCATTCGATGATCGAAGGAATCAAAATTTTAAAGTTATTCGACTGCCTAGTGTACTTCGCCAGATTGAACCTACCGAATTGTGATAGAAGCCTATAGGAAGCTCCCTTTAGGCTAAGTCCTGCTCGAATACCATTCATACGATCGGAATTCATCATTCATACAAATTCATCGAGAAATCGTATTGCAAGCAAAATGATAGCCTAAAACTATTCGATACGCATTCAATAGTCGAATGCTTATCGAATTGCGAATTTGGTCGAGCTAATTATGGGGAATAATAGTAAATTTGCCCCATAGTGTCATAGAAATATAGTCACAATATAAGTTTAGCTTCTCAACAGCTGCTCAGAGCCCACTCAGCATGTGAGTGTCACAGACACTTTCCAAGATGGTGACCCCCTGTGACAAGTTTCAAGTCCTGGATCATTGCTGCTATTGACAAGCTGAAACTTTAGACTGGTGCAATAAGTTCAGTATATAAAACATGGCATTTTTAGTCCTATTAATGTTTAGGGTTTGCTACTCCTTTAAACCCATTATCCAAAAAGCTCAGAATTATGGAAAGGCTGTCTCCCATAGACTCCATTTTATCCAAATAATCCAACTGTTTAAAGATAATTTCCTTTTTCTCTGTAATAATAAAAGAGTACCTTGTACTTGATCCCAGCTAAGATATAATTAATACGTATTGGAAGCAGAACCAGCATGTTAAGTTTATTTAATGTTTTGATTATTTAGTATTGTATGAAGATCCTGATAACTGGACCCATAACCAGGGCCACTTCTGCCATACCTCTCAACTGTTCTATTTATAGAGGGACAGTCCCTGTTTTGGCAGGGTCATTTTTACTAGAAAGTCTCCCTTTTCTCTGCACTGAACCGTCAGAAAAAGTTTCTAATTTAATTGGCTTTTGGCAGAGAGCCCAGAACAGCCACAGCAGCAGATTAGATACATTTGTAACAATTTTGAGATAAGCAAATAAGTAATTGTAACAAGATAAGATAATGGGTCCCTTGGGAAAAGTTAGACTCACAGCATAAAGGGCAATTAATCTTCATTAGCAAAAGTGTAATAACTGAAAAATCCACAGAAATATGTTCAAACTTTCAGAACCTGCCAAGTTTTGTAAAATGACCCTCTTTTTATTTCCAAGATGTTGTGAGGTATGGCTTCTGCCATGAAGTGACTAAGTGACTAAAATGTTATCTGTGCATGATTTCACAACCCTAGAGGAAGGATGCCCATAAACTGTACGATGAAAGTTGCTGATAAAAGAGGCTCCAAACCAAGTAGGCAGGGTCGGATTTGCATAGCAGGCGCCTCTAGGCTCGCCAACCCACGCCTCCATTTTATTTGGGCACATTTTCATTGAGACAGGAGCAATGGGGATTGGTGCACGAGAAAATGAAAAAACTATCATATCCTCTGTTTCTGAACCTATGCGGTTGTGGTTGGGCAGCAAGCCACCCCCTAAAACATTGCCACCCTAGGCCCAAGTCTTGGTGACCTTTCCACAGATTAGAGCATGCAAGAAGGAACAAGGCCAGATTTGTGTTTCGGCCGCCCCTAGGCCAGAAGTTGAAACTCCCTCCCCTTCTGAGCGCGCCCATTTCCTTTCACAAGCAGTATGCCTCCTCGACACTGACAGAGTGCGGTTGGCAGGCCTCTAGGCCTCAGAGTGAAACTTTCTCCCCTCACTAACGAGCCCACCCCATCACGAGCACACATGCTCCTGTGCAGTCTGCAATGATGTATCATGATCCCCAGTGCTTTCTATAAAAATAAGAATGTGGTTGGGTGGCATTCCGCCCCTAAAATGTTACCCATATTACGCCCTAGGCCTGGGCCTTTGTGGCCTCCCCACAAATCCTGGCCTAAGTAGGAAGTTTGACAGAAATGCCTGCCTTACCTGAAAATAGGGTTGCCACCTAACCAGTATTTTACCAGCCTGGCCGATAAAAAATGATGGTTGATCCCAATGTTATTAATAGGGAAAAAAACTTAAATATATAGGAAGGCTGTTATTTTTTTCCAGAAAAGGTGGCAACCCTACCTGCAAATCATCCAGCTATCTATTAGGAAGGTTCAAGAATTGCATCGCATGATGACCGTCTTGGCTCCAAGAACCCATGTCATCTACTGGATCAACGCAGTTTGGCCCCACACATGGGTGGCCAAATAAGATCCACCCTTCTCTAATGTCGACTTTTTCATTGTATTGCAGTATTGTTATAATACTTTATAGTGGCTACAATTTCTTTAGTACTTTACAGCAGCAGTACTTTACAATCAAACCAGCCCCTATACACGGCCACTACACTTGCTCATCCAGCAATGTGGTCTATGCAACACCATACAAAAAATGTACAACAAGAGGCATTTACATTGGAGAAACTGGGCAGAGTCTCCTCCTCCACCTGCTCACAATAAACAATAACAAATTGGACAAACCAGTAGGTAAACATTTCAATAGCCCCAAGTCTGGATGACTTCCAAATGTCTGTTATCAATGGCAATTTCAAAACAGAAAATGAATGCACAACCCTACCCTATAACTTTTTCAATGGGCTAACACGATACAAAAAAATAACCTGCAGCCGTTATAATTGGTACAGTATACTGCATACAAGGTTTGCACATCAAACAATGATAAACAATTCATGGGATGGATCAGGCGAATCAATTGTATGGTTGTACTGTAGATAACATATGTTTGTTTTACTTGTTATGCACTCCCCCCCCTTCTTTTTCCCTTTTGTACCCCCTTATACTTGAAAATGTACAAATAAAGAATTAAAAAAAATAAATAAATAAATAACCTGCAGCCCTTACGCCAATTCTTCAAATCCCTTTTACATTCACACATGCTAGGGTAATTTTTTCAGAAATCAGTTACTTGGTGTTTTTTTGTGTGGGAGGAAACTGGAGTTCCCGTAGGAAGCCCACAAAAATATACATAGAACCTCAGCTCTGCAAAGCAGTAATGCTGCCTCTGAGTTGCCTTGCTGACCTAGTCATTGTAATGTTGTTTGGCTGTCATAAGTATGCAACTGTAATAATGTGTGTTGTAGCATAAACTCTTAACCTATTTAATCCCCATACTGTTTGGAGCAAGTCTCCATGAGCCTTTTTAATAATTTCAAGTTTATTTTTACGGTATAAAGTAGTATAGGTATCAGATCCATTATCCAGAAGCCCATTATCCAGATATCCCCGAAGAAGGCCATCTCCCATAAACTCACATTTTAATCAAATAAATTATTTTCATAATAATATACATTTTAGTAGTATGTGACATTAGGGAATGCTAAATCGAAAATTGCCATTTTAAGAAATAAGGGCCACCCCTGGTACTGCATGATTCACGGTGCACATAAACAAATACATTTCTGGTCACATGAACCAATTATGGACAAAGTTCTGCTTTGCTTCCACACTTCTTCCTGTTAGTTACAGCTGCATTATTTCTGGTCAGATGATCTCTGAGGGAGCACATGCCATCAAAACTTGGGGCTCAAGGGAAAAAATGTAAAAGGGAAATTTGTACTCAAATATATATTACAGTTTGATAAGATTCTCTAATATGCCACTTAATGTTATATAAACTGTTTCCTAAGTATTCATTTTGACGTTATAGTTTCCTTTACGAAATGTTATACCCAGCCCTGGTTCCTTTTGCTAATAGTATCTATTTCTGGCCCACATCAAAATGATACACACAATCTGATTTTGATTATTGTTTTCTTTTTGTCAGGTGTCTACTGGATTGTACCATGAAAATGATCTATTGGCACTTTGTTTTGTGAGTAGCCTTCTGTGTGGCCACCAAGGTCCACCATGTCTTCTACTGAACAAGAAAACGTGGACATTGCTGATTGGCTATCTGCAATCCATCTTGAGAGATACCAGGAGAGTTTCAAGCAACATGGCTATAAAAAGGTCAGAGATATTCTCACACTTGATAATCGACACCTTCGGCAAATTGGCATTGCTGCCACGGGCCATAGGAAAAGAATTATGAGTCACCTGAGACACCGTTCTAGAGAAGTGTGTCCTCAGTTTAATGCAGGTAGGCTGGAGAGGGCTATGTCTCAGGAGATTTTCTTTAGAGCTGATAAATACAGTCTGTTCCAAAGAAACATTGACACTGAGTCTATAAAACCAGTTCCGAAACCTAGAACTGTGTTCAGTAAGACTACAACCACAATACATAAACCTCATCTTCTATCTCCATATACAATATCACCAGCTACATCTCCTACTTATCTAGAAAACCATACAAATGCTGCTGGAAAAAATTTTCAACAGGAAGCTTTGGTTTTCAGAGGAAACAACTTGGATTTAGAGGAATATAACTCATTAACAGGGCAGCAGCCAGAAAGGGCGGACCAGGAGGTTGGGACATCAGCTGGGGCTGGGAAACATTTTCATCCCTTTCCATCCCTCCCTGTGCGACAGAACAAAAGGGCTTCTCTGCCTGGCTCCTTATACCACAGAAACTTTGTACAGATGGAAGCTGATACGACTCTATGTTCTCCTCTATCAGCTATCCCTTCCTTTGCTGGAAATGAAGAGGAAGTCACCTCTTTCTCAACCAGCCCTCCTTCTCCCCAGGAAACACTAACAATGATATCCAATGAAATCTATTCTGGGTTTGATCACACAGCTGCTAATGTCAATTTGACTTCAGACATTGACACATCAAGGAACAATCTAAGTTTGAAACCTTCAGATTTAAGAAAGCATGAAACTACTTCAGCACCAGAAAGATTGAGGTAAGTCTTTATTTTTTATATTTTTCATTCATTCATATGGTTCATGTAAGGTATTAAGCCTAGAAGCCCAAGACACCAATGCTTCTTAATATCCAAAATTATTTTTATTATACTTTTCTAAACTTATTTTATATTGTCCTATACTGAGATCCCTGTGATAGCTGATCAAGGCAAAACCATTTAATTATGTTGACTGGTTTATATGCTGTATTTATTTCTATAATTCTCTAAAGTCACTTACTATTTTTAACAAAGTGGTTTGCTTGCCCTTTTGCCATTGTCTTTCTAGAATACTTTTAATTTTCTAATTATATTTTTATATCCAAAACAATGCAAAAAAATCAAAAAGGATATTGTACAAATAAAAGAGAAATAAAAGAGTTGTTTTTTCTAAAGAAGCCTATACACCACCAGTTTCAGTTAACTATAAGTAATAGATACCCTTTTTGTTATTGTCATACAGGATTTGTGAGAATCATTCCAAGGCAGAGAATAAGGTTAATCAATTTTCTGAGAAGGGGGGGGGGCTCCTAGAGATAAGTAGACGAAGGGAGCCAAGGATGGAAGTCTTGGATCGCTTCCTGGAGCCAATGCTAGAGGAAAGGGTGGAGGTTATGCTACAGCTGCGTTTAGACAATTGTAGGAAGTCTTGACCTTGCTGAAATTATTTAATGGCTTTGCATAATGAGTAAATGGCAAAAAGTACAGCCAAGCAATGCCTGCTGTAGAGCACACCATCTTGCATGCATTGTTTAATTTAAAATAAGAAAAGAACATTTCTCTTTAGCCATCTGCCTTACCATTCTTTGCATGGATGTTAGGTGCTGGTGCAGCAGGATCAATGTGGATGCATATTATCGTGACTAGCATTTATAGCTGATCAGTGGCTGCTTCGTTTAGATCACCAGAGATGAGGAAGTCTGCCTCTCTAAAACCAACCCAAATGAGGAAAGCACCTTCACCAATACAAGGATGGAAAAGAGATGTTGTTTCACCAAGGCCTGCACCGATAGGCAATTCCAATTCACCACAATTGTCAAGGGTGAAGAATACATCTACAGTGAGACCACTGCCAGCAGGTAACAATGTTCATCTAGATTCAAATCAGAGGAGAAATATTTCATCACCAACAGTAATTACATCACCTATGGCTTGCATTGCTTCATCTTTCAGGCCAAATCCAATCGGGGATTCTGGTTCACCAAGGCTGCCTCCAAAAAAGCACGCTGCTTTTCCACGTCCTCCACCAATTGGACATTCTGCTTCTCCAAGGCTGCCCCGTTTAAACAGCTCTAATGCAAATGTGACAGACAACACTAGAAGCAATGGATTTCCTGTAACAACCTTGACTAACATGTCATCAGCTAAGCTAGTAAAGAGAAAACCTTCGATACGGATACACGAAACAATGAAAAATACAGCACTTCCAAGACAGAAAATAGTCACAAAAAATCAAACATCAGTGGATGATCTAAGCAATTTAGTTAAAGCTTCAGCTCCCTTAAACAATGAAATGGAACAGAGGCCAGTTCCAGTTGGGAATGTTTGCTCACAGAGTCTGGCTGCTCCAAAATCATCTTTTATGAGGTATGCTGCTCCACCAAAACCACATATGTTAAAAAATGGTTCTTCGATATACCCCAGCCCTATGAAAATGCCAGCAAGGTTAGGTGAAGCAGAAAGAGAATATGGTAATAAATCTGTCACAACTGAAAACTACTTATTAAAGCGTCCAACTCCACTGGGAATTTCACCATCATCAACACTCAAAAAGTCAATAAGTGGTAAGCATGCAGTGAAGGCTCCTTCAGTAAATCCAGCACCAATCAACAAATCACTTACATCCAAACTAGATTTAGGACAATGTTCATCTCCTCAAGGATCAACTGAATATTGTGTACCAAAAATCAAGTCAAGTACTTATGTGCCAAGGATAAAATGTGTTGGGAATGTGAACACGCAAAAACTAAAGAGCACAAAAGATCATTTGTACCCCATGGTGAAGGAAATGGAACTTTCAGCAACAGAAAAGAAAATTGGACGTGGGAATAAAGTTTCTACAAATCAAAAGGCAGTAGAAAAACATAATTTATCAATACAAAAATCAGCAGGGAGTGTTACTTTCCAGAGGCCAAAACAAGCAGGAAATACTGTCTTGCCATTGCCAAAAAGCAAGAATGCTGTGTCACCTACAAACCTTATACATTCAGGCACTGGTTTATCAGGATCGAAGGATCATTCTGATACAAAACCCCAAGGTGGTTTTTCTTCATCGTTGTCAAAAGTCATGAAAAACATTCCTTCAGCAAAACTAAAACTAAAGGACAATGTTCCCTCCTCAACAACAAAATCATTACCTATCAAAACCACAACCAGGTTGCCATCTCTGGGAATTATAACCTCAAACATACCCAAGCCAAGTGAAAAAGTGTCCTTAAATAACGGGAAACCTGTGGGAAGTTGTAAAGCCCAGCAGAAAAAAGTGACTACTCAGATTTTGCCAAGGTTAACATTTATGCAGAAAAAAAGCACAACAAAAACAGCACTTACAAAGGATTCCTCCATAGCAGGAGAAAATGACTATCTGCTTTCTTGTCCAGGGAAGGGAAATGCACCTCAAGAGGGTGTTATGGAACTGGATAACTTGAATCTTCAGAAAACGTCTGTTTCACCAGGTGTAGAGGACAATGAGGACTTGCATCAGTATGGTGAAACTTCATGGAGTTTAACCGATGAATCTTTAAGATCAGCACTTTTAGCTAATGCCTCTGCATTTAAACCAATACAAGATGAGCACTTAGTTCTTGTACGGCCTAGGTTAATGGGACCTGCTTTAAATAATGTAGCCCTTGAGTATCAATATAGGACTTCAAAAACAAAAGATGTATAGGATTGTAGCTTTCTGAGTTGTAATGGAAAGTGGAGTTTGCCATTTTAAAGCATCTTGTGGCCAATACAGTCAATAAGATGACAGAGAAGAAGAGATTTGGCATACCAATTATGAGCACTATTTATGCATTAGAATATATTTCGATGCTGCAGGTTCTTTGCATCTTATCCTGTGGAAATAAATGGGTTATTCCCTGTACAATACTTCATTGTCGTTGCATTCAAAGCACTTGCTGTTGGTATGGCCAGGGTTCTGGGTTAGCATGGATTATGTTTTGTATTCATTGATGAAAGAACTATTTAATACATGAAAATGAATGTCACAGAGGGAATTGTTCCCTTTTTCAGTAGTGCAGTATATGTTTCACGACACGGTCAAAAATATTGTGATAATATAGCTTTATTGGGGAAGTGCAGCATATCCCTAATGTTGCATAACATTCCTGAATGTGATAATGTCTGTTATGTGCCCAACACTGCATTGCAATATTGTATATATGTAGTGTACATTAATGAACTGTATATGATGATACAGTTTCATCCTGTCTTTAATAATATAATCATTTCCGCAGTATACATAGCTTCACGCACACGCTTAGAGTACCTATAACAGCTTCTAATTTAGTATAAGGTTCATGCTCTGTGATCCGAGCTGTTGTGGTGCCTTTTTTGCTCCCATCCAAAGCACTTGATTCTCAAACCAGCTCTCTGCAGTGATTAACTCTACAGCTCCTCTTATTGGAACATTTAGTTCTAATCTTTCTGATTCCTCAGGATTTATGGTAATTGATGAATTGATGTGTCAGGTATGGGATCTGTCATCTGAAAAAAAGCTCTGAATTACAGAAAGTCCCTTTCCCATGGAAAACATTTTATCCAAATAATCCAAATTTTTAAAACGTATTTATTTTTTCTCTGTAATAAGACAGTAGCTTGTACTTGACCCAAACAAAAATGTAAGTAATCCTTAATGGAAGCAAAACCAGCCTATTGGGTTTATGTAATGTTTACATCATTTTCTAGCAGACCTATCGTATGAAGATCCAACTTTTGGAAAGATTCCCTATCCGGAATACCCCAGGTCCCAAGCATTCTGCATAACAGGCCCTATACCTGTATTAAAGGTTTAGTTTCTTTCAGTATGTTATAGATTGGCCAATTCTCAGCAACATTTAAATTTCTCTGCATTTTTTTTTAAAGTTATTATTATTTTCTTCTTGTTCTGTGTATTGTTATTGCTACTTTGTGTTACTCATCTTTCTATGCAGGCCTCTCCTATTCATATTCTAGTCTACTCTGTTCTAATTAATGCATGGTTGCTAGGGTCATTTGGACTGGAGAGGTGCTGCATAAAAAGCCCGAGAATTTCCCGAGAAATTCACGGAATGGCGAAAGATTCGTGAAAATAGTGAAATAATTTGTGACGTTTTCACGCAGAATTCGTGAAATTTGAACTACTTCACTATAAATTCGTGAATTTCAAGCAATTTCACTATAAATTCGTGAACTTTGAACTATTTCACTAAATTTGTAAAATTCAAACGTTTTCACTATAAATTCGTGAATTTCAAACGTTTTCACCAAAAATTCGTGAATTTCGACCGTTTTCACTATAAATTCATGGATTTCGAATGTTTTCACGAAACATTTGTGAATTTCGAACAATTTCACAAAATTTTCTCTGGTGAATTTTCATGGCCACTTCACGAATGTATTCGTCTGCGGCAAATCACGGGAATTTGCAGCGAATTTGAGCTACCCGAATAAATTCGCCCATCGCTACTAACTGCTAGTGATGGTCAAATTCCTCCAGTTTCGCTTTGCTGAAAAAAATCCTAAAGATCCATGAAAAAATCTTGAAATTGTGATATTCACTAATATTCATGAAAATCGGACATTTCACAAAAAATTCTGGAATATCAGGCATTTTCACGAAAAAATTTACGCCCTTGTCCAAGCTGATGCTGACGTTAAAGTCAATGGGCATCTGATTTATACGCAAGCGACTTTTTGGAGACCTCCAAAAAATTTTCACACCGCCGAATTTTCATGGAAGATTTGCGAATTTGCCCATCACTACTACAATACTAATTGCAAATTGCAAATTGTGGCAATAAATAGGGGGGAGCTGATTTAGGAGTAGAGAGTATGGGTGCACACACTTTACCACTAGTGATGGGCGAATTTATTCACCTAGCTCAGATTTGCGTTGAATTCCCACAATTCACTGCCGGTGAATACATTTGCGAAACACCGGAGGAAATTCGCCGGCGTCGATTTATAATTTTCAACGATTTTTCGTGAAAATGTTTCGACTTTCACAAATTTTTTGTGAAATCTCTCAAAATTCACATTTTTTTTTGTGAAATTGTTCTAATTTATGTGAACTTTCTGATTTTTGTGAATTTTTCGCTATTTCTCGAATTTCTCGGGAAATTCACGAAAAATTCAGCTAAGCGAAACTCCCTAGATTCATCCATCACTATTTATCACCATATATGCTGTGGCTTTACTTTGGTCTCTGTAATGCTCACTAGTAATATCCCATTGCCCTTGATTTCATTAAACAGCTTTTCTGCAGTATTCTGTACTTCTATATTTACCCAGTAAGAACAATATTACAACTGGTTTGCTCTTGTATATGTTGCTGGTAGTTGTATTTCAAAAATACTTGTTAGGGAACAGTTTGGGTTTTGTATTTTGAATGCTCTCAAACTGTCCTTCGTCTGTATTTTCTGACTCCGAATACACTGTACGTTGCCCATAATTTAAATGTCATACTTTGGTTTCGCATTGCGCCTTAATTGTATATGAATAAGAACTTGTATTTACAATAAAACATGCTGGAACATGGAATTTCTTTGTTTTTGCTTATTATGAAACGGCTTTGGTGACCACGAACAACATCACTGATTCCATGTTACAGCCATGCTACAGTTATATAATCTCTTTTTGTTGGAAACTGCCTGCAAAATAAACTTGCTGACAAGCTGCTTTTAACAGGATGTGGCACAATAAGGAAGAGTTGTGTTGTTTCCTTATTAAATTCACTGTAAAAACATTTTAAGGGCTAACGTATATTTCCTATAATGCAAGCATTCTTAAAGGAGAACTAAACCCATACTTTAAAAAACTTTACCTCCATAGACCCCCGTCCCCGCTACTCCCAGCCTACTTGCTACCCCGGGAAAATGTCCCAAACTTTTTACTCACCCCTTGTGGCAGATTCAGGTGTTGGAGTACATGGCAGCCATCTTCTTCTGTAATCTTTGTGTATTGTACAGTGTGATCATCCCCAGTAAAACATTTATAAAATAAATATGCAGAACTGTAACTCTACAAACTCCCACGATCCACCCGTCCTCACTGTTCCTGTGGCCATTTATTTTTTGTAAATGTTCTAAATAAATATAAATATATATAAATATATATATACCTATATATATAGACACATAAAATAACCCCTTATTATACAAAGATCTTGATAATTAGTGATGCCACCTTGAAAATCTGTGAGCAGGGAAGGAGTGGGAAATATAAGATGACAGTAACATACATCAGAGAATTTTGTGGCATTGTACTCTAAACAAAGCTATGTCCGCTTCTGATTTTCTCGTGGGAATTGCAGTCTTTCTGCATTTGTCATTATTGGAGCCCAAAGATGCAACGGCAGCAGCTTAACCTCACATTGTTTTGGATCTTAAAGGAGGAATATATTATAGATTTTTGTACTGATTTTATGTAAATATAGTATATGTTCAGCATTTAATTGAAATAGATTGTATGTACTGTATATTTTTCAGTTTACTGAATATATTTTTATTTGTTAATATTTATTGCCTTTGGGGCTCTCTATGGCCCCTGGAGATTAACAAAACCAGTAGTGATGGGTGAATCTATTCGCCTGCGGCAAATTCGTGGCGAATTCCCACGATTTGCCGTAGGTGAATAAATTTTGCGAAACGCTGGTGAAATTTCGTCTGGTGAAATTTCGCCGGCATCTCGTTTTGGATGGCCAAAATGGACGCTTGCGTCCAAAACGGCAAATTTTTCGCCGTTTGCCAAATTTCTCTAGAAATTCACCAGCGTCTCGTTTTGGACGCGGGCGTCCGTTTTCGGACACGGGCGTCCGGTTTTGCCTGTCGGTGCCAATTGGCGGCATCAAAACCCAGACGCGCACGTCCAAAAAATGGACGCCCGCGTTCAAAACGAGACGCAAAGCAAAACACCGCCAATTCGCCCATCACTACCAATTAGGTAGTTGACTCAAACCTGTGTGTCTAATAACACATTTTTCAGCCGGTGGAGAAGTACCAGAATTCACCCCTACATTAGCCTCCAAATAATTCCAAAAGCAACTGCCCAATACCACCATTACTCATTATTCTCATCCTAAAAAATTACTAGAACATTCTCAGGCTTAAAACTTCGGGTATTACAAGTGGTGTTGCATACCTCCCAACATTCTGGAAATAGAAAGAGGGACAAAAAGATTTGCCATGCTCTGCATGGCAAATTTTTTGACCGTGCCCATTTTTGTGGCCACACCCCTTGAATACCATGTTCATTTTACAAAATTTGGCAGGTTACGAAAGTTTGAACTAATGTCTGTGGTTTTTATACATTATTTTGCTAATGAAGGTGAATTGCCCTTGAAGCTGTGAGTTTAAGTTCGCCCAAGAGACTTGCTTATCTTAAACTGTTACAATTGTTTCAGTGCTTATCTTAAATTGTTACAAAGTTATCCGAGTGCAGCTGCTCAGTATTCTGGGCTCTCTGCCAAAAATTAAGTTTCTGAAACTTTGTATCTTTTTCTGGCGTCAGTGCTGGAGATTAAAGAGAAAGTCGGGACAGTTCAGTAAGAAACCCTGAACTGTGGACTGAGCTGTCACAATCTGGACTGTCCCACACAAAACAGGACAGCTGGGAGGAACAAGTTAGGAATATTCCAAAAATTATTAGTCCCTCCGAAAAATAATAATAAACCAATAAGTTAAAAAAAAGTAGAAAATATTTATCAGGACATATCAGACCATGACTGAACGCGTTTCGTGCCTGTTGGGGCACTTACTATAGCGTATGAGTAAGTGCCCCAACAGGTACAAAACGCGTTAGGTTTTGGATAGTGATGGGCGAAATTCGCCAAATTTTTTACAAATTCCAAGAGAAATTTGTGAAACGGCAAAAAATTTGCGAAATGCCCCGCCGTTTTTTTTACACCGGCAATGGGCGCCGGCGTCCCGATGTAATTCGGAGCAAATTTGTTGCAGGAGAATAAATTCGCCTTGGTCCGAAAAGTCCTAATAAATATTTTCTACTTTTTTCAAATTAATTGTTTATTATTACTGTCGGAGGGACTAACATAATTTTTGGAATATTGCTGTGAATGATCACTACCATCCAGTGATCATTCACTTTTTTTCTTCTTTATTGTTTATATTATTTTTGGGAGAACGGGTTTTACAAATTTTTCTGGCTAGGTGCACCAGTTAGGCCTGTGTATTTCCATCAGGAGAGGAAAGCAATAATGGATGTGCAACTGATCTACAAATATATAAAACAGGGGATTGATCAATGCACATACCCTGGCTCCTTGTTTCATTGGAAATTTAGAATCTATGCAAGAACAAACGTTTTCAAAAACAGAGATTTTTTGTTATAAGGCATAACATTGGCAAGGCACCATGCCACCTAAAGGTAAACACCATACATGTTCTTGAAGGGGTTGTTCACCTTTAAATTAACTTTTAGCATAATTTAGATACAGCTATTCTGAGACAATTTGCAATTGGTCTTCATTGTGTTTTTAGACTATTTAGTTCAGCAGCTCTCCAGTTTGGCATTTTAGCAGTAGGTTGCTATGGTTCTCTTAAACATAGCAACCAGGAAGTGGTTTGAAAGAGAGGCAGGGCTATGAATTGATGAGGGCCTAAATAGAAAAATAAGTAATAAAAAGCAACAGTATAGTCTATGGGGCAGATTTACTAAATTCACATTAATTCACATGAAGGATTCGAATATTCGATCGAATTTTCAAAAAGATTCGAATTTGAATTTCGAATATGCAAATTAGGCAAATTAGACCAAATTCGACCATCGAATATTCGAATATAATTTTATTTGAATATTCGAAAATTCGATGGTCGAATACTTCCCCTTTAAATTTAAATTCGATCACCTACCAAAATGGGGATCATTCCCTAAGATCGAAAAAGAAAAATCGTTTAAAAATCGTTCGAAATTCGATCAAATCGAATTCAAAGGATTCGATGGTCGAATTTGAGGGTTTTTTAACCCTCAAATTCGACCCTTAATAAATCTGCCCCTATATGTTAACTGAGATGAACCACTCCTCTAATTGCACTTCCAGGAATATAATTAATAGGGTATCAGGCATGTCCCTTCGTGGTTTCATTTTTTGGGAAAAAAGGTCTTCTGGCCAAAGAACTGATCCTCCTTCACTGTAGCATTTATAGGGGAGGATGCACAGGGAAAAGCAGTAAGGGTTAATGGAAATAAATTGTCACTGTGAGAGTCTGGAAGGGAATATAAGAAAGGGGAGCAGTTGAAGTCAGAAAGCCGGGGGGGTGGGTGGTGGGAGAGGAAGTGGAATACCAAGAGAGGAGGAAACCGTTGTAGGGAAAGAAATAGAGGAAACAATGGAATCAGACTCTCACATTCTTCCGTAGTAATGTTGAATCAAACTGCAATGAGCCTTTCTATTTGTCACGTTTAGAACGAATGGGAATTTTCCCATATACTCATTATCCGTGGGTCATATATCTTGGCACTTTCACTTACAAGCCCCTTGTTACCAACATGATTTATGAGCTGCAGAGTTATTTGCTTTACCTGTACTGTATGGCTCACACTGCTCTACTTCGTGACCTACTTCAACACAGTTGGCTTTTTTAGACTGTCTTGTACACACAAGCCCTGCTTGATATCTTATGAGAGACATAAAGATGAGAAAAGAATTAGAGAAGAACTGCAGTTCTCTCAAGATACAAAAATGTATACATAATCAGGATGGCAACTACAGAGGAAGCAGACCCTGCAGTTGCAGGGGGGCCCAGGAGATATAGGGGGCCCCATGAGGCCCAAATAAAGAGCAATTTCAATATCTATGGGTAGAACAGGACAACCTCTGGATATGGTTGGGGATCTAAAATGAATTCTCTGTGGGGCCCATGTTGAATGAAAAGGAGCATCTGGCAAAATTAGAAGCATCCTCCAATTTTCCAGAAGTTCGGAAATAAAAAATAGCACATCATCTAAGGTATGCAACATACTTAAAACACATTTCTGCTGATATGGAATACCAAGAGAAGTAAGAGCAGACAATGGTTCTAAATTTATAGGAAAAAACTTTGTAAGATTCACAGAAGAATTTGGATTCAAACATGTCACTTCATGCCTATGATTTCTGCAGAGTTATGGACTTGCAGAGTGTGGCGTAAAGAGTATAAAACAGTTGATGGAGAGAAAGCTGTTCATTCAGGTCAGGACCCAGAAGTGAACTACAGAGCAACAGCCCTGGAAGGAGTCAAATCTCCAGAAGTTATTCCTTGCAAGACAAATACAGACAAAATTATCTGTATTGGAGCTTACGTGTTAAAACAATGATAAAACCCTACATAAACAGTACTAACAACAGAAACAAAACATGCGTGAGAGACAAAAGAAAAATGATGACAAAAGTACAAAAACACTTTCACATTGGAGGTGAAGTCAGATTAGAAACGGATCTACTTGATCTGAAAAAGTGCTATGCCTAGTCTCACCTCATTCTTAATGAGGTTAAAATAAGTGATGGAATAATAGCAAGGGAAAATAGAAGGCATTAATATAAAATCCAAAAAATACCAAGTTTGACTCTGATGGCCAGCATTCTAACCAGTCACAGGAGCCATGGGACAGGGATTTGATTCACATGGAGCAGCATCTACCAGTGGATGCTTACTGGCCAGAGGACAATCAAGGAATCAAGGATTTGGATCAGTGATGTTGGATCATTGGAAGTGGGCAGTTCTCAGTGGATAACAATGGGTTAGCTGGTCAATGCTACATTGTGTGTTAGCTAGTCAATGCTACATTGTGGGTTAGCTGGTCAATGCTACATTATAGGTTAGCTGGTCAATGCTACATTATGGTTTAGCTGGTCAATGCTACATCGTGGGTTAGCTGGTCAATGCTACATCGTGGGTTAGCTGGTCAATGCTACATTATGGGTTAGCTGGTCAATGCTACATTATGGGTTAGCTGGTCAATGCTACATCGTGGGTTAGCTGGTCAATGCTACATCGTGGGTTAGCTGGTCAATGCTACATCATGGGTTAGCTGGTCAATGCTACATCATAGGTTAGAGCGCTCACTAGAATAAGTTGCCTCACTTATTTTGAACCTATTCTTAGGTCCCAAACCTGACTCCCTCCATAGAATTTAGATCTATGTAGAACACCTTAAAACTACCATATGCCATGCTGGTTCCTTAGTGGATTGTGCTAAGAAATAACCAGTTTCAAGACTTTTTACTCTTTTTTTTCCCCCTTACATTTCTTTAAAATTGCCTACACACAGATGAATCACTGCATAATTAGGGAGTTACTTCCCGTGGTTTGATTAACTTTTGTAGACGTGTTTTGAGAAATATATTTGTTGACTGGATTACTCTACTTAATTTCGCTGTTTGGCTATTGACAGATTGCTATCATCTACTGTTTGAAGTGCAGAATATCATGTGCAGACTTACACTGGCAATTGTAGTTAGAATAAACTTCCAATTTAATTTTTACAGCTGTCCAGGGGCTTCAGAACAAGACTCACCTGTTGTTCCTGAGAGACCAAGCTCTACGATAGGTAAGAGACTTTAATAAAGTATGCCTATACCTGCTATGCCTGTCCATTCTTTGAGAAGAAGAGAAATGTAACCAGACACTTCACACAATGTAGTGGGGGTGACATTACCTACTTCTCATTTCAAGGAATAGAGAGAGAGTCAGATTAGGGGCTAGAGGAGGAGATCTGGTCCTTTTAGTGAGAAGAGAGGTCTTCTGGATCTTCCATTCACGTGTGAACATTAATAATATATGTGATATTAAAAAGAGGGTGTTAATGTACAGATTAGAGATGGAATATTTATTATTTAAAATTTATCCATGTTGACCTTTTTGTATTTTACTTCACTGGTAGTAACATTTATTGATTGATTCAGTATAACTTTTATTTGTTTATACATATACTGTATAACTTGAGTATTGCAACAGGAATTCTATATCAGCTATAATTGTATAACATAGGGTTAAAGAAATGATACTAGTGCCTGAAAAGGCATTTGATATAATATGGAAAGAGGCTGAGCCAACTTTATGGGTGGGATCACACCATTTTTAAATTCTGTGAATAACATGCTGCTAACAAAGACACCAATGATTAAGAACTGGATGGTATGAAACAAGAAAGGTGGGGTCAGTTTGTAACTGGATGGATGATATCCTGGGATTATGTGGATATATCCAGTACCTCTAGCAATGTGGAGGCAAATACTGCAAGTTAGGTCATTTTTACATGCGTGTATTGGTTTTTGACATTTTGTTAAAATAGCTTTTACCTGGCACATTATGAAATCTGTCTGTCTTAGGTACAGCATGGGCAGACATTGGCTGTGACAGTTGGCTTCCTATATTTAATTTGTAATTGATGATGATGTGGTTTCATTATATCATACGAAGTGCATGATGCAGGATCATTAATGATGTTGTACCTTTCTCTGCTTCCCAAATATGTTTCCATGTAGAAGAAATTAACCCCTACTGTGAGGCAGTCTTCAATCGCAGTCCTCAAGCACAGGATCCAAAGGTAGGAATTACGGTACAACAGGCCATATAATCAGTCTGAGCAACAATATATTATGGTATTCAATAGTAAACTAAGGAGTGGTCTCCATCAAGGACACAGAGCTGCCTGCCCTCCCAGAGTATAGAAAAAGAACATAGTGGGGTAATTTAATAAAATTTGCAATTATGCATTCCTTCCCAAACTGCAGAATCACTGGCTGTACCCATTGTGCTCAAGGCATATATAGATATAGATATAGTTGCTAACTTTTTGGAAGTTCCCGAGCACAGTCCTATTTGATCCTATTTGTGAAGATTTGTGCCATCTTCTGCATGTACCTGACTGGTGGGACACTGGGAAAAAACATTGGTGGGCCCCGGCGCTCATGGGCCCAGCTGACTTAGACTGATCCCTTGATCGGTCCCCAGAACAAAAATATTAGGTGTGTAACACTGGATTTTGTGCATGCTCACAGGGTGCTCCAGAAGTTTGGAACTCGGTGGGCCCCCAATACTCCAGTCCAACCCTGATTTTTATGTATTTAAGGAGAACTAAACCCTTAAAAAACCCTACCCCCTAACATACATGTACCGCCCTCCCTGCCCCCTCCCCCAGCCTAGCTGTTACCCCTGGTAGATGTCCCTAACTCTTTACTTACCCCTCGGTGCAAATTCAGGGTATCAGGGTTCACGGGCGCCATCTGTTTCTGATTGGTAAGAAAGCAGTGTCTAGGGAGAAATCTTCTGGTTCACAACAATTGTGCATGCGCCAAAAGTCAAGGATGTTGCCGAAGCACCTGAAGAAGACCCGAAGATTACCGAAGAGAAGAAGATGGCGCCTGTGAACTCAGATGCCAATCTGCACCAGAGTGCAGTAAAAAGTTAGGAGCATTTACCAGGGGTAACAGCTAGGCTGGGGAGGAGCAGGGGGGGGGGTCTATGTAGGGTAGGGGGTTAGTGTTTTATTTTGGTTTAGTTCTCCTTTAAAGATTTGGAAATATATAAATAAATGATGAAGATAGTGAAGGAGAATGACACCTGCTTTGGGTTAAGTAATGAGCTGAGCTAATGATCCTGGTCAGAGAGGTGCTGCTTGTATGTTCTGATTTATTCTGCTGGAAACCTGAGTATAGTCTGAGACGACCAAAAAATTAATTACCTGTACACTAATGATTCTCCTTTCTATGAAGGATGGCAAAAGCACCACATTTCGGACATGTACCACCACCATGCCTATGTTTACACCGGGGGAGGAAAAGGGCCAAGCCAGGTATAAAGTCAATGTTTACAATATTGTGCAGATAATGTTTTACACTTTTCTTCAAAGATTTTAAAAACGGCAATATTTATACATTCTGCCTCTTTAACCTTTCTTTTACTAACTAACTGGGAACATTTTCCCATGGCATTTAGCAATTAGCTCTAATTTGTCTGCTCTCTGTAGAACACTGAAAGCTAAGCCCTGATTGGCTGCAGTGGATTATTGCGCTGGGGCAAAATTGACCAGCTTTAGTAAATTAAGCCTGTGAACAAACAGGAGTTTGTACAATTCATTGGGATCTGCCATTTTGCTTGTTTAAGCCTCAGTTATATGCACAGTGCTGTGTTTAGAGTGCGGCTTAATTTTTTCCTACAATGCAATGTGTTTTTTTCCCGTGAGGGTGTACATGCATTAAAGGAACAGTTCAGTATAAAAATAAAAACTGGGTAAATAGATAAGCTGTGCAAAATAAAAAAAAAGTTTCTAATATAGTTAGTTAGCCAAAAATGTAATGTATAAAGTCTGGAGTGACTGGATGTCTAACATAACAGAACACTACTTCCTGCTTTGCAGCTCTCTTGGTTTCCACTCATTGGTTATCAGGCAGTAATCAATCGGTGATTTGAGGAGGGGGGTACATGGGACATCATTATTGCTTTTGAATATGAGCTGAATGCTGAAGATCTATTGCAAACTCACTGAACAGTTATGTCCCATGTCCCCCCCCCCCCTTATAGTCATTGACTAACTCAAAGTTAGAGAGCTGAAAAGCAGACATAGTGGCAAATTCACTAAGATCCGAAAAAGCCCTCAGGTCGGCGAACGGTAGCGTATTTACGCAAGTGTTACTTCGCTAGACAAAGCGCAATTACGATAGCGAAGCCTAATTTGAATACCGCACGAATTTCAAAATATAATAGAAGTGTATGTTACAGCCACTACACAAGCCCAGGAAACCTTTAATAAATAAAATAAAGTTGTCCTATTGCCCTACATGTGCCCCCTGTATAGTTGTGTTGCCATATATTAGGAAATGTAGGGGGGAAGGAGGGTAACCCCCCCCAAAAAAAAAGCAATGTTTTTCAGAATATCACCCACAATGGTAAAACACGCCACAGCGTTTTTTTGGGACTTAGAAAACTTTTACATTTTCTAACTTTTCCTATCTTTTCTATTGAACTTCGCCTGGTCTGAGCAGGCAAAGTGAAGTCTAGCGTAAGTGGTAACGTTCAGCAAAAAGTTGATCTTAGTGAATTTGCGTAATTATGATCATTCGCCAGTGCGCAAATTCGCCTGGCATAAGGGTGAGACATTGCGCACGTCTATCTACTTCGCTAGCGTAAATTCGCCAGAGCCGGTGTTAGTGAAGTTACGATTTGACGTCACGCTGGCGAATTTGCGCTAGCGTTAGACGCTTTGTGCTTTAGTTAATTTGCCACATAGTGTTCTGGCCATTATGTTACACATCCAGTCACTCCAGCCTTTATACATTACATTTTTGGCTAACTAACTATATTAGAAACATTCTTTATTTTACACAGCCTGTTTACCCAGTTTTTATTTTTACATTCAAGTAACAAAATGGAGATAGAGAGTACACACCCATTAGAAAATAAATGAGGTGCAATACTTATGGGACTCCCCAGGAGGCTCACCAAAAACATTTCAAAAAGCGAAGTCTGCACACTCAAAATGTAAACAAAATCATTTTATTCCATCAAAAGGAAAACCATTACAAAAGTGGCCCCAAAATATAGGCCCTACGTGTTTCAACCATTAAGGTCTTCATCAGGGGAAAATAATACAAAGTAAACAAAAAAGAATCTACCGTTTTTGAAGGGCTGCCCGGGTCAATACTTCCTGCCCGGTTTTCCAAATAAGGAAAACCGGGCGGGATTAGCTTGGTTGACACAGCAATCAGCCAATCGGTGATTGCTTCATCATAGCCCCTCCCACTGATGTCACAGGCCCACCCACTGAAATCACAGCCCGCCCACTGATGTCACGGGCCTGCCTGCCTGTCCGGGATCAGCCACATGAAAAGGTGGCAACCCTAGGTCCCTGAGCAAGTCCATCGCTAAGCCTCTGACGTCACATCTGGTTTTCATGTGAAGCCGCAATTGCGTTCCAACATGCGGAAGTGATGTCACAAACAAAGTCCTGCAATTCCAATGTAGCTAATTTGCATATCCAGATGGATTTGGAGCGTATTTGTATTCCAACATCTAAAGATCGCCTAGCATTTTAATTCTATTTCCTCTATATAAAGCCCACCATTACTATGAATAATGGAACCTATGTAGAAGAGAACAATTATGCACTAAATAATTACATTTCATAAAAATAGAAGTTGTTTATTACGTAGAGTCAAACCCATATGACTCTCACATAGCAATTTTAATGTCATTCTATTTGGGAATTCATTCCCCCAAAAACATACTGTATACATTAATCCGCAGCTTCAATTTAGTGGGAGAGGATATAACAATAGCATCCATAAACAAATAAACCTATACGATCTGTACATAACAACTCCCAGATGTCAGTAATAAAGAAGTCCATGTTCATGGAGCATAGATGTAGTAGCCCCTAGATCTATAAACATCTAAGGTAACATGGGTGTGTGGGTCCTAAATACAGAAAAATAATTAATAGTCACGTGTTGTAGAGGACTTTTGTTACAAAAAAAAAATTGTCTGAAAAGGATGAAATCTATACAAACCTTGCAACTAAGGAGAGAATATGTGCAGAGGTTGAGCAACAGAGAGCCAAGTCCAATTTAAATCATCTGGTCTGTAAAAAAACAAGATTAAGCATATCATTAAAGGAAAAGTTCAGTGTAAAAATAAACTTAATAAATAAAAAATGTTTCCAATATAGTTAGCCAGGGGAAAATGCAAACTATAAAGGCTGGATGTCCAATATAATAGCCAGAATCCAACTTCCAGCTTTTCAGCTCTTTAACTTTGAGTTAGTCAACGACTTGAAGGGAGACCACGTGGGACATTACTGTTCAGTGAGTTTGCAATTGATCCTCAGCATTCAGCTCAGATTCAAAAGCATCACTTATGGACCATGTGGCCGTCCCTCAAGTCACTGATTGGTCACTTCCTGGTCACCAGGGTAACCAGTCAGTGGAAAACAAGAGAGCTGCAAAGCAGGAAGTTGGATTCTGGCTATTATGTTACACATCCACTCACTCCAGCCTTTATACATTAAATTTTTGGCTAACTAACTAAATTAGAAACATTTTTTTATTTTGCACTGCCTATCTATTTACCCAATTTTTATACTGAACAAGTCCTTTAAGGCCTGTCGGGATCACCACCCCTAATCGAAAATTCCATTTGGCTTCCAACCTTAAAAACAAAGTGTTTTTATCCACACCACCTATTGTAGTGGTCACCTAAACTACCCCTTTCACTCATAAGGATGTGATTGAAGTCCTTGTAATGTAACACCAAAGGTGTTGCTTCCTTATCAATTCTAATCACATTCTTGTGTTTAAGAAAACAATCTTTCAATTTTTGTATGGTTTTGCCTGTATAGTACAGTCCACAGGGGAAAACCATTATAAAGACAATGTGGGTCGATTGAAAAGTTATTCTATATTTAATATCATACCTCTATGTGGATGTGAAAAAGAATGTCCCTGTATTATGCTGTTACATACAGAGCAATTATAACACTGATAATTGCCTGGTTGGGGATCGGATAAAAAATGTGTAATCGTTTAGTGGGACCTGTTATTTGCCTTCACAAGGAGATCTTTCACATTCTTACCACGTTTATATGCAAACATTGGCTTTTCATTACATGCTGCACCTATAAAGGCATCAGTCTGTAAGTGGTGCCAATGTTTCTGTATAGTATGTTTGATGAAGCGACTCGCTGTTGTGTATTTGGACACAAACACTTTCTTAAAATTTTTCAGTCTCTGGATTGTCCTTTACCTTAGAAATCGCCCCTTGTACAATATTTTTAGAGTAGCCACATTCAAGAAACCTGTCTGCCGTAGATTGTAATAGGGATGCACTGAATCCACTATTTTGGATTCGGCCAAACCCCCGAATGAGTTGCGAAAGATTCGGACGAATACCGAACTGAATCCGAACCCTAATTTCCATATGCAAATTAGCAAAGGGGAGGGTAAAAGAGAGGCACGCACAAAGTGCGTGGCAAAAAATTTTTTTACTTCCTTGTTTCGTGATGAAAAGCAACATTATTTTAAAAAGATCCTGTCATGGGAAAAAATCTGTTTGCTCTTTTGAGAAATTAATTTCAGTGCAGTGTTTTCCCATGACAGTTTCCCTTTAAGGATTCCGTTTAGCCAGGCACAAGGATTCGGCCGAATCGAAATCCTGCTGAAAAATGCCAAATCCTGGCCGGATACCGAACCGAATCCTGGATTCTGTGTATCCCTAGATTGTAATGATTCATCCAACTCACTGGGGTCTAATGTGATGCGCTTGATGTGATGCGTTTGACTTCAATGCTTTTGGCATTTTTTTGCCGTTTGGCTATTTTTTTCTCAGTTTTGCAAATAGCAAAATGGGACAGATTCACTCATCACCATTAATGATGCCATTATTTTCTAGTCTGCTGTGACTATTGAGGAAACCCTGGAGGTAACACCATGTCCAGGGTGGTGATAACTCAATGGTTCTCAGCGTTTGATACTGGTGGTGTTATAAAATAAAGAAAGGGGCACTTCCCTGACTGCAGAAAAATTGTGTGTGCAGATTAATGAACAAAATCTGTTGTTGCTGTGGGACCTTGCCGGGTCAACGGATGGCCAGCACCACCATTGCAGTGTAAGTTAATTGCAGGAATGCTGTGACCTTGGAGGTAACACCATGTCCAGGGTGTTGGTAACTCAGTTGTTCTTAGCATCAGTAGATTCACATGTACACACATATGCCCTGCCACCTCCACCACACACAAAGCTACGTGCAACAAGAGCTCTTTTGAAATGTTCTTTTGTTCTACTGTATATACATCTTGTTTAGTGATGCAGTTCTTGATAGAAAGGGCGAGGGTGAAGAAGGAAAGACGCATAGAATCAGCCAAATAGCCCAAGATGACCAGGAAGGCTACTCCACAGTCGATGCACCGCCAGCCAACAACAGGTTCAGCCTTCCCTCTGATTTGTACAAGGATGAGATCTTGGATGACCTGACCATCTCACCCTATGCCAGCTTTACTTCTCTGTCAGAACGTTCCCGGACAGTGCTGAGTACATGGCTGGACAAACTTTCGCCTCAAGGGTAAGTGTGTGATTGTGTAATTTACTGTAGGTGTGTGACATAGTTGCCCACACTTTTACAGAAAACCTATAACTGAACCATACTTTACTTTTTACTCACACAGCTTTTGATTATGCAACTATCTTGACCATACTCACCTCATTCTCTTCTCAGCTCCCAGCATTTCCGTCTCTTCCTCTCTCTTCTGCTCTGAAACTGCCATCTTGTGTGTGACTTTACCATGGGGTTAACAACCTTGGTGGGGTGACCAGTCTTAATCACTCTTATCTCTGAGGTTAGACTTAAACATGACAGCATGCTCCACAACACCCAGGCTATAGAAATACTTATTTAAAGGATCTGCATTGTCTACTTGCAGTTACTTACAGTTGCCAACATTGGAGTTTGCTGCCATCTAGTGACTTTGACTGCAAGATACACAACTTTTATACAATAATCAACTTCATACACTTGGCATTATTAATGTGGTGTAGACACTGGATTCATTTTTGTATTAAAGGGCATGTAAAGCCTACATTTTCCTACCATGTATATATGTTGGGCACGTCTTCCCCACCTAAGCCACATCATTTGTACTGCATATACCCCCTTCATTTGCCAGTTCCATCACATTTTCCTAAAACAAACAGAAGCTTTCACCTTGTGGCCAATTCCCCCCTGACACATCATCAGTGACATTGACATGTGCAAACTGGACATATATCTATACTGCATGTATACTGCATGCAATGCTGAATGTAGATTTACACAGGCACTGCTTGGGTTGAGCACTGTAATGCTTAAGCTGAGCTCAGGAGATATATTTAGGAGAAAAAAAATAGGATAAGACAGCAAGAGTTTCTATGGGAAAACCAAAGCTATCTCTTCATTGGCTGCTAAACTGGAAAGTGTGTTTAGTAATCTGAGCTGACAAGAGCTGAGCATGCTATTGAGTCAACAGTCAATTAAAGTGAGGGGGCATGGTGGGTTAGAGGAGGAAAAGGAACTCTAAGTGATTAGGGGATGCAGCAGCTTTACTGTTAACCTTTCAACAACCAGAGTGGCAGGTATCTAAGGAATGGCTGTTCACTGATTACATTTTTGTATGGGGTTTTACATGTACTTTAAATGAACACTGACATTAGATCTTAATCTTGCTTAATTGACAACATTTATCACTAGTGATGGGCTAAATCTTGGACGTTTCAGAGAAACTTCGGTAATTTTGTAGTAGAAATTCGTGTAACAACATAAAATTTGTGAAACGCCGCTCGGTTTTGGACGCGGTCGTCCATATTCGGACACCAGCGTCCGTTTTTGAATGCATCCATGAAATATTATTGCTAGTCCAAGGGCTGATAAATTGGTTGAGTACATTTTGGCTGACCACTTGGACATCTAGACCGAAAAATATCAATTAATTTAGCAACTAGGTCAAGTGTTTATGGCAAGCATTAATCTGGCTACTGAGGGCTGCTGATTCAAGCAACCAGATAGCATCTTAAATCTCAAGTTGAAAAATGGTATAAAAAGTTGTCTTCAGTGCATCAGATATTCAACTTTTTAGGCAGTCTTTTGCTTTGGCATAATTCTGTAAGGTGCCTACTGCTTATATCACTCAACTAACGCTGTGTTTCTGTTCTCTCCAGTACCTGTGTCTTTCAGAGGAGATATGTCAAGTTTGATGGACAGAATCTCATGTATTTCAGCAATGACAAGGTAACACACCCTTTTTATCTTATCCTGATTCCCCTTTTCATCTCACTTATCCTAACCTTCTTTAAATCTACTTTCTGCTGAGATCCTTAAGGTAACATGGCAAGTATTTACAGTGTTAGGGACACGTTACTTTATGATAACGTGGGAGTGTTCTGACTACAGGGGAGATACATTATGTTCATCTATATGGTTTAACCTCCACAGAATCCATCAACAACAATGTTTTAATGCATGGTTTATTTGTAAACAGAATAATTTCTTGTTTTTGTATATGCAGTTTATATGAACCCTTGTTGCTTGCATGAATATAGACTTTGCCTATGTTGTTTAGCAGAAAAGCTCCATCTGACCATTAGTGGGGGGTATGTCCCGTTCTCCACAAACCTAGAGCACTATGCGAATTGTTGAGAGTCAAGTTGCCCTTTGCAGTATACAGAGAGGCAAAGCTCCTACCCCCCGTGTGCTACTACAGGGACAGCAATTAATAGATGATACATCAATAGAAGCCAGCAGTATGGTGGTCCCCTTCATAGGTATAAAGACAAAATGCAAAGAAGAGATATTATAGAACCCAAAACTGTAAGTAATGATATCATATTATTCTGACAACAAACTTATGAACAGCACATTCCTCTGTAATTAACAATAGGTTTAAACAGTTTTGCTGTCTGATAAACTAACAAGAGATTCCCTCCTGCTTAGCAAATACAAAATGTAGTGGCATACAATGCTATTCGGTGGAGAATAGTCACCCAGCGACAAATCGCATCTTCTTCGGGCGACTAATCTCCTCACAATGCCGTCCCGCCGGCTAGAATGTAAACCGCCGGCAGGATGGCACTTGGAGCAAGTTGCCTCAAGGGTGACTTCGGAAAATGAAGCGCTCTGAGTGCCATCCCACCGGTGAGTTACAGTCTAGCCGATGAGATGGCATTGCGGGGAGATTTGTCGCCTGAAGAAGAGACGATTTGTTGCTGGATGACTAATCTCCCCTAATTGCATAGTGTACCACTACCCTTAAATTATTTTTACTTTATCTGCTGACTTGATGATCTATAAATGAAAAGGATGCTGATGTCAACCTAATTTAAGATAACAATAAACCTACACTTACTTTATACACACAGTGTAACTTTTAATTCAGTTATCTGAACTGAATTATATAATTATTTTGATCCCCAGTTTGATGGGTGGAGGAATCTCTCGGCCAATGAAGGTTTTCATATTGTAACCACATATTCATTAAATAATGATACTGATGATGTGTGATGATCTCCAAATTCTCTCTGTTTGAACCACAGGAGCTGTACCCGAAAGGCGTGATCCCTCTCTCCTCCATTGAAATGGCTCGCTCAACCAAAGAAAATAAATTTGAAGTGGTCACAAAACACAGGACGTTCATGTTTAGAGCTGAGAATGAAGGTGAATGAATAGTCCAGGTTTTAACGATTCTATCATGGAAAGGTTTGACTAGGATTAATATGATTTATTGAAACTGAACTTTAATGAGAAATAAAGCCCACCTTGTATGTTATCAGGTGTTTGTCTAGTGAAATCTTTATAATGCTCTATACAATTTGAGGCCTTATTTAACTCTGTTCTCTGGGGGAGAAGAAGTTTATGTAGCATGGACTCTGTAATAGCCTATAACATATATTTGCCTCAAAAAAGATAAACCAGCTTTGCATTTAATTTCAGTGCAGGTCATTATTTTACATTATGGCAAGGAATCCATGGATCTATATTGTGTGGAGTTATGTATAATTACTTTGTACATTTTGGTTGAAGAAAACAATACTGCATGAAGCACACATGAATCATGCCGTTACCTGTATGATTTGCTTGTTGTCTCCTTTCCATGCAGCACAAAGGAATGAGTGGTGCTCCACCATCCAGAACAGAGTTAAAGAGCACCGAATGGTCTTCCCAAGTCTTCGCCTTGGCTGCAGCTCGTCATGCCAGAGATCCGGCTACCTGGAGCTGAAAGGCTATAAATCCAAAATCTTTGCTGTTCTTACAACAGATGAATTGTGGATTCACAAAAATGAGCAGGTTGAGTGGACTAATTTACATATAATGACAACAAAATGACCATAGGGTGATGTTGACTTTTAATTTCTTTTTAGATAATAAGTTAGAGTGTTAGCTAGGCCGCCATGCTTTTTCTTTTATACGTAGCTTTCTTCTCTATAATATGTGTTCATTTCTGTCTTCAGCTATTCAAAATGGGGATTGGAATGTTTGTGATTGGAATGCGTGGCTCCACCATAAGAGACGTACGGAACAAGAACTTTGAACTTGTCACCATGCAAAAAAGTTTCAGGTAAGCAAACCTAACTGTCAGATGGGGGGTGTCCATAGCGATTAGGGATAAAACGCACTTGATCAGGATGGTGTTGCATAGATTATGTGGTTACATCGAGACTTCTGCTGTGTCAGGAGGGCTGCACTATTGTAGACAAATATAGATCATTGTCAGTACTAATTGCTTCTAGAGGTTACTAACCATACTGTAAATGACTGGAAGAAACCTTAAAGGGATACTGTCATGGGAAAATGTTTTATTTTTTCAAAATGCATCAGTTAAATTCTGCACTGAAATCCATTTCACAAAAAAGCAAACTTTTTTTATATTTAATTTTTAAATCTGGGGGCTAGACAGGCTGCCCCCAGTCATATGACTTGTGCTCTCATAAATGTCAGTCACTTTTCACTGCTGCACTGCAAGGTGGAGTCATATCACCCCCCAGCAGCTGAACAACAGAACAATGGGAAGGTAACCAAATAGCAGCTCCAATTTGTGTCCGAAGTTAGGACATGCCAACCATTCTTGCCCTGATGCCTGGCACAACATTGTTTGAGATTGCCCTAATTTACAGGAGGAAATTGGCCAGGGAATGGAGATTGTGGAGGAGGGTGCCCCAACATCTGAAGTGGTAGGATAAGTGAGGGAGGTTCTACACCTGAAATCCAGTGCCCCATGAAGTAAGGTGGTGCAGCAGAGAAGTTACCCAAGGAGAAGGGTGAGCAGAAGGCCAGTCAGCCAAGAAGAGAGGAGGAGTTGAGAAAGACACCTCCCCAAAAATAGTGGTAGCAACATGCAATAAGTTTTTTTATGCCAGAAGGTAAGAGTTGGGGAGATCTGGCTGAGGAAGAGGAAGAGAGGCAGAGGGAAGAAGAAAAGACAGAGAAGAGAGAGGAATGCTAGGGCCTTGGGAAAAGGGAACAGAAAGAGGAAACAGGGGCAGGAGGAGTTTTTGAGTCAGGAGGGGGGATGGGAATCCCTAGAGGAGGATATTCAGACTGACCTGGAGGGTGAGGAGAGTATCCCAAAATTCCTAGTGAAAAGGAGGGGGTGAGGAAAGTGGTGGTGCCAGGCAGAAACAAAACAGGATGTAATGAGAAGGGAATTTACTTTGATTGACTGAATGTTGGTTAATATTGTGATGCTTTTCTGTTTCTGAAATGTTTATATAATTTTTTTGTAATGTTTTTACTTTCATTAAATTTCCCTAACACAAGATAACAGCTCCCTGGTTGATCTAAGAACAACACTCAGTAGTAAAAAAGCATGTCTCACTGTGGCTCCTTCAGTTACATTGAGAAGGAATAAAGTCAGCCTGCCAGAAAGCAGTTCCATCCTAAAGTGCTGGCACAAGTCGCATGACCAGGGGCAGCTGGGAAATAGACAAAATGTCTAGCCCCATGTCAGATTTCAAAATTAAATGAAAAAAAAAAATATGTTTGCTCTTTTGAGAAATGGATTTCAGTGCAGAATTCAGCTGGAACAGCACTATTTACTAATGTGTTTTGAAAAAAAACATGTTTTCCCATGACAGTATCCCTTTAAAATCCTGATGAGTTGCTAAGTGCTGTTCAGTATGATCACTTGTTATGATCACAATTATATTGTGTGTAGTTAGCCACATACATGGTTCCTTTGTACATTTAGGTTGAAAGCAACAATAATACATCAATCCAAAAGTATCCAAAGAATCCCTGGGACAAACAGACAGACAGATGTGCTCACATGCAAAGAAAAAGAATGTGCCCATTGTTGATTATAGTCATTTCTAGCAAAGGTTACATGTATATATTTTATACAGTCTGCAGTCTATTGGTTGCTTTTGGTATAACACATTGGATTAATACTGAAAGACCTGCTGGCTGTTATTTCTGGGTGAATCACTTGTTTTAGGGTCCATCTGCAACTCTATTTGTCCAGTGCGGTATGGTTGCCTGAGCTTAAGCAGTCAGATCCCGCCAGGCAGAAGCAGCTGTTGATGTTGATTTCTCTTTGGCCAAGAAGAAGTTTAAACTGCACATCATGATGGCTGTGGTTATCTGTAGACTGCTACACCACACATCTCTGGCTGCTTGTGAAAGAGGGCCTTGCCTTGCACCATTATTTTCTCAGGGAACTTCTCACACTAAATTTCTTCCTAGACCTTCTATAAACAGCACGCCCCCTGCCTGGGGAGTACAAACTGTACTATTTTTCACAGCTTCTGTAAGCACATATATGGATTCAGTTTTCTAAGTTGCAAATCTAAAACACGGTAAACAAAAGTGGAGGACCAAAAAACAAATGCACGGTTGGTTCGCATTTACTGGTTCACCTGCATGTGCTGCACTTCCTTCTATGCATGTGTATTGGCTAGCGTTGCCACCTTTTCCAGAAATGTCCAAAATATCATCCAAACAACATCAGCCAGCAGGGCATTCCACTATCTCACCTCAAAGAACCATTTTTGCTGCTTCAAGTGACATTTTGGTTCCTCGGTTTAAAAGAGGTGGCCTTTGGATCTGTGTTATTTTCAATGTGAAGAAAGGTTCCCTGCTATCTGTCTATAATGTCCTCTGATGATCTTATAATGAGTAGTGATGGTTGAATTTATTTGCCTGGGTCATGTTTGCGGGAAATTCCCGTGATTCGCGAAATGTCCATGAAAATTCATCTGCATCTAAACAAACGAGACATACGCCACCCGGTTTTTATGTGTGCTGCTGTCCAAAACAAGACACGAATGTCCAAAACTAGACACATTTTTCAGCAAAGCGAAACGCCACAGATTCGCCAATCACTAATAATGAGTAGTTGTGTCCCCTCGCAAATGTTTTTTTTTAATTTAAAGAGGGGACAATCCCAGCCTTGACAGTCTTTTCATTTGCTTACTCAAGGTGAGACTACCAGGGATCTATAAAGAGGCAGAAATATGCCCCCCTGACACTGCATCCTTCATGGAACTTCTAGTTCTGCACAATTTAGTATTATCAGCAAAACTGGAAACTTTCAATGCCCACATCCAGGTCATTAATAAACAAGTTGAAAAGCAAGGGACCCGGTACCCCACTAACAACACTGTTTTTTGTAGTCTATCTTTTAGCCAGTTCTCTATCCAGGTACAAATACTATGTTCCAGGCCAACATTCCTTAATTTAACCAGTAACCTTATGTGTGGCACTGTATCAAATGCTTTAGCAAAGACTAATTTGATTGCTACTAGTGCTGAACTCCCCTCTTGACCTTCTCTGTTACTAACATTGTAAGTATATTGTGGATGATGGGGGTGGCCTCAGTTGGCAGCACCCCCAGAAATTCGTTAAGTACAGTGTACTGCAGTCGGCGTTTTCCAAATCTCTACTTGTAGGAATGTCTTCCACATTTTTAAAGGGAAAGTAAACCCCAGCTGTACTCACCACAATGGAAATATTACACAGAGGCTTTTCAATTTGGCCCGCATACATACTACAGTATTTACTTCTTCAGACATGTTAAACACAGATTTTTCCTTCCAACCAATTTCTCTTTTAGTAGGCACAACTTCTGGAGGACCTTGGATCCCACCTAACCATCTAGTAGTCTGGTATATACACCACCCGTGCCCTCCCACTCTCCAATAGTGGTCCAATTACTTCTGGGTGATACCCCTCCACTCCTTCCATTTTTGGCCCTTTTTATCCAAGTCCTGGTCTGTAGCCTGGGTGTCCTTCCTACCCAGTCCTAGACTGTGACTGGTTCCCTTACTTATGGAGTTCCCTTAGGAGACTAACTCCACTTCCTCCTTGATGGGGCCACAGCTGCCCTTACTAAATATATTTACTATCTTTGCACCTAGTGCTCACTTACTTAAAATCTGTCCTGCGCTCACAACTAGTGATGGGCGAATTTATTCACAAGGTGCAAATTCGCAGCGATTAAATTTGCGAAACGCCTGGCGAAAATTTGATTCGCAAAAAAAAACGAGTTGCGCGCCGAAAATGTCGCGTTTCGCAAATTTTTCACCAAATTGTGAATTTTGCTGGAAATTCGCACATTTTTCGGCAAAGCCAAACGAGATAGATTCGCCATTTACCCTGCCAGATGATGTTGCTTTGACCATGCCCTCCCATCAAGACAGCTCACCTTTAATAGCCCTTCTCTGTCCCACAGTATCCTCTGGTGGCTGGGGTAAAAACTACACCTAAAATTAAATTAAAGAACTCTGCTGCCATCTAATAGGGATTCCCACAAATTACACCCAACTCACAAACATACATTTCACAACACATGCACATTTTTGTCACACAAAAAGATTACAACATTCCCGCATACAAAACTCCTTCACTTTCCCCCCGCCCCCTTACATACTAACCTTTCAGAAATTATGAAAAATAAGTCATTTGAATATAAGCCTGTACTTTGTTACTTTGGAATAAGTTGCAAAAATGTTGATTTCATAGTGGAAACTTTAAGAATATGTTACTCATGCAGTAAGCAACCTTTCTCAGTTTCACTGCAGAATCTGAGAAGGAGAAGAAAGAGTGGATGGAAGCCCTGCTAGAGTGCATCTCTGAGTCACTGTCTGACTATGAAGTAGCTGAAAAGATCTGGTCCAATAAAGCGAATAAGACCTGTGCAGACTGCAGAGCTTCTAACCCAGACTGGGCTTCTATTAACCTGTGTGTTGTCATATGTAAACAGTGTGCAGGTGAGTCAAAGCCTTTATTATAGCACAAAAAGAATTGCACTCAATACTTCTTTTACATATATAAGGAAATTATACATTAAAGGAGAAGGAAAGTCCTTTTACACTTTGGGGTACCAAAAGTTAGGCACCCCCAAGTGATAGAATGGTCTTACCTGAAACCCCAGGCCGGTTCATCTATTAGGAGAAATCTGCAGTGGCCCTTGGGTTCTTCCAGTGAGCACCACAGAGCGATCCTCTTCCGGCTTTTTCTTTGTCCTCGCTGCTGCGCATGTGCAATAGAGCGAGAAGACAAACTTCAAATAAAAAGCCGACTGTTTCCTTCTACTGCGCACGCGGCTGCCCTGGGAAATTTGAAGAAAGAAGAAGCAAGAAGAGGATCCCTCCATGGTGCCCACCGGAATAACCCCCGGACCTGTGCATTTTCTCCTGAGCACTCCCAACTTTCCTTCTCTAATGTGATACTGTACCTGTAGAGTGATTGCTCATTTCCTGGCAGCTACATCTATAATACACAAAAGCCATGAATATCTTGTAAATTATATCCTTATAAATGGTCATCAGTTATAAACGGTGAGTAGTGATGTCATTTTTGTCACATGACTCACTGAAACTTGTGTATTATAAAAAAATAAAGCACCCCATGTTGTAAAATATGAGGATATTAGAAGTTACCTCGGAGTTCCATGGCCTGTATGAAAACACGAGGCCGAATGAAACTCCTCGGTAGCTTATAATATTATCCTTATAATTTACAGAGGGGTTACTTTATTCACTATATAAGATTCCCAGTTATCCAGGTCATGATATACAGTATCTATACAGCGCTACAAAATATGATGGAGCTATAGAAATACATGTTTATAATAGTAGAATTAATTCAAAGGCAACTGGACATTTGGGGGCAGATTTACTATTGGTCGAAATCGAGGGTGAATTTACCCTAGAATTCGACCAATCGAATTGTGGTCGAATCTGAAACCTTCAAATTCAAATATCGAATTTGAAGGTTTCTACCGCAAGTAAAAAAAATTTCATCGGCCGTTTAAATCAAACGATTCCAACAATTTTAACCATTCGATCTAATTTTTTTATTCAATCTAAAAATCTAAAAAAAAAAACCCTATAGGAGCTTCCCATAGGGTTTAATAGCAATTCGGTAGGTTTAATCTGGCGAACTAGGCAGTCAAATAAAAATTTAAAGGGCAAGTAATTTGACTGATGAATATTCGAATAGAATTTTATTTGAATTATTCGATTCAATCAAATTTTCAAAATTCGATGGTCCAAGTGGTCTTCAAAAATATTAGAAAATTCGAATTCGAATCTTTTTGAAAATTCGATTGAATTTCAAATCATTCATGTGAATTTAGTAAATCTGCCCCTTAGAGTTTTTCTTGAAAACGTTTCACCACTCATCTGAGTGTCTTCTTCAGTTCCCATGATGCAGTTTATGAAGATCCCATTTCGCCTTTGAAAACAGCTTTGTGTGTTTATGCCACTGATTTTTTTTTACCCGTGCCAATTTACATTTACCATCATGCAGGGATATTTTTAGATTTCCAGTCGAGGAAAATTTTGGGCAAATAAGAATAAATCACATTCAGAATTAGTTTGGCTCTATTACAGGCCTTTGCAGGGTGCTGGAGCTTTAAAAAAAAAAAAAATAGTTTTCTAAATTCATAAATATTGCTCTAAATTCTGTTATTTATTCTACAGGTGTGCACAGAAGTCTTGGTACCAATATATCCAAAGTGCAAAGTCTGAAACTAGACACTAGCATCTGGAGCAATGAAATTGTGCAGGTCGGAACAACTCGCCTTTATAACGGATATGTCCGTCCATGTCTGTGCACTGATTTTAGATTCATAGCTATGGTCTATATGTTGATATAGTTATTAACATTTGCAGCTTTTCATCATCTTGGGTAATGACAGAGCAAACCGCTTCTGGGCAGCAAGACTTCTATCCTCGGAAATGCTGCATACTGAAGATCCTGTGGAACGAAGGAGGGACTTCATCACGCAGAAATACAGGGAGGGCAAATACAGAGCAACTCACCCTCAACTGAACACACAGGATGAGATACTTAAGGTAATTATTATGCAACTACAGAGAATCTAACATTTTAGTGGGACGATTTAAAGAAGAACTTAAACCTAAAACATTGAATATAGCTAGTAATATTTATATCGGTAAGTTTTTAATACGAAATTACTTACGGACTCTCTGCATGCCAGTTTTAAAGATTTATCTCTGTTTTCATTTATTTTCATTAAAAAAACTAATTTTTAAAAAAAAAAAAGAAAATGATGTTAGTGTTCCTTTAAGGCAACCGTACTGAGGAAGGTAGTTATTTAGACACTTGCTCACTTACACTTTGTTAGCGGACCCAACAGGCGAGCAGTGTGACACACACACACGGTTATAGTGAAAGAGTAAAAGAAGAGACAGAGGAAGAATGGAATGTCACAGAAGTTAGCATCAAAATCAGTAGAGAATACAAGGCATACTAGTTAGTAGAGCACTAGATGCAGCAAATAAGCACTTTGTCATCTGTAGCTTAAAGAGATACTGTCATGAGAAAACTTTTTTTTTTTTTAATAACACACTGAAATCCATTTCTCAAAAGAGCAAACATATTTTTTGGGTCAGTTTCCCAGCTGCCCCCAGTCATGTGACTTGTGCTCTGGTAAACTTCAGTCACTCTTTACTGCTCTACTGCAAGTTGGGATGATATCACCACCTCCCTTCCCAGCAGCCTTAGATCAGACTGGCTGTATGCCAGTCATTAATAGTACAGATACTAGTAGAGAAATCAAGTGTGATAAAGGGCATTGCCTGCAACATGTTGTGTATCTCTACTCCCCAATAAAGAAATTGCATTCAAGTTTGCTGCCTTGGATTTGTCCTACAATTCAACAGTCTTATATATTGGCCAATTATTATAGACAGACTGTGTCAGAAATTCAGAGTTAAAGGAGTAAGTGGTGGAAAAAAAAGAATGGGGTATCAGCTTTGTTGGCCTTGGGTTTGTCCAGCAATAAGTCCTCCTGTGTCAATTGTAAACTCTTCCAATAATCATCGCATACAGCATATGTCTAGAAATCTTAAATTTTGTAAGGTCACCTTTAACCCAACTCTTAAAGTGTGTGATGTTCTTGCAGGTGCTCTGTGCAGCGGTCGCTGGACCCAATTCGCTTAAGTCTGTAATGCAGTTTTTCTCAGACGCAGAATGTATCGCTGATCCAGTGGGGCAGGAGCTGTCACTGTTTGTACAGACCTCTGAGACCTGGAAAACAACCACCAACAGTATTAACAGTAATTAAGTGTTATAATATACCACGATCTGCTATCCAGAGACAAATTATCCAGAAATCTCCAACATACAGAAAAGCTGTCTCCCATAAACTCCATTTTATCCGAATGATTAAATTTTTTTAATGATTTCCTTTTTCTCTGTAATAATAAAATACTAGCTTGTACTTGATCCAAACTTAGATATAATTAATTGGAAGCAGAACCAGCCTTTTTGGTTTATTTCATGTTTACATGATTTTCTAGTAGACTTAAGGTATGAAGATCCAAATTACAGCAAGATCCTTTTTCCAGAAAGCCCCAGGTTCTGAGCATTTTAAATAACAGGTCCCGTACCTGTATCATATACAGGTATACATTTATGATAAAAAGGGTGTTTTGTCTACACAGCACCTGTGTGACTTCCGTTTTGTTGTAAATCTGAGAAAATAAAACACTTTTGAGCTGTGGAAGATTTCTCCACCCAGTGGGTAAATGTTCAGTACACTGCTGTCTATATGGACCTGTAGTTAGAGATGCGCAGACTCTGCTTGCACTTGTACACACCTCCTTGTATAATTACAATACAGTACAGGTATGGGATCTGTTATCCAGAATGCTTGGTACCTGGCGTTTTCCCCATACTAGAAAATCATGTTAACATTTAAAAATTCATATGATTCAAACGATCGAGGCATTCGATCGTACGAATGGTATTCGACCAGGTGAAAAAAAAAAAGCCTATGGGGGGGGGGGGGGTTCCCATAGGCTTCTATTGCAATTCGGTAGCTTCAATCTGGCGAAGTAGGCAGTCGAAGAAAATTTTAAAGTTAAAGTACTTCTATCATGGAATGGTCGAATTATCGAATATCCGTTCATTCAATCTATTCGGTCTATCGAATTTTCAGTATTCGATTATCGAAGTGGCCAAATTTGCATATTCGAATATCCAATAAAATCATACGATTCCCTTAGATAAACCCAATGCTGGTTTTGCTTTCAATAAGGATTAATTATATCTTAGTTTGAATCAAGTACATGGTACTTTTTTATTATTAAAAATCGGGAAACTTTGGATAAAATGAGGTCTATGGGAGACAGAATTTGTAATTCTGAGCTTTTTGTATAATGGATTTCCAGAATACTGTATGTTGCATGATTGTGCTCTTTGTATGTGCACAGAAGGAAAGTTAAAATTATAAACTGTAAGGGCAGAGACAGATAAGAAGATTCAAGGAGATTTAGCCGCCAGGTGAGACAATTTTCCTCTTTTTTTTTAGGAGACTAATTTCCCCGAACTGCCTCCCCACCAGCTAGAGGCTAAATTGCCGGCGGGATGGCACTCAAGCACTTCGTTTTCCAAGTCGTCCGAAGAATCCTCATGAGGCAATTTGGAAAACGACTCGATAAAAGTGCAACCCGCTGGAAATTTTGATTGTAGCTGGCGGGGAGACAGTTCACGAAGATTAGTCGCCCACAGAAGAGGTGATTTGTCTCCAGGTGACTAAATCTCCCCGAATCTTCTCGTCTATCTCTTCCCTAATACATATGTCAAAATAGATGTCGTCCATTATTTGTTATATATATCACACCAAGGGGCAGATTTAATATTGGTCGAATTGCGAATGATAAAAAAATTAGAAATTCGACCAGGAAATAGCGGGGAGGTAAAATCCTATGAATTCGACTATCGAATTCAAAGGATTTTACCGCAATTCAAATGATCAAACGATTGAATATAGAAAATTAAATCGTTCGTTCGAATATTCTAATCGAATTTGAATCGAATATTGGAACGATTTTTTTTTTTTATATTTGATCTTAGGGAATGATCCCCATTTCGGTAGGTTTAATCTAGCGAAGTTGGTGGTCGAATTAAAATTTAAAGGGGAAGTATTCGACCATCGAATTTTCGAGTAAAATTAAATTCGAATATTCATATTATGCGAATTCGACTATTCGATGGTCGAATTTGGTTGAATTTGCATATTCGAAATTCGAATTTGAATCTTTTTGAAAATTCGATTGAATATTCGAATCACTCATGTGAATTTATGTGAATTTAGTAAATCTGCCCCCAAGTGTTGAAACAAACTTTACATTTTTCTCTCTGCAATCTGTGTTTTTTTTTCTGACAATGCCAATTTCCGTTTCTGATTCAGCGACTTTGCCTTTGCAGAAGTTACTTTTGAAAAATCCTCAGTCTGATGTAATAAAATCATGCTTCCCCTTTCGATTATACTTTTTTTTTTTTTTTAGCATTCAGCCTATTTGTACTGATATAGATATAGATAGATGTATATTAAATGATATACTGTGTATATAAACAAACTGCTGTGTAGCAATGTGGCTATTCAAATGGGGCTAAATGACACAGGTTAAAGGGATACTGTCATGGGTAAGCAGGTTTTTTTGTTTTTTTTAAATGCATCAGTTAATAGTGCTGCTCCAGCAGACTTGGCCCACTGGGATATCAGGAAAACTCCCGGTGGGCCCAGGTGTCAGTGGGCCTCTTGTATATATATGTATTATAACAATTTATCCTATTTCATGTTCATTCCCTATTTCTTTATATGGAAAAATGCTTAATAATGGAAGAATATAGTAAGTAGATATAAAAGACTAGGATAATAAAAAGGTTTAGTGAGGCGAGGAGGAATAGTTTGGAAAGTGGGCCCATGGACTAAAGTTTTCTGGTGGGCCCCTGGCATCCCAGTCCGACACTGGACTTCTACACTGAAATCTGTTTCTCAAAAGAGTAAACAGATGTAAAAAAATAAATCTTTTACCCATAAAGAGAATCACCACACCAGAGGCCACCCCTTCAGACTAGAAGAAAAGGACTCTTATTTGAAGCAACGTAGGTGGTTCTTCACAGTGAGGACAGTGAGGTTGTGGATGCTGTGATGGCTGATTCTGTTGATGCAGGGGTTTCCAAACTTTTTGCAACAAGGGCCAGATTTGGTGAGGTGAAAATGTGTGGGGGCCGACCATTCAGAGCTGAACTCCATGGATGATTTGCGTGTAGGGTTGCCACCTTTTCTTGAAAAGAATACCGGCCTGGTGGCAACCCTATTTGCGAGCAATACAACTCGTTGAGAAAAAACACATGCATCTGTGGAGTTCAGCACTTAGCCTGACATTCTTTGAACCATTATTATTTAATGGTTATGCTGCTGTTAATCAGATGTATGGGGCTATGGAGGGTACAATATATTTTCCCTTATCACATCTTGCGTTGCCCTCATTCGTAATTAATGAGGAAAAATTATACTGAAGGCAAATGAATATATCTGATGCCCTGGAATTTAGGTTGAGACAAATACAGTTTTAATCTGGCATTTTATCTAAAACTAAAGAAAACATCAGGCAGCAGCATATTTTAGCTATGTGCAGACTGGGAACAGACACACAGGAAGGGAGATGGGAGGGGTTTTCAAGCTACTGCAGAGCTCAGCCGGTCAGTGCTATGACCATTTCCTGTGAGAGAATGAACAGACACTCCCACTCTTCATTTCAGCCTAGCTTCTGAACTAAGAGCTTCTCATTGCAGTTATGATGTAATGACACTTTTAGCAGGTAAAATGCATTCAAAATGTTTTTTTTCTGCATCATTACATTGTTCAAGGAAAGATTAATAACATATATGAATATGAATGTTATGCAAAATAGACGTATTATTATATTATTATTACTAACTGGGCAATGGGCAGCGTCCCCCCTCCTCCTATATCCTTTGTGACATGATGTTTCCTTGGGAGCTGAGCATTTCAATTCATATCCACCCTGGGCCGCAGTTTGGACACCCCTGTGTTAATGCTTTTAAGAGGGGCTTGGATGATTTCTTGGACAGACATAATATCAAAGGCTATTGGGATACTAAACTCTATAGTTAGTATAGATATGGGTATATATAATGTATGTGAGGGTATGGAGGGGTGTGTGTATGGATGCTGGGTTTTTGTTTGGAGGGGTTGAACCTGATGAACGTTGTGTTTTTTTTTTTTTCAACCCAATTTAACTATGTAACCAGATAACAGCTGCCTGTTAAATACTGTATAAGAACAGCACTCAATAGTTAAAATCCATGTCCCACTGTTACTCCTTCAGTTACATTGAGTAGGAGAAATAATAGCCTGCCTAAAAACAATTCCATCCTGAAGTGCTGTCTCATGACCAGGCAAAATGATCAACATGGTTGCCTACACACCAACACATCCAATATTCATGGCTGGATGCCCCTAGGTGCCCCACTCGCCCACCCCTTGAGCACACATGCCCTGGAGCACTGGGGAGCTGCATGTGCCCATTTTGCCACCCTAGGCCTGCCAATATTACAGCTAAAAAATAAATTTGTTAGGTTTACAATTACATTTTTACATGATAGTGAATTATCTGTAGTTTAAACAGTGTAATTTAGAAATCAAAACTATATAATAAAAATCATTACCCAATCCCTTTAAATAGCAGATAACCTAGTCCTTCTTTTCTTTGAATGGCTGCCCCATGGCTACACAGCAACTTATTTATATACATTTTCTGAAGCACACAGACTAGTTTTACCAGGAAAGGGCAGCAGTGCATTATATTTTAATTACTTTAAACCACTTTCATAGTTTGGTGTTACTGTTCCTTTAAATATAAAATTAAGTGTGTTTCCAGATAAAGAAGAACCTTCTGTGGGTTCCCCACCCACTTTTTTTTAAAAATCTTTTATTTATTTCTTTAGATATACTGCTCTCGTTTTAATGCAAACCTAATTCTAATTCTGTAATTTGTTCTTTTTAACATGTGAAGCTGATAGCCTAGGTGTCGATGAAGCCAACCAAGCTAGAGTGTATGACGAGATCCTCCAGCCTGTGGTGCATTCTGGGTACCTAAACAAGACTGCTGTCTTAACGAAACTTTTTACAGCCAGGAAATCTAAAGATGGTAAGGAAGTTGCTGGTGTTGTTTGAAATGTAATTCTCATTACAACTGAAATAGGGAAGTAGAAATATAAATAGTACCACCTTGCGTCTCTTTGTTGAACACCGTAACCCGAAGTAGGTGTTTCCAATAAAAAAAGTTTATTTAATGTAATGCATTTAACAGTTGTGAAAACAGAATTGCATAGGAAGGCTGGTTAAGACCAAGAAAGATATCCAGAATAGAAATAGAGTAGATGTGAAAACAACGACATCTTGCAACCTGAGTGTTAATATACACTGACTAGGGGTAGGCAGAAGAGGCAGCTGCCTAGGGCTCAGTGATATGGGGGCGCTGGGAAGGTACATCTAAAATTGTCTTCTGCCTGCCCCTAGTCTGTGTTCACACCCCTCAGTTTTGCTACCCTTCCTTTCCTCCATCACCCACACTTCCTTCGTTTCACCCTCCCCATCCGTCGGTATTCCCGCCCTCCTGCAGGCCCGGACTGGCCTGGTTCTTGCAAATGCCAGATGGGCTGCTGTAAGTTGCCATAGAAAAAGACTATTAAGTGGGCTGGTGGGGGCTGTTTGGGCTTCTTTGTAGCAGGAATGTGAGGGCCTATTTTGAATCCCAGTCGAGTCCTGCCCTCCTGTCACCCTCCCCTCCATTGTTATCCCCTCCCTCCTGTCATCCTTCACTTCATCACTCTCCCCTGACTCCTGTTATCCTCCCTCCTGTCTCTCACCCTCACTTTCCCCTCCCTCCTCCATTGCTCTCTCATCTGTTATTATTAACATGTATTTCTATAGCGCCAACTTGTTGCGTAGCGCTGTTGCTTTCCCCTCCCTCCCCTCCATCACTCTCCCCTCCCTACACTCCATCGTTCTCCCCTTCCTCCTCTCCATTGCTCTCCCCTCCCTCCTTCGTTCTCCCCTCTGTAGTGACCCGGTGTATGCCCAAGCTCACACAAGCAGGGAGTGGGGTGTGGCCTTCTAGGTCGCCTAGGGTGCGCTAGCATGGCCTTGCACCTTATTGAAAGTCAGGGAGAATAAAGCAGTTGGAAAAACAAATATATTTGCATAACTAACTGTTAGTAATATGACACAGTAGACTTTTTTGTCTTTTAAAAAAGAAATAAACTAAAGAAGTAGGGCAGATATATTGTACATGATGTTTTGTGCTTGTGTACCAGCCCAAGGCAACCACAGCCCTTTAGCAGTAAAGATCTGTGTCTCCCCAGTAGATGCCCCAGTAGCTCCCCATCTTCTTTTCTGATTCACTGATTCACATGCTCTGTGTTGCTGTCACTTACTGAGCTTAGGGACCCACTCACAATACACATAGAATATAAATATAGTCACAATATAAGGCTGATTAGTCATTAATACAGATAATTACTACATGGCAGCACAGCAACCAGTGCAACTAGCATCAAAATGTAATAATCAGCTCTAGCATCAGCTTATTTTAAGGACAAATCTCATTTTCTGCTGGATAATTAGAAAGCTTAGCTTCTCAACAGCTGCTCAGAGCCGACTGAGCATGTGCCGAATGCAAAATAGGGAAATCCAGTGCACAAGTTTTATTGCTACAGAGATGCTGAATCTTTCGGCTTGTTCAACCAATTTAGTATATAAAACATGACATTTCTAGCTATATTCATTTTTAGGTTTTAGTTCTCCTTTCACTGAATGTGCTTTATGACCAAAAAAATTAAGTTTAGACCAAGCTTCAACTTATTTGAGAGGATTATAGGGATATATCCTCAAACACCATGTCAAGGATCCCTGTTTTTGCAGAGCCATGTGTTTTTTATAGATGGTAGCGACTGATACTCAAGTTTGTAACTTGTCTTATTATGGCTTTGTAATTTCCATTGGATCTAGAATTCCACAAATACTGGTGTGTTCTGCAAAAATCCCTCACGTTTTATGACAATGACAAGAGCTCTGAACCCCTTGGAAAGATTGAACCTTCAGAAGTTGTTTGTTTGGGAGTGACCAGGCTGGATGTGTTGAACACTCTGTCTCCAGTGGAAAGGTACTGTATGTCTATCAGTCTTTCCAGCCTTATGTGTAAGAGAAACTACAGTAAACTAGGATGGAATTGTCAGGGATTGGGTAGGGGGCGCTGTAAAGTCAGAAGAGGAAGGAACGAGTCCTTTAGGAAAGGGCGGATTGTACCTTGGGAACAGGTAAGGAGTAGGCAGGGACAGGGAGATGAGGGCGGAGTCAGACTGGAACAGAACAGGACGGAGAGGGCGAAGAGCAGGAGGATTGGATAAACAGGATGAAGAGGGTGATGACTCAGGACAGTTGCACACTGGAGCGGAACAGACTGATTGGGACAGGATGGTGCGGGCGTAGATCTTGAGGACTGGCTAGCAGGAGAGGACTGGATAGCAGGAGAGGTCTGGATAGCAAGAGAGGTCTGGATAGCAAGAGTAGGAGGAGAGGACTGGAGAGAGAGAGCAGGAGGAGAGGATTGGAGAGTGAGAGCAGGAGGAGAGGACTGGAGAGTGAGAGCAGGAGGAGAGGACTGGAGAGTGAGAGCAGGAGGAGAGGACTGGAGAGCGAGAGCAGGAGGAAAAGACTGGAGAGTAAGAGCAGGAGGAGAGGACTGGAGAGTGACAGCAGGAGGAGAGGGCTGGATCAGAAGAGGTGAAATGCAAGGCAGAACAGGAATCAAGAACTAGCAATGTCAGAACAAGGTTTAGGCAAGACAAAGCAGGAAGAACAAGGCAAGGCAGGAAGGACAAGGCAAGGCAAGCAGCTGAAGGCAAGACAAGAGGGACAAGGCAAGGCAAGAGGGACAAGAACAGGGAAAGAGCTAAGCAAACTAGTCAGGGATGCTGCTACAGTACTAGAGGCCAATTAATGCTCCAGCAAAGTGTGTTCGGAGGGCTGGCCTTTAATAGGGCTGAGTGAGCCCTGATTGGCTGACTGCAACCAATCAGGCTGTTGCTGGGCTGGGGCTGCAGAGGCCAGGAAACCTGTAGTGAGCAGCCTTACAGGCTGCACTCCTGGCCTAATGGATGAGGCATTGAGCCAGAAATCCAAAGGTCCCTGACTAAAATCCCAGCAGAGCCTGACAAGAATCAATCCATGATTTGCTTTGGGATATTTCATTTTATGCTTATGCATTTTATACTATTGTTCATGTGACAGTTATAGGGCTTATGCATCTTTAAATTATCTTTTAGTATGACATAGAATTTCTGATATTTTTTAATAGGACACTACTATGCTGATATTGTGAAACAATTTGGAGTTGGTTTTTAAGTTGTTTAACTTTTAGTCCAAAAGCTCTCCGTTTTGGAATTTCAGCAGCTTTATGCTTGCCAGGGTCTTTTTTAAAATAAGTCACAGCAGTGATGGGTGAATCTGTTTTCGATTTGCCGAAAAATTTGCGAAACGCCGCCACATCTCATTTTGGACGCGGGCATCAGTTTTTATACACGAGCGTCAATTTTCTTGGACACCGGTGCACATTGCCGGCGTCGATACAATGGACGCGGGCGAATTTTTGAAAGGTGAAATTTTCCTGGCGTTTCACAAATTTATTCGCCTGTGGTGAATAGTGGGAATTTGACACAAATTCGCCCATCACTAGTCAACAGGGAGTGGTTTGAATGAGAACCTTAAATAGGACAGGGACAAAATATAAAGGTAATATATAAAAGTAAGCTCATAGAACAACAGATTTTTGTCTGCTGGGGGCCGTGACCCCATTAGAAAGCTGGAAATCTGTAGAGTAGGAAGCAATTCAAAACCAACAACAAATAAATAATGAAGACCAGTCGCAAGGTTGCTAAGAATAGAAAATTCAGTAGGATTCTAAAAGTTAACTTAAAGGTGAACCACCCTTTAAAGTAAAGATTAACCACCAAAGCCCCAATGGGACTTAATGACAATAAATAACTTAAAAATGAAAAGATAGCATGTTAAGGCTATTTTTTTTAGCAAACTATATATACTTATTAAGCCCAATTCCAGGCCCGGATTTGGGGAAAGGCCACCTAGGCCCGGGCCTAGGGCGGCAGGATTCTAGGGGGCTGCCCAGCTATACCCACATTGATTCAGAAACACTGAGGATACGCAGGCAATACAATAGTTTTTAAAATTTCAAATGTGCCAATCCCCATTGCTCTGGTCCTGATGATGAAAATTTGTGATTAAAGGACAGGAGTATGGATGCGACAAACGGAAGTGGGCCTAGGGGCTCCCACTATGTAAATCCAGCCCTGCACAATTCATGTTTATATTATTCGCTGGTTTTCATAGGTGTTTACAGCAGATTTAGTTCCTTCTGAACAAAAATAAATATTTATACCTCAGTCTTGGCTTTTTTATGTTTTATTCCTTTAAGGACATACATTTACCTTTAAAGACATGCGTTTGTATATTAGCACTTATAGACATGATTTGCTATGCGATTTACTTAAAGGGGTTGTTCACCTTCCAAACGCTTTTTTTTTTTTTCAGTTCAGTTATTTTCAGATTGTTCCCCGGAAATAAAGACTTTTTTTCAAATTCTTTCCTTTATTTATTGTTTACCGTTTTTCCAAAATCTAAGTTTAAAGTTGAATTTTGGTGTTTGAGTCTGGCAGCTCAGTAACTCAGGTGCAGACTCTAAACTGATACAATTTTGCAACATTTAGTCGCTACATTTCTCAGCAGCATCTCTGGAGTATTAGCAACTATAAGGTACAAACTAAAGTGCACTTCCAGCCACCCGTAATGGCACGATTCATGCGGAGGAATGTATAGGTATAAAATCCAATTTATTGAAATATCATGTTAAAATCACAATCATAAGGATGAAGTGACTTCATATATATATTTCCGGCCTTTTCCCTCAGGCATTGGAGTCCTCGCTCTTCCTCCCGATATTGAGGTTTTCCCTTCTCGTCTTTTGCCCTTTCCATATTAGCAACTATTGTAACAATTCTAACAGCTGACTTTATTAAACAGAGATTCTGCTCAGAAAGGACAAAGATAAGAAATGTATCAACTAAATGTATCAATTTAGAACAGTTTACATAATCGGCGACCCCTCCCCTTTAGAATGTGAAAAATGACACTTTACACTTCAATATTAGAAAACAGGTCACACATAGAAAGTAGAAAATGACTGGAAAAAGTCGTTATTTCTGGTGATCTATCTGAAAACAACTAGTTGTTTGAATTCACTAACAGGTGCCAATTCGCTAATGCACAGGACCAACACTAGCGGTCATTTTCACGCTTGGCGACTTTTCACTCTGACTTTTCACTCTGGCGAATGGTTGTTACTCCGCAGATTCACTAAAGTGTGGATTTTACAGATCATTATCTCTTTGACCAGAGTTTATGTCACCATCTCAGACCAGGCAAAGTGCTAAAAAGAATCTACATCCTAAAAAAAAAAAAGTGAGGTGAAACAGCAGATTCTCAAACTGAATAAAAGTTGAAAGTCGAGCTGTCCTTTAAAAAAATGAATTAATTAATTCATTAATTAATTAAACAGAGTGTCGTGCCTGCTGATACAGTGCTGCTGTGTGTTTCTTTTGCAAAAGGTTTCACTTTATGTTTGAGATGTACTTATCTACTGAGAAAGTTCACCAGTTTGGGACTGACACAACTGAAACGCTTCAAACTTGGACAAGCGCAATTGGCAAGGTAATAAGGAGCTGTCAAATTGTGTCCTTCTTTCTGTTGTCTTTTAGAGGGAATGTAAAAACTAAAAAATAAAATCCTATTTTTACTTTCTTTAATGAAAAATAAACCTATCTCCAATATAATTTAATTTTAAAAAGTGTACCGTTTTTATAAGAAACCTGACTGTATGCAGTAAAATTCTCCCTTCTTTTACTGCTGTGGATAAGAATTGTCAGATGGTCCCTAACTGCTCTGCAGGGAAACAATCATACTTGTGAACAGCAGGGGGAGCCCCCACCTTACTTACCAGCCATGCAGAACTCAAGCAGCTTTGTTTGATTCCATGTAGAGCAGTTGGCTACTGTGTAGAGATTTGTATTGTATTTTATTTTTGCCTTTACATCCCCTTTAATGTTTCCAACTCCAGCTGCAGGGACAAAGATCATGGAGCCAGATTTAAACAGATAAACTGGGATTCTATTTGGATGATTATTTTACTGCAGCCACTGGTTCTGCAGAGTTGGAGAAAGTTTGTATTAAACAATAGAAAAACTATAAAATCCACATTAGATTACATGACAACACAGGACCCAGTGCAGTCTGTATATTCTGATTATTAATCAGTCTTGCTGTATCGGCTTCTGGAAGATATTATTTGACTTGTGCTGTTTTGATAATTTATGACGATCCCCTAAGCTTAGCCCAGATCACACTGAGCATGTGCACAATCTTGGGGGCAAATTTACAGAATTTACATGAAGAGATCGAAGTTCGATCGAATATGATCTTTGATCATCGAATACCGAATTATCGAATAGATCGAATGATTGGATATTCGATAATTCGATCATTCGATGATCGAAGGATTTTAAATTTTAAAGGTATTCGAATGCCTACTTCGCCAGATTGAACCTTCGAGCCTCAGAAAAAATCGTACGATCGAACGGTATTCAAGCAAGTCTTAGCCAAAGAAGCCTTTGGCTAAGACTTGCTCGAATACCATTCGTTCGATCGTTCTCATCGTATGATTTTTTTCGGAGACTCGAAGGAAATTTTACGATTTTTTTTGTGAAATCGAACGTTCAGTATTTGATCATACAAATTCATCGAGAAATCAAATATCGAGCAAAATGATAGCCTAAATCTATTCAATATTCGAATGCTTATTGAATATCGAGGGAATTTGAGGGGTTTTTGGGGAATTTTTGTAAATTTGCCCCTTTGTCTTGCAAAGATGTATAACAAAGTTACAAGATGACAGCCCCCTGTGGCCAACTTTGAAAGCATAAATCATTTGTTTGATTAGACTTGTGGTGCAGTAAGTTCATGTTTATGTTTAGTATACAAATATGGCATTTCTAGCCTTATTCTATTTTTATGTCCTTTAACTACATAAATAACAGCCCCGGTCACTCCCTTGGGTTGCAATTCAGCATAAGCTGCAAGCAAGGTGGTCTTTAGTGGTTGAGAGGCCTGTGAGGGACTGCCATATTGAGGGAGCCCATTCCTCCCAATCAGAGTTGCCGTCAGACAAGGGGCCCTTCTTTACTTCTTGAGACAGAGCCCAGGGCAGCTGCCCCTACTTGCCACCCCCTAAGGAACTCTCTGGTTGCAAGGCCTTATGTTAGACACACAATGTATTTACTAAGTGTAATTACCCATCCCTCTTTGTAGTGGTTTACTCCGGTGAGCTGTCACTGCTTGGTGGGTCATGAATTCCAGCGAGTGGGAAGAATGCGCTACAAGGCAATGCTAAATCCAAACCACTGGACGGAAGGTTTTTTCCTGCTGAAAAAATGCCATCTTTTTATCTGCCCTGGAGATCAGAATGCAGCAGAATACAGCTTCAATCTGCGACAACTTCAAGAGCTCAGTAAGTCTGGTTATTACATTGAAGACCCGTAGTCTGTCCCAAGGCAGTGCTCAGCTGAGAATGAGAAGAGTTTAAGAGTGGGAAGATTAAAGGGCATGCACACTGCTGATTGACATTATTTACCTAAAGGCTATGGGGCAGATTCACTAAAGGGCAAAGTGGCTAACGCTATTGACTTTTCACATTGTTGATTCCCGCAAGGACATCGCCAATTCACTAACAGGTGCAGGCGCCAATTTGCTAGCGCTCAGGACCATTGCTAGTGGTCATTTGCACTCTATCACCAGGCGACTTTTCACTCTGGCGAATGATCGTTACTCCGCAAATTCACTAAAGTGTGGATTTTACAGATCGTTACCTCTTTCACCAGAGTTGACGTCGCCATCTCAGACCAGGCGAAGTGCTAAAAAGAAGCTACATTTTCCTCAATCTTATGTCAGTGACATCATATCCTGTCTGCCAAAAGGGCATTAAAGGTGTCCATTTTTCGCCAGGCGAAATTTTTCTGGCGTTGTTGCCGCGAATTCTCCCCAGGCGAATAAATTCGCCCATCACTAAAACTGACCTAAGAGCAAGATCACTAGCACAAATGAACTCTAGCGGATCTTTGATATGAAATGCTTGCACAGCAGAAGTAATAGTAGCGAAAACTCACCAGCGTTCTATGCCTGGAACAGAACTTTGCATTTTAGTGTATTAGTAGCGCATTTGCACCTAGCAAAGTGATGCGATGGTTGCAAAGCTGCTGCTGGCAAAAATTAGCCCATTAGTGAATCTGCCCCAATGTGTGCTTCATTTACCCAAACCAGGCGTTATTACACATTTCTTTACTACACGTACTCAACGTAATCAATTAATTACAATGACTACAAAGTCAAGTATATGGAAAAACACAACATTAGCCAAACATAGCAACTGCAGAAACTAGTGAAACAATGGGTGCTCAGCAATAACCCTATTCAGCTTCATACTAGGTGAAAATGGGTATTTTAAAAATAGCCAAGCCTGGCACATTTCGTGCGTATGCAGGGCACAATCAACCTCAGTGTAAGTACTATGTGTAGCCATGAAATGCGTCAGGCTTGTGTATTTTGCACCAATTCTGAGACTACTGTATATGGGTGAGTATGTGAGGAGAGTAACCGTTTGTTGCACACGTACTTCCCCTACATAGGTCAAAAACTACAAGCAAGCAGATAACCAGGAGCATCAACCGTCTTCTCCATAACTGCGTTCATCCAACATTACACAGGAACATACATTCAAACGTGTATACTATTCACGCAGGCTTGTTCAAGTTTTACCCTTTGTTCAGAGGCTTGATACTTGGGATGGCTAGGTCTTTTACTCACACTTGTCTCCAGTCACTGGGAATCCCTGTTCCCCCATCTGTCCCGATAATCCAGCACTCCCTATGGTGCACCTTCTGACCAAGCTTTTTCTACTGGCAGACCACTGGCCCGAAGCCCTTCAAATCTGACTACTGCCCTAAACCCTTTCCTCTTGGGTCCCTATCCAGTGAAAAATCCACTGGGGGCATTGAAAGTACGGTTTCTATTTTTGCAGATGATACTAAATTGTGCAGAACTATAGGTTCCATGCAGGATGCTGCCACTTTGCAGAGTGATTTGTCTAAGTTGGGAAAATGGGCAGCAAACTGGAAAATGAGGTTCAATGTTGATAAATGCAGGTTATGCACTTTGACAAAAATAATATAAATGCAAGTTATACACTAAATGGCAGTGTGTTGGGAGTTTCCTTAAGTGAGAAGGATCTTGGGGTTTTTATAGATAACAAGTTGTCTAATTCTGGGCAGTGTCATTCTGTAGCTACTAAAGCAAATAAAGTTCTGTCTTGCATAAAAAAGGGCATAAACTCAAGGGATGAAAACATAATTCTACCTCTTTATAGATCCCTAGTAAGGCCTCATCTGGAGTAAGCAGTGCAGTTTTGGACTCCAGTCCTTAGGAGGGATGTAAATGAGCTGGAGAGAGTGTAGAGACTAAGTGCAACTAAACTGGTTAGAGGGATGAGGGAAGACTTAAATTATGAGGGGAGACTGTCCAGGTTGGGGTTGTTTTCTCTGGAAAAAAGGCGCTTGCGAGGGGACGTGATTACACTTTACAAATATATTCGAGGACATTATAGACAAATATCAGGGGACCTTTTTACCCATAAAGAGGATCACCAGAGGCCACCCCTTCAGACTAGAAGAAAAGGACTTTCATTTGAAGCAGCGTAGGTGGTTCTTCACAGTCAGGACGGTGAGGTTGTGGAATGCACTGCCGGGTGATGTTGTGATGCTGATTCTGTTGATGCTTTTATAAGAGGTTTGGATGAGTTTTTGGACAGACATAATATCAAAGGATATTTTGATACTAAACTCTACAGTTAGTATAGCTATGGGCATATATGGTTTGTGTTTGAAAGAGTGGAGATGTGTGTGTGTGTGTGTATGTATGCTGGGTTTTTAATTTGGAGGGGTTGAACTTGATGGACTCTGTCTTTTTTCAACCCAATTTAACTATGTGACTATATTATCATTGACAGCACATTAACAAATTTCTTTAAAACGCCTTTTTTAGAACATGGGCTCTGACCCAAACAGTTACATTGAACACCCCATATTGCAAACACATTAATAATCCCAGGCCTGGAATTTTTGACAAGGCCACATAGGCCCGGGCTTAGGGCGGCATGCCGCCCAGCCGCATCTTAAAACACTGTGGACTTAACGCGCTTAAAGCGCCTCGGCCAGCGATAGGACTCTGCGGTGGGGGGCAGCGTGACCGGAAGTGGCCGGTGCCAGGACCAAGTGGACTCGGTGCACCACTTGATTTTTCTATGCCGGCAATAGGCGCTGGCATCCAAAAACGGACGTGCGCATCCAAAAACAGATGCACGCGTCCAAATTGACAATATGTCTAGCCCCATGTCAGATTTCAAAATGAAATATAAAAAAACATGTTTGCTCTTTTGAGAAATGGATTCTAATGCAGAATTATTCTGGAGCAGCACTATTAACTGATACATTTTGAAAAAAAAAAAAAAAAATCCCATGACAGTATCCCTTTAAAGTTAATTTTGCTTGACTAACGTGATAAATTAGGATTTAAATTTTTTCTGGTGACAGGTCCCCTTTAAGGTATGGATATCCAAATTAACGGAAAGATCTGTTATCCAAAAACCCCCAGGTCCAGAGCATTCTGGATAACTGGTCCCATGCTGGTATACTCCCAGCATAGATACTCTATATACCATAGGGAAAGTCAGAAGCAAATGTTTCAAAAACAATAAAAAAGTTGCTTATAATTATCCATTCTTTGACACAGTAAACATTTTAAAGGTGTACCACCCTAAAAGAGTTTGTGATATATCTGCAAATTATATATTTTTTTTAAATATTGTCTTCACCCCCCTCCATAAACTTTATAATACCCCAGACACAACCTTTATTTCTAAAGTCTAAAATCTATAAATGTTAAAAGAAGAAAACCATTCGAAAGAAGCTTACTCATTATGTTTCCTTTTGATTTATTAGCTGTATCACCAGGATCTGAAAACACAGAGAAGAAAGATATGCTGATGCTTGTTGAGAAAGGAAGGTGCGTTGTCTCGCTTGCGTTGTTTTGTTGCTTACCACAATTGTTTAATATGTTAAACGTCTGCCATCTACTGGTCACTATGTAGAAAGGTCTGTCTGTGCAGAATAGTATTATCAGTCCTAATGCAGTAATGCTTCCATACACATGCAATCCCCGTCATGCCTGTAAACCCTCCTTTTAATTGTTGTTCATTTTGGAAGCAGGAGGCCGTTTTTGGAAAATGGGCGCCGGCGTCCAAAAGCGGACACCCGTGTCCAGAACGAGATGTCGGCAAATTTTTGGCAGGCAAATTTTTCCTGGTGTTATTAGCCGCGAATTCACCCCAAGCCAATAAATTTGCCCATCACTAATTGTTGATAAATATGCTACCAATTGTCCATATGTTTTCAGCTTCTAAAATTATGGGGAAAAAAATACCCTTAGAATAAAAATACAGGTATGGGACCTGTTATGCAGAATGCTCAGGACCTGGGGCTTTCTGAATAACAGATCCTTCCATAATTTGGATCTGTATATCTTAAGTCTACTAGAAAATCACGTAAACATTTAAGGGCACCTATTGGTTAAAAATTAGGGATGCACCGAATCCACTATTTTGGATTAGGCCGAACCCCCGAATCCTTTGCTAAAGATTTGGCCGAATACCGAACCGAAACAGAATCCTAATTTGCATATGCACATTAGGCATGGAGGTAGAAATTTTTTTTACTTCCTTGTTTTGTAAGAAAACGTCATGTAATTTCCCTCCCCGACCCTAGTTTGCATTGCAAATTATGATTCGGATTTGGTTCGGTCGGGAAGAAGGATTCGGCCGAATCAGAATCCTGCTGTAAAGGCCAGAATCCTGACCAAATCCCAAACTGAATCCAGGATTCGGTGCATCCCTATTAAAAATGCTATCCCCAACCAAAGGTGCAGGCTGGTAGAGTCCACATTCCGGTTAGGGATAACAATAGTTTCTTTTTTTAAAAATGCCCCCCCGACAGAGAGGGAGCTCCCAGTGCGAACAGCCATGTCCGCTCATTTGCATGCGCATAATGAAAATCGGTCCCTAATGTGGGTGACGTCACACATGTATAATGCGCATGCAAGTGCGCGGACATGGCTGCTCGCACCGGGAGCTCCCTCTCTGTGCGAGTGGCATAGCGATGGTGGGGAGCATTTAAAAAAAAAAAAAAAAAACTACTGTTATCCCCAACTGGAATGTGGGCTCTACCAGCCTGCACCTTTGGTTGGGGAAAGCATTTTTAACCAATAGGTGCCCTTTAAATAAAGCCAATAGGCTGGTTTTGCTTCCAATAAGGATTCATTATATCTTAGTTTGAATCAAGTACAGGTATGGGATCAATTATCCGGAAACTGTTATCAGCTTACTTGTTTCTTGTAGCTTGTACTTGATCCCAACTAAGATATAATTTATTTTATTGGAAGCAGAACCAGCCTTTTGGGTTTATTTAATGTTTACATGATTTTCCAGTAGTCTTAAGGTATGAAGACCCATATTAAAGAAACCCCAGGTCACGAGCATTCTGGATAACAGGTCCCATACCTGTACTAGGAACTGTTTAATTATTACAGAGACAAAGGAAAACTTTTTAAAGCTTTTAGATTATTTGGAGAAAATGGAGTCTATGGGAGACAGCCTTTCTGTAATTCGGAGCATTCTGGATAATGGGTTTCCGGGACACGGATCCCATACCTATAGTATCATAAAACTGTAACCCAATAGGACATTTAAAGAAGTAACCTTGGTTTGTATGACTTAACTGTTCAAATGCTAACTGCGCACACCAAAGACAAATGTTGGAATGGGAAGTGGAGGTGAAAATGGTATAAAAACATCTGAATGAGTTCCTTACTCAGTTCATTATATAAAATCATCTTTCATGACACAAGGAGGAAAAATATAAGATTAAAAGTTCTAAGCCTTTTTACACCAAGGCATTACATATGCAAACTGACTTGTGGAATCACAGGGATGCAGTGAACTATTTAAAGGAGAAGGAAAGGGCTAAAACTAACTACGTTGTATCAGAAAAGTTCTTTATAAATACAACAGTAAACCCTCAAAGTAATGCTGCTCTGAGTCCTCTATCAAAAGAAACACAGCATTTCTTTCCATCTATTGTGTACACGTGTGCTTCTGTATCACACATCCTGTTTTCAGCTTAAACCTCCTTGCCCTGGGCGTGAGCATGCTCAGTTTGCTCCTCTCTCCCTCACCTCCTCCCCAATGTAATCTGAGCCCAGAGCTATGAGTTAATAGGGAGAGACTCAGGCAGGAAGTGATGTCACAACAAGCTGATATGGCAGCTGCTAACAGAGAACGCTTCTAAAGGTATTTACTCAGGTATGGTTAATCATTCTACATAATGAATACAGTCTTATAGCTTGCATTATTGTGGCTATTGGCAATAAATTGCTTCGGTAGCTTTCTTTAAAGATAAAAAAGATAATGGAGATGGGACATTGCAACCAGGGTTCACCACACTAGGAAGCAAGCCTTACAACGTAAACACTAGTTACATTAAAAAAGATTACAACGAAGGTCCCTATTTTTGGGACATGGATATATTTAACTATAGTAACTCAAAGCAACTGGACTTGCTGAGAAATTTTAATGAAGACATTTCACTGCTCATCTGCGCAGCTTCTTCAGTTCAACTGACTGTTGTAGGGGAGTTCTCTGCATATAGACTCTTCCAACAATCCAATCACAACAGCACATTGTAACACTTCAGTGAGGTGACATCTGAAAGTGTTGATTCTGTGTAGTTACAGTGATAGGATTACCAATGCAACTCCTAGACACAGGTGTTACTTGTGAGAGTTGCATAAATGGATGTGTGAAGAGTTCTGAAACCGCCGGGGAACAGATGTGAGAACAGCATTGTATTTAGCAGACAGGTGGTGTCAAAGGCCCCACCTCTGTTCAGGGATGGTTTCTCCACCTTAACATGAATCGCCTATTTCATGCCTCTTTCAAACTAGCGGTCTTCTTTATCCAAGATTTGGACATTGCTATCTTCAAAAGAGTGTCCCTTGGCTTTTAGGTGTAGAAAGACAGCCGAGTCTTGCCCTGTAGCATTCACCCTTCTGTGCTGATCCATTTTCTTACTCAGCAGTTGCTTTGTCTCCCCAATGTATAGATCAGTGCACTCATCGCTACGCTGGACTGGGCAGTGAAACGTCTTCATCAAAATTTCTCAGCAAGTCCAATTGCTTTGAGTTACTTTTGTTAAATATGCCATGACCTGGATGAATGGGAATCTTCATAATGACATGGATATAGATTAGCCCTTTAACATTAGCTTTAAAACATTGTGTTCATACTAAAAAGCAGGAATTTTGTTTATGATTTACAATGCAGAAGCCTTACCCTGCTTTTAAATGTATATGAATCTTTTGTACTTGCTTGCAGGACACTCTACGTTCAAGGAGTTACAAAAGCAGATTTCCTTGCCTGGAGCACTGATATACAAGCAGCAGCGTGCAGCAGTGGCAACGTTCTACGAGAGCAACAGCTCAGCAGGAATGACATTCCCATCATTGTAGATAGCTGCATTGCTTTTCTTACCCAATATGGTAGGCCTTTCTCTACACAATCACTATACAGGACCCTCCATACAAACATGCCTGCTTCTAAACCAGCCTGGGATATGTTATAGGGGTTGTTCACTTCCTTAACACATTTCTTTCAGTTATTTTTATATTCTTCACCAGAAGTAGACTTTTTTTCAATTCCTTTCCATGTTTTATTTTTAAAGGGCAAGGAAAGTATAAAATAGAATAAGGCTAGAAATGCTGTATTTTGTATACTAAACATAAACATGAACTTACTGCACCACAAGCCTAATCAAACAAATGATTTATGCTTTCAAAGTTGGCCACAGGGGGCTGTCATCTTGTAACTTTGTTATACATCTTTGCAAGACTAGACTACATACACATGCTCAGTGTGGTCTGGGCTTCTTAGGGATTGTCATAAATGATCAAAAAACAAAGCTGCTTGAGTTCTGCATGGCTGGTAAGTAAGGCAGGGGCTCCCCCTGCTGTTCATAAGTATTGTTTCCCTGGCAGAAGTTAGGGACCGTCTGACAATGCCTATCCACAGCACTAAATGAAGGGAGAATTTCACTGGATACAGTCAGGTTTCTTATAAAAACGGTACACATTTTTAAATTAAAGAAAATAAAAATTGGATTTCGGTTCTTTGCCTTTCCTTGCCCTTTAATTTTATTTCCCAGAATTTCATTTTAAACATTACTTTTTCCTGTCTCTGGTGTTTCATTCAGAACTTTTACAATTTGCTACATTAGTTGATACTTTTCTCAGCAGCATCTGGGGAGTAGTCACAACTATTGCATTAAAGGGATTGTCCACCTTCAAACAACTAATTGGCTTCAGATAGTCCACCAGAAATAACAATTTTTTTCCAATTACTTTCTATGTTCTGTTTGTGGCCATTTTTCTAATATTGAAGTGCAAAGTCTAATTTTTCACTTTCTAAAGCAGCTCTGGGAGGAAGGGGGGTCGACCAACCCTCTAAACTGTTCTAAATTGATACATATAGTTGACAACATTTATCTTTGTCCCTGCTGAGAATCTCTGAGTTTCATTACAGACAGCTATAAGAACTGATACAGTAGTTGCTAATACTCCAGAGATGCTGCTGAGAAATGGATCAACTAAATGTTGCAAAATTGTAACAGTTTAGAGTCTGCATCTGAATTACTGAGCTGTCAGACTCAAACACCAGAGACACCAACATTCAACTTTAAACTTAGATTTTGGAAAAAAAAAAAATAATGGAAAGAAAAAAAAGGCTTTATTTCTGGGGAACAATCTGAAAACAACTGAACTGAAAAAGTGTTTGGAAGGTGAAAAACCTTTAATGGAGAAGGAAAGGTTAAAACTAAGTTAGCCTTATCAGAAAGGTCCACCTAAATACACCAGTAAACCCTTAAAGTAATGCTGCTCTGAGTCCTCTGTCAAAAGAAACACTGTATTTCTTTCCTTCTATTGTGTACACATGGGCTTCTGTATCAGACTTCCTGCTTTCATCTTAAATCTCCTTGCCCTGGGCATGAGCATGCTCAGTTTGCTTCTCTTCTCCCTCCCTTCTCTGCTGTAATCTAATCCCAGAGCAGGGAGGGATTTAGACAGGAAGTGATGTCACACCAAGCTAATACTACTGCTGATATCCTATACAAACAGAGAGCTTCTAGAGCTTTTTACTCAGGTATTGTGAAACATTCTGCAGAATTAATTTAGCATTCTAGCTTGCACTATTGCAGCTAATCTATTAGCAATAAAATGCCTCTGTAGCTTTCCTTCTCCTGTAATTCTGCTGCCTTTAATGACACTCATGTATTCTACTCAGCAGGGACAAAGACAGGAAAAAGATCAACCTATGTATAAATTTAGATCAATTACAGAGTCGGTGAACCCATCCATAAGCTGCTCCAAAAAGAAGGTGAAAAATAAAAGTTCAGAAAAACAGCCACTCAGTTCAGTCTGAAACTACTGAACTGAAAAAGTGTTGGAAGGTGAACAACCCATTTAATGGACCAGCAACATTAAAAAGTGAAAAAGTCCCACACAAATGGCTGGCTGTGTGAGAACCAAATCCATTTATTTATCAGTAGTGATGCGCGAATCTGTTCTGTTTCTCTTTGCTGCAAAAAATCAGCAAAACTACTACGCATTGAAGTCAATGGGCATCCAAATAATTTAGACACACAACAATTTTAATAATTTTTTTATCGTACGATTCGTTTGTCCAAATGCATGAAAGTCAATGGGTGTCAAAATAATTTTGACGTGTGAAAATTTAATGCTGCAAATTTCTCCACAGCAAATTTTGGCAGCAGGTTCACAAAACCATACGTAGTCAGCAAAGTTCAGAAATTCACCACAAAGCCATGCCTGCCTAATACATTCACCCATCACTAATTAGAATCTGTATAATCAGGTGCCTTTTTACACAATTCAGCTTGAAGGCCTGACCTTATGGCTATACAGCAGAAGAACAGGAGTGTATATTGTAAAACTATATGATAAAGAAAATGGAATAAAACAGAATTTAGAGTGATGGAAAGGGGGCAAAAGGGCCCAAGAAAATTAAAAATGCAGAAAAGAAAGCCAATAAAATGGAGAGTGCAAAAGAGAGGAGGAGAATACATTAAAGGGCATGTAAAGGCAAAAAAAATAAAAAAAAGAAATCTATCTCCAATATACAATTAAAAAATGTGTACTGTTTTTATAAGAAACCTGCATGTATGCAATTAAAATATCTCTTCTTTTACTGCTGTGGATAGGAATTGTCAGACGGACCCTAACTGCTCTGCAAGGAATCAGTCATACTTATGAACAGCAGGGGGAGCTTTGTTTGTTTCCCTGTAGAGCAGTTGATGACTGTGTAGAGATTTGTATTGGATTTTATTTTTGTCTTTACATCCCCTTTAAGGTTGCCAACTCCAGCTGCAGGGACAAAGATCATGGAGCCAGATTTAAAAAGATGAACTGGGATTCTATTTGGAGGATATTCTGCTGCAGCCACTGGTTCTGCAGAGTTGAGAAAGTTTTTATGAAACAACACAAAATCTATTAAATCCACATTAGATTACAAGACAACACATGACCCAATGCAGTCTTTATATTCTGATTATTAATCAATCTTGCTGTATCAGCTTCTGGCAGATATTATTTGACTTGTGCTGTTTTGATAATGTATGATGATCCCTAAGCTTAGCCCAGATCACACTGAGCATGTGCACCGTCTTGGTCTTGCAAAGATGTATAACAAAGTTACAAGATGGTGACCCCTTGTGGATAACTTTGAAAGCATAAATCATTTGTTTGATTAGGCTTGTGGTGCCGTAAGTTTATGTTTAGCATTCAAAATACAATATTTCTAGCCTTATTCTATTTTACTTCCCCTTTAAATGGAAAACATTAGAAATACTAATTAAAGTCAGATCAAGGAAAGGTAAAAGGGGAGAATTTACCAGTGGCTAAGACAAAGGGAATTAGAAAAATGATGGAGGAAACTATAAAAATAAAAGTGCAAAGCGAACAGAACATGAAAAATCAGAAAATGCAGAAACAGACAACTCCGCTAATGCAATAGGCTTTTTAATTAAAGTGCTAAAGCGCAACATAGAGTAATGTCAGCCTTCCTGCAGGTCTACGGCATGAAGGGATCTACCGTAAAAATGGAGCCATACCACGAATAAAACTGCTCATGGACGAGTTCCGCAAGGATGCACGCAGTGTCAAGCTTCGCATCAGCGACAACTTTATCGAGGATGTAACTGATGTGCTAAAAAGGTTTTTCAGGGAATTGGATGACCCAATTTTTACTACAGAGCTTCATCCACAATGGAAAGAGGCTGCAGGTATGGCTTCTTCTAATTCAATGCTGCACAAATCCAGTCATCAGAAATAGATTGCCTCTTATGTTCCTAATTATAACATTACATGAAGTTATAGAAGAGTAGAAATTGTTAGTAAAAAAAATGCTCTGGTAGGGTCCGAATCAAGTTTATCCATTTATCCACTGTATGAGCAGAATGCTGCTATGACCTTAATTGTTTTAGATTTGCAGATATGTATACAAAAAGCAGACTTGTTGGTAGCTTTTCCAGCTTCTCTCAAGGGTAGAACATTGTCACATGCGACTCCTCAGCTCTGCTGGCCCTTGGCCAAAGTATTAGAGGGAGGTTCTCCAGGTCAAACAACTCTCAACACATTCACTCTCTAATGAGACGGGCTTAACCAGAAACAACAGATAGATGTAAAGACCATAACATATTGTGCCCTAGTTTTGGATACCTGAGGTGGTCCTTGGTTAACCCGTTATGTTCTTTTCAAGAGTGCATAATTTGTTGAAGTTTCCCAGTAGGTGGCAGTGTGTATTTGTATATAAGAGAGAGCACATATGTGCTTGTGGCTCTTACCTGGGATATCACCGTGCAGGGAGGTGGGTACGGATTGGGCCAGGGAAGGTTGCAGGCCCAGTAGGAAAAGATCGCTTTGGGTTTGTCCTATAATAGTCACTCTAGGAGTGAAAGTCAGGATCAAGATAACAAGTCTGATATTGTGATATTGTGTCTTATGAGCAAACTCTAGAACAGTGATCCCCAACCAGTAACTCGTGCTCTCCAACCCCTTGGATAGTGCTCCCAGCCTCAAATGAGGTGCTTATTTTTGAATTTCAGTCTTGGAGGCAAGTTTTCATTGCATACAAACAGGTGTACTGCCAAACAGAGCCTCAGTGTAGGCTGACCATCCACATAGGGGCTACTAAATGGCCAATCATGGCCTTCATTTGGCACCCCAGGAACATTTTTCATTCTAGTGTTGCTCCCCAACTCCTTTTACTTCTGGATGTTGCTCATAGGTTCTAAAGGCTGGGGATCCCTGCTCTAGAAGATATATACCTAGGTATAAAAATGTTGCTGTGAAAAAAATCCCTGTCAGTCAAATTATTTACAGCATCTGCTAGCTGATCTATACCCAAGTTGCTTAATCCCCTTTCCAGCATTGTAACAAACTTCTGCAAAGGGTGCTTCTAAAGAATTACACTTCGATTCCCTGCTCTCAGGTCCGGAATTAGGGGTAGGCAGAGTAGGCACCCGCCTAGCGCGCAATCATGGGGGAGGGCGCACTTTTAAAGGGAATTTTTTCGTTTTTGCTGTATTTTTTGTAAACCGGTACAAAGGGGGTCAATGTGATAGGTGATGGCACAGGTAAAAATTAGGGGTAATATGATGGATTTTTTTTATTTATGCTGGCACAGGTACAGATTGGGGACTTTGCGGACATCTGAGGGATTGACTGTAATTGGCACAGGTACTAAAGGGGGCAATAGGATAAGTGCTGGCACAGGTACAGGGGCAGTACGAATGGTAAGGTGGGAAATCGGTAATGTAGGACTGGGCGGGGGGCACTGATTGAAGCCCTTGCCTAAGGTGCCAAAATACCTTGGCCCAGCCCTGTCTGCTCTACTGAGTATCTACTACTCAGTGAGAATCAGCTGGGGACTACCCTACGCTAATCCTCCTAAGTGAAGCGCAGTGTTGCTCATACTGTCTTAAAACGTTTAGACTGAGGCTTCTGCCACTAACTGTATCTCATAAATGGGCTTTATTATGCTCTACATTACTAAGACCTTGTTTAACGAAGGATTTAATCGGATTAACTCTCATTCTTCAGCACAATCTACCCCTTTCCTCCGAAGTTAAGTCCAAAAAGACTTATATAGATTAGGGGACAAGAACTACAATGACCACCCACCCAAATACACTTCTTCACAGTAGAGATGCTTTACTCCTTACAGCCCCAACACATTTTTCCAACAATTATGTTACTTTCAAATTAACATAATAAAAGCGATGCAGATGCAACCTACACATCTTCGACATTTCAAATGTATGTGGGTGCAAGACTTATTGACTCTAGGAAGCAGGGAAATGGTCTAAATGAAGAAGGAATAGCAATTCTTAATTTAAATGAAAAAGCCATCCCCTAATCTTTTGCTCTTTCCCTTGGAATAGTAGTAAAATAATGGTGATTAAAAAACAGAAGGAACTAAGAATGCCTTTTCTCCTGATAGATACCACTGTGCTCCATGGCCTCTGTTTCCCTCATTATACTCGATAATACTGTGGAGATAATGGACTTGGGGTTTTTCTTTTCAAAATGATCAAACTATAAGTTTTTTTTCCAGACAACCCAGAAAAATCAAAACGACTGGGAAAATACATGGAGTTGATTAACCATCTTCCAAGACTGAACAGAGCTACACTGACTGCTCTCATTGGTCACCTTTACCGGTAAGGTGCTTTTTCACTGGAGAAAGGAAAAGTAAACATAAACTATTAAAATTGTTTTGCTGGTTTTAGTTTGACACTTTTTAATCACACATTTAATCACACTCTTGACACCTACAAAAAGTCTCATCTCTCAGTGCCTGACCAATGTGTAGGTTGATATTTCCACCCCAGAAAAAATGCTTTGCCAAGCTAGCGTTAAACTGCAAGATCTGCTTGCTCTTGTTGGAAGGGAACATCTAATTTGCCCAATTCATATCTGGAAATTTCTCACCCAGAGATTGGTTAGGCAGGCCTGCCGGTAGGCCCTATACTGCAGCCAGTAAGCTGCCAACTCAGTACGAATCTGCAGTTTTTATTGACCAATGTATGGCCATCTTCAATCTGTTTAGGAAATGGGGCGGGTAAAGGGGTTGTTCACCTAAGAGTTAACTTTTAGTATTGTGTAGAGAGTGATGTTCTGAGATAATTTGCATTTCTTTTCATTTTTTTATTATTTGTGGTTTTTGAGTTTTTGGTTATTTAGCTTTTTAGTCATCAGGTCTCCAGTTGACAATTTCAGCACAGTGATTGCTAGGATCCAAATTACCCTAGCAACCATGCATTGACTTGAAAAAGTGACACTAAAATGAACAGGAGAGGGTTTGAAAAGAAAAATGAGTAATAAAATGTAACAATAACAATATATTTGTAGTCTTACAGAGCATATGTTTCTAGATGGGGAATGACTCCCCACCCCCCCATTTGAAATCTGGAAAGAGTTAGAAGAAAAGGGCATTTAATTAAAAAGACTATAAAAAAGTAATAACGAGGACCATTTGAAAAGTTGCTTAGAATTGCTGCTGTGGTTGCTTCAGAAACACTACTATAGTTTATATAAATAAGATGCTGTGTAGCAATGAGGGCAGCCATTCAAAGGAGTAAAGGTGTTATCTGTTAGCCACTATTTAACTTGTGCCATATACTGTAGCCTTTTTTTTCAGTTTCCGCCATTGCTACACAGCAGCTTGTTTATATGAATGACAGTAGTTTTTCTGAAGCAAACACATCATTTTTACCAGTGGAGGGAAACACTAAATGATATTTAATACACTGGCATTTCTTGGGGTTACTGTTCCTTGAAAGGTGTATTTCACTTTTTAATTACCCTTTAGTATGAAATAGACTATTTGAGACAATGTTCAGTTGGTCTTCAGTTATTATTTTTTGTGGTTTTTGAAGTATTCAGCTGGAATTTGGAATTTCAGCAGCTACAATAGATGGTTATAAGGGCCCAATTTTAACATCCAAGCATTGGATTGAACAACTGGAAAATCAAAATTAGAGATCCTAAATACAAATACAAAATATCAATTACAATAAAATTGCAGCCTTACATTGTTATAGTTTATAATTGTCTCTCTCTATATAAAAGATGAAGGCCAATGGACATGTTGCTTAAAATAAGACATTATATAGCATACTAGAAGTTAAGTTAAATGTCTACTATACCTTTAACGTGAAGTGCTTAAATATATACTGTCATGGGAAAAATGTTTTTTTTTTTCAAAATGTATCAGTTAATAGTGCTGCTCCAGCAGAATTCAGCATTGAAATCCATTTCTCAAAAGAGCAAACAGATTTTTTTATATTTCATTTTGAAATCTGACATGGGGCTAGACATATTGTTAATTTCTCAGCTGCACCAAGTCATGTGACTTGGAGTGATATTGCCCCCTCCCTCCCCCCTCCATCAGCCTAACAACAGAACAATGGGAAGGTAACCAGATAACAGCTCCCTAACACAAGATCACAGCTGCCTGGTAGATCTAAGAACAGCACTCAATAGTAAAAACCCATGTCCCACTGTGTACTATTCGGTTACATTGAGAAGGAAAAACAACAGCCTGCCAGAAAGCAGGACCCTCCTAAACTGCTGGCACAAGTCACATGGCCAGGGGCAGCTGGGAAATTGACAAAATGGCTATCCCCATGTCAGATTTCAAAACTGAATATAACAAAATCTGTTTGCTCTTTTGAGAAATGGATTTCAATGCAGAAGTCTACTGGAGCAGCACTAACTTATGCATTTTGAAAAAAAAACATGTTTTCCCATAACCGCATCCCTTTAAAGTAAGACATTCTTCTATGCCTTTAACCTGAAGTGAAAGCTAGTGATGTGCGAGCTGACCCAATACCCAATCAGTTTCAGTCGACTTTTACACATGTTTTGTGGGTGGGTTTGGGTTGTGCCCTTCTTCTGTTCACTCCACGACCTTCCTTTGTTTTCGGCTCGGAGAGCATCCATTTATAGGGGCATGCATGTCCCGCCCCCTTTTGTGACATCAGATAGGGGTGGGGTAGGCCTATAAAAGGAAGTGAAAGTTGGGCTGGGTGCCTGTTGGGAGCGGGAGAGTTTGGGTCTGATATAGGTCAAATTTTTGTGGATCTGCACATCATTAGTGAGGGCTAAACATTCCTTCAGAAAGTGTTTATAATACCATCAAGTAGAGGGATGAGTGGAGGTGCTAACTGGACAGAGGCTGAAATGTAGTTAAAGTTTAAGCTTAGAAGCAGTCACATGGCCAACAAACTTGAAGTCAGTGCAATTGGTTTCCATCTCTTCTCCCCAACTAAAGGACCACTCCCCGAACCTGAAAAGTATGTGCTGGCTTAAGAAGAAATAAAGTCTGTGTAATACCTTGGGCCCCCTTTCACACAACTGAATTATACTCAAGTTAAGGGATAGGTAGGGGCCAGGAGGAAGGACATCTTGTCTTCCCCTGCTCTTCATGAATACAGAGCTATATTCATGGGACATAAACAGGTCTGCATAATGCAGTAGAAAAACCTGCAGCTATTCAGCAAAGTACAAAGCAGGGCTCAAATGTGCAAAAATATGACAGTTTGCACCAGGCCCGGACTGGCAATCTGTGGTTACGGGCAAATGCCGGATGGGCCATTTGCTTTAATATGTAAATGGACTGCTCACCTAAAAAAATCAAATTAGGTTAGTCTTTAAAATGTAAATGAGGTAATCACTTTATAAATGTAAACGAGCTGTCTATAATAGCCAACCACAGCTAAACCTATGCCTGCATTTGTTAGTGTTCATGTCAGTACTGGCAGATGGGAGGAACCAGGAATTCTGACCAACTTGAGTTAGTAATATTAGAGTTGCTTGTTATATACCCAATCCCTTATGCGTATGATAGGTATGTTGACAACAGGAGGATCCATGCTCAGAATAGTCACTTCAGCCTGTAAATGTTACACTGTGATATGTAGCATTAATTGCATGAGACAGCCTAGTCTCTTCAAGTATGATATACTTTGGCCCTGTAACACACATAGTAGTTATACCTCTTATCTGCCAGGGTACATGGTCTAGCTGGGGCACACAAAGGAAAATTTTGAATATACTGTAATTATAGGGTCACTAATCCATCAGATAGAAGTTGTGATAGAAACTAGGGTGAGATATTTGATGCAAGGACCAGTCCCAGCACATAGGGTGTATAATATTGCTGGGGATTATAAACACTAATAAACACTAGTTGTAGTTAACCTTGGGGTTGGAAATATATATCATGCTTTGCCTGCGTGTGAATACATGGGCTGCTTTTTTCCTCCCGGTCCGGCACTGGGGCAGTTATTTGCACATTGCCCCCAGCCCTGCAGTTAGTAAACGAGCCCTAAAGACCTTTGTATTCTCATTGGGGGTTATTTATCAACATTGGACAAATTTGCCCATGGGCAGTTACCCATAGCAACCAATCAGATTGCTGCATTCATTGTTCTAAATGAATAAAAGCTAAATCACGGATTGGTTGCTATAGGTAACTACCCATGGGCAAATTTGCCCAGTGTTGATAAATGAGCCCCATTGTGTCCAATACCTAACAATATGAATAGCACCAGTACTGGCTACAGGTTCTTTAGTAAAATAGACACCACCTTTAAAATTAAAAAAAATCTCTCTCATTTTCCAGAGTTCAGAAATGTGCGGATCTCAATCAAATGTGCACAAAAAACCTTGCACTTTTGTTTGCCCCAAGCTTGTTTCAGACAGATGGCAAAGGAGAACATGAGGTGAAGGTTATGGAGGAGCTAATAGATAACTATGCTTGTGTATTTGGGGTAAGTATATTCTTGTTTAATTATATTTGGTAGAAAGAATTTATTATTAGTGATGGGCGAAACGGCCGCATTTCGCTTCGCCGAAAAATTCGCGAATTTCCAGAGAAATTCGCAAATTTTTCGCCGATTCGCGAAACGAGTCGCGCGTCATTTTCGTCGCGCGTCGCGTCATTTTCGGTGCGTCGCGTCAAAAACGATGCGCGACTCGTTTTTGCGCGGCAAATTTTTTTTGGCGAATTTTTTTGGAAGTTTCGCGAATTTATTCGCCAGCTGCAAATTGCGGGAATTCGCCGCGAATTCGCCCCTGGCGAATAAATTCGCCCATCACTATTTATTATAGAAACAAAGCACAAAGGGGCAGATTTACTAAATTCACATATATTCACATGAGGCATTTGGATATTCGATCGAATTTTCAAAAAGATTCGAATTTCGAATATGCAAATTAGGCAAATTCGACCATCGAATATTTGAATTCAAATGATTTGAATATTCTAATTTAATTTTATTTGAATACTCGAAAATTCTGGTCAAGTACTTCCCCTTTAAATTTAAATTTGATCACCTACTTCGCCAGATTAAACCTACCGAAATGGGGATCATTCTCTAAGATCGAATTTGAAAAATTTGATCGATCGCTAAAAATCATTTGAATATTCGATTTGAATCGAATATTTAATCGTTCGATCGATTGAATTGCACTAAAAAAAATTGAATTCGATATTCGAATTTTTTAAATTCTCCACTATTGCCCACTATTCCCTGGTCGAATTTCTATTTTTTTTTTTTCATTTGAAATTCGACCCTTAGTAAATCTGCCCCAATGTGTTGGGACTTTGACCTTCTTCAGGTATACTGAGATACAAACAACTGTTAACAAATCTGGTTATTCCCAACATTGTAAACCTTACCCACATTCTACCATTGCTACATTAATAGGGGCCAATGTCCAAATCAAAATCTCTCACACTTAAAGGTGAAAGTGTGTCTAAAAACATATTAAAGTGCCAAGTCCATTTAGTATCCATGTGTTATAGTTGGTAATTTTAAAACAAAATTGTCTAAAATAAGTCACAAACAGAAATCCCTTAAGCACTGTGCTGTATGGAAGAACGATGTTGAGTTCCTCCATTTCTGAAAACTATTATTTGATCCAGTGTAATAATGTAGCACACTAAAGTAAATCCTTAAATGTTTGTTGATGGCCTCAAAGTCTTATAAACACCTGAAATTGTTTTTCCTGTTGCAGATTGATGAAGAGCAGGTTTCACAAATGGATTTAGAAAACAGCCTAATTACAACTTGGAAAGCTGTTCAAGTAAGTGAGCTCCAAAACTGGAACATAACCAGCTCTTGTGACTTTCATCTTGTTTAGGGAGCTCCAAAATAGCATCTCCTAGATGCAGAGTGCAACACTAACAGGTGCAAGGGAGGCCCCCGCACTTAAATGAGAACTAAACCCTACCCCCTACCCTACATTATAGTGGCAATGCACCTGCTCACCCCGCCACTTTTGTGATGTCATCGGCAGGGTGGCGTGGGTCTATAAAAGCATCCCGGAAGTGTGGATGTGGGCGGGCACTGGCTAAGGGAGGGCAGGTTAGGATATGGTGTGGGTCGGGGAAATCCTGACCCACACATCACAACTACATGGCAGCCATCTTCCGGATCTTCAGTAATATAAGAATAATATAAGAGCTACGTATTGGCATATGCACAGTTGGAGCAATTTCACGGTTTGGGACAACTGCACATGTGCAGAAATTGACAGAAATTGCTGAAGCCTCGGAAGAAGTAATGAAGATTACCAAAGAAACTGAAGATGGCTGCCTTGAACCTGCACTGAGGGGTAAGTAAAGGCTTAGGGGCATTTGACTGGGATAGCAGCTAGGCTGGGGGAATGGAGGGAGGGGGGTCTGTGTGGTATGAGGGGGTAGGATGTTTTACTTTAGGGTTTAGTTCTCCTTTAACACCTGCCATAAGCTAGAGTCAGTGTATTGTATCTTCATTCTGAATGATGCTCAGGCTAGGGTTTATAATACTTATTATTATTAAGAATGCACCAAATCCGAGATTCCGTTCGGGATTTGGCCTTTTTCAGCACAATTCGGTTTAATATTTGCATAAGTAAATTATGGGCAGGGAGGGAAATCACGTGACCTTTCATCAAAAAACAAGGAAGCGAAAAAATGTTCACTCTTTTTCCTTTCCCGTCTCTAATTTGCATATGCAAATTCGGACTTGGTTCGTTATTTGGCTGAATATTTCACAAAGTATTTGGGGATTCACCCAAATACTAAATAGTTGATTTGGTGCATCCCTACTGAGAGTAGGGCCACACCAGCCAGGCCACACCCTAGGCAACCTGGCTGGCTATGGCGCCAGGTGAGTTCATGCATCCTCGAGGTGATGGCAATCGTCATCGGTGCGGAATCACAGAAAAAGAAGATGGGGAGTGAGGGGACCGGACATGGGGTGGGCAACAGAGCAGGTACGTGCCTGTCAACCCCCAGCTTTACGCCTTAGGCACATGCCTAATCTGCCTGCCCCTTGGCCCGGCCCAGTCCCTACTTACTATATTGAGCTCTTACATCAGAGAAGAATGCCAAATATTGAATACCCTCCATTTAGGTTTAGGAGATTATGTGCAAGGTACAAGGTAAAATACTTCAGTGGGATTCTGCCTGTGGACATGATACTATTTCTTACTCTTCACTTGACATTTGGTACTTCTGAATGGTACCAGGCTTTCAAGGAATGGTTGCTAATGCTGGTGTATTAATTGTAACATTGGTGACAGCAAAGTTGGATCATTTTGTATATACAGTACATCCAGAGGACCCACGGTAGTGCAACAGCTCTCTACTGCTGTAACTTTTGAATTCATTGTCTACCCTAGAGCTAGCACCCACCCTCATTTCTGTATTTTCATAAAAGGTAAAAATGTTTTTTTGTATTTCATATGTGTTTTGTTAGCTATCACAGGCTGGAGATCTAATTATTGAGGTTTACTTGGAATTGAAATTACCAGACTGCTGTGTCACTTTAAAGGTCAGTATCTTTGAAGTTTGCAAAAATGTGTGCATGCTTAAATGCATTATTTGACGAGCCAATATATTTACTGCTTACTGATGGATCTTATTGACCATGTCAACAAAACATAAAATATGCAGCATGCATCAAATGTGTATATTGCAGCCCAGCAAATGTCCTGCTCTTAGTGCAGTGCTGAAAATTAATTAGGCTATGTTCCCTCTACCACACACCCAGTTGAGCCTAATGAACACTGCAGTAACCACATTCATTTTTTGTAAGGCCACTGTAGAAAATTTAATTTAGAGCATCGCATTAACTGCAGAAATGTCAAAAAGATCTCAACAGAAAATGGATTCAGAGTATTGTGCTAATCCCAGAGTCAGGGCATTTCAATACCTTCATTCAGAGAATAAAAAAACACAGAGGCATGGATATAGCTCAGTGAAAGTACTGCTGTTAGAATTTAAACAGATACTATGGGTGCTGGAGAAAAAAATACTGCAAAAAAATGTTGGGGGACTGGGAAACAAAAAGGCTTTTTGTCCTCCCCCCCCTTTTCTCTGTAATAGACCTGTTGTATTTGGTAGCCGAGGATTAGGAGAGTATAACAGTGCTTTATTAGCAGGTCATGCAGCCATTACATAACAGCATTAAGACTTACTTTCACTTTCAAGTTGTACAGAAAGTCCTATGTATGCACAGTGCCACCTGCAGGCCACCTGTATAAACACCACATATTCCCCCTGTAGTAGGAAAGTATTTGGACAAATATATAAACAGTAACAATTAAACCGTATGTTTCTTAAAGCAATATATACATTCTTTACATGACATAGTCCTTGGTCCATGCAGGTAGTTTCCTGATTCTCTCAGTATGCCTTATAGGTTCACTTTCCTCTGCCCTATTGCAGTTGGCATCAGGAGTAGGGAAATGTCCTTCATCAAATGGAACATCTCCAAAGTCATATCTAGCAGGAGCAAGACGACTTGCATTCCATATGCGTCCATCAGACAGTTCATATGTGTATGGTCCTCGCTGGCGCCTCACTTCAAGTGGTGTAGTAAATTTAGATTGTCCTTGTTTCAGTATTCCTGGTTTCTTAATTCTGACTAAAGATCCAGGCTGAAAGTGCACTTCTCTTACACCACGTTTTCTGTCAGTATAAGCCTTGCATTTGGCTTGGTGATGTTTCACAATGTCAGCAGTAGATGATTTTGTAGGAATAGTCTTTGGTGGAAGTTTGACGTCTGCAACATGTAACTTAGTGCGCATCTGTCTGCCATGTAATAATTCAGCTGGAGATGATTGGGTTGTTGCATGGCACGTTGCTCTGTAGTTATGTAGTTCATGTGAGACAGTTCCCTTATAGAGTAGGGCAATCGCCTTAATTTCTGGCGTACAGGTTTTACATCAGGTCTTAACTTAACTTTGTGTACAAAGTTCTTTGCACAGCCCAGTGATGTGTTGCTTTGTGGTGAAATTGTAGACACTGGGTGTGTGGCAGGTACTGGTGCTGCACTAATGAGACCATCAACTAATTGTAGGTTTAATGCAGCAAATAGATCCCTTCCAAGTATAGCAGTACCTTTATTCACAATGTAAAAGTCACATTTTGCAATATTTGATTTAAATTGTACAGTCACTGGCAAGCAACCAAGCACAGGGATTGGATCCTTTAAGTAACTGACCAGTCTCAGGGCAGGTGCACCAAGCCTATCTTTTGCAAAGTATTTCAAGAAAATATCCTTTGGTAGTATAGAAACAGCTGAACCTGTATCAAGCATCAGGTTAATGGAGTGTCCCTTCTCGTCAGCAGAAGCAGTACTGACACTGACAGTGCATATGAACTTGTCTGGAAGAAATGTACCAGCTTTATCCACACTTAATACTGTAACATTTGTAGTAGTGAGTTCATGAACATCTTTAACAGAACTACGGCAGACCCCAGAAAAGTGACCTGGTTTCAAACATTTGCGGCACTTTATAGCTTTGGCAGGGCATTTAGTATAGTTTGCAAGGTGTTGTGTTGAACCACAGCGAAAGCAGTATTTTTTATTTGTATTTCCTGCACGGTTTTGCAGTGAATCCTTTTCCTTAGGACTGTATTTTTCCTGTGACTGCGTATTATTAGGCCACAGTTTTGAATTCACAATCTGTACATTCCCAACAGTTCCCTGACTGAGAGTTTTAGCCTCCGCCACAGCTGTTTCAATTTGGCTAGCAACTGTAATAGCCTTTGCAAGGGTTAAATCTTTCTCTAGGAGCAGTCTCTCTCTAATGCGTGGTGAGTTTGTTTTTTCCACTATTTGGTCTCTTAGCATTTCCTCTGTTAGATTCCCAAACTCACAGGTAACAACTAGCTCTCTCAAAGCTGCTACAAAATGTTCTGTGGATTCACAATTACGCTGTCCACGTTGGCGGAATGTATATCTTCAACCACATTTACTTTTGGCACAAAAAAGTTCTTTATAGCAGTTAAGCTGGCCATAGACGCAAAGATCCGATCGTAAGATGATTCCAACGATCGGATCTTTGCATCTCCCGACCTGTCACTAACCTTCAGATCAACTAAAGTAGTAAAAAGCACAGACAGCTGACGTTCTGCCCCTGACAAGGATCCTACGAAAGTTGTACGATTAAAAACCTAGTGGCGGTCTCCCACTGAAAATCGTACGATCTGCAATAGACGCAAAGATATTATCGCCAGCCGACAAAAATTTTCTAACCTGGCCGATCGAACAAACGACCGATCGGCATGGCACGACAAATGTCGGAACACTCCACACACGATCCGAAAATCGTACGAATCGAGGATTCGTACGATCGGATCGTTGCGTCTATGGCCAGCTTAAGAGCAGTTTCATAAGTATCATCAGGTAATGGTAATGTATAGAATATACACTGTCCCTCTGCTCCCAGGCAATGAATAAGTAAAGCACGCTTTCTAGCTGCAGAAATCTCCCCTTGGTCAGCAGCAATAATGTAATTATCAAACATACGGATCCAAGCAGTAAAAGGTATGGTAGGCTCACCAGGGTTTGGTAGAAAAGGTGCAGGCTGCTGCAGAGGTAGAAAAGACATCCTTGTCGCCATTTGTTGTGTTTGGTAGCCGAGGATTAGGAGAGTATAACAGTGCTTTATTAGCAGGTCATGCAGCCATTACATAACAGCATTAAGACTTACTTTCACTTTCAAGTTGTACAGAAAGTCCTATGTATGCACAGTGCCACCTAAAGGCCACCTGTATAGACACCACAAGACCCTGCTTCCTCACTTTCTATTCGAAGGTCCCAGTCCAAAAATATGTAGAGGGGTACCCTATAAAACTTGAGGCTTAATATGAGTACTTCTAAAACAACTGGGCTTCCTGAAGACAATTCACTACTCCGAGCATCCACACCTGGTGTGGGAAGTCCTCAGCATATAAACTCTTCCACTAAGCCAATAACAATGGCACATGGTAACTCTTCAAAGGCATCTGCCATTGTGATTGGATTAGTGGAAGAGTTTTTATGCAGATGACTTCCCACACAAGTCGGTCGGACTGAAGAAGCTGCTCAGATGAGTAGTGCAACATCTTCAATGATTACTCAGCAAGTCCATTGTTTTAGAATTACTTATATTAGATATACCATGACCTGGATGAATGGAAATATTTATAGTCATCCACAAAAACATTACTCTTGAAATGTGTTGTGTTCCTACAGGTGTCCCCTGTAATGACAGCAGAAGAACTGACCAATCAGGTTCTGGACATGAGGAATATATCCGCAAGCATGGATGTATGGCTTACCTTTGAAGTGCTTGAAAATGGGGAACTTGGTAAGAGACGCTGAAACATAAGTATACCTCTAAATTTTTAGATTCCAGTAGATTACCAATTTGGGTTTAAATTAATCCAAATTGATGTATTTTATCTAGGGTCCCAAGTGTATAATTTTTTGACTTTGTTAAATGTTAATGTCTTTTGAAAACTGGGTCCTGCAGTACTGTAGTGGCTCTGGTGGTGATCATAGAAAGAGAGAAGACAGGAGTAAATGTCTTCTATCGCTGTGTTACCATTTAACCTTATTTTATAGTCATTTTCACCTGTGTATACCTCATAGACTAATGAAAGAGTATGTGCAAATGTGCATCTATGCAATGCCTCTTACAGAATAGTCTTGTTCCATACAGAGCGCCCGTTGCACCCAAAAGAGAAAGTCCTGGAGCAAGCTCTGCAGTGGTGCAAGTTAGCCGAGCCTGGTTCTGCTTTTCTGCTTGTAAAGAAAATCCCAATTGGGGAAGGAAGTTGTCTTTTTACAGGTATGTCATAGCTTTAATTTCTGTAACAAACAGAATCACATGCAGTAGGAGAAGTTCAAATATGTCTTTGTATTAACCTTAGATTAAATTATCACATAGGCATGAAAAGAGAGACTCCAAAATGTGGTCTGCTGAAATGCAGAGAGGAGACTCCTAAGCTTTTAGGAAGCAAATTCCAAGAGAGGTATTTTGTCATCAGAGATCGCAAGCTTCTGCTGCTTAAAGAGAAAAGGGTAACTGTTTCTCAGTAATACTGTTTCAATGTTGATTTGATCATTTCATTAACCGTCCCAGTAATATTGGAAGTGTATCCCGTTCTAAAGTCCATGTTTAAAATGCATATATACTGTAGGTTCCTATCACTAAATAAAACAATTTTGGAATGTATGTCTGTTAAAAACTTTGTACCTGCTTTGAGATACACATGATTGTTTCGGTGGTTTTCTCTTCTCGGTCTTGTCCTTCAAAGTTCAGCGGCCACAGGTCGTCCTGCTCAATAGTGATTGATGGGCTGCCCCTCTGCTCAAGGGTGTTTAACCCTTGCATATGTACATGCTTTTGAGTAATGATGAGCAAATTTTTTTGCCAGCCATGAATTTGCGACGAAATTCTGCATTTCTCCACGAAAACTGCTGCGATAAAAATGTGCCTTGGAAAAATTTGCTGAAAAAAATGCCCATTGACTTTACTGCATTTGGACTAAAAAATCACCACAAGAAAAACCGCCCATTAACTTTAATGCATTGTGACAAAGGTCCGCTATAAGAAAAAAACACCCACTGATTTTAATGCATTAGGACAAAAAAGCTGTCATAAAAAATACACCCATTGACTTTAATGCATCAGGACAAAAAGCCTCCATAAGACAATACACCCATTGACTTGAATGCATTAGGACAAAAAAGTCATCATAAGAAAAAACGCCCATTGAATTTAATGCATTAGGGCTAAAAAGTCTCCATAACCAAAAACACCCATTGACTTTTTTGCATTAGGACAAAAAAGTCTCCATAAGAAAAAATACCCATTGACTTTATTGCATTAGGACAAAAAAAAGGTCACCATAAAAAAATGTCTATTGACTTTTTTACATTAGGACAAAAAAGTCCCCATAAGAAAAAAACACCAATTAACTTTAATGCAGAGTTGATTTTAATGTATTAGGACAAAAAAGTCACCATAAGTAAAAACGCCAATTGATTGATATATATTGGATCAATTCCCATTGATTTCAATGCATTTTGCAAAATTTTTTTGCCGTTTTGTGAATTTATTTTGCAATTTCGCAAATTTTTCGGTGAAGCGGAATGGGGCAGATTCATTCATCACTATTATTGAGAAATGACTGCAACCTGCGAGCATGAAGGAGTAAGACGGCCAGCGGGTCACTGAACTTCAAAGGAACAAGGCTGAGAAAAGAAAGCTGTGGGAAAAATCGCATGTATCTCAAGAAAGGTGCAACATTTTTGTCAGACATGCATTATGAAATTGTTTTATTGAGTGATGGGAGCCTATATATACAAAAAAACATGACTTTTGATCCCCTTTAAGAAGGCTTCACAAAATTCTGATCAACATATACAAAACAGAATACTTGCACCAAATACTAGGTATAAGAAGTAACCAAGCTACTAAAGGGTCAATGGCAGCTACAATTTGCATATTCAGGAATGTGTCCATGTTGCTATGGAAGTGACTGTTGAATCAGAGCTGATGTGTTCCACGGTATATGGCATGACAATTCCCGAATCACATTCTTGACTAAATTTATTCTTCGTATCCATTACTACTGTACTTCCTGCTTCATTGACAATGCCCTGGGACCTCTAAGTCTTGTTCCTCTTTTCCAGTATATTATAGGTGAGAATGTATAGGTCAAGCAAAGAACAGAGACCACAAGGCAACCCTCTGTACTGCTGTTGACAATAATTTATTTAGGCTACTTGCACATGGGGTAGCCATATGATCCTCTTGCCTCCTCTCAATCCTGTATCTACAATCACAGGCACTGCAAACAGAGTGAATTTCAGTGTGGAAATGTGGGAATATGCATTATCTTGCCAAATTATGTTAAGGCAATACTACTGGATGCCTTTGTGCCTCTCCCAGCTGACACCCCTTGAATACAGAGATGCCGAATTGTGCTGCTCCTATGGGCAATCATGGATGGGCAAGATTGATGCTAATATGGAATGTTTTTTTCTCTACAGAGTGCAAAACCAGAAAGAGAGTGGCCCCTTGATACAGCCAAGGTTTACATGGGCATTAGGAAAAAGATGAAGGCTCCATCCCAGTAAGTTCTTATTAATATTATTAATCAGATAAGTTTATGAAGTACCAATATATTCTGGATCTCTGTAAATAGAAGGTTGTATACATACAAGAAGATTTTCAATAAAGATAAAGATTTTCAATAAATATTCAATAAAATACTCAATAAAGATTTTCATCTTCAAAAAAACTTTGCCATTAAACAAAGACATTTAAAAGCTCTACACCAAATATTTTTATTTAAACGAGCAACACAGATTTCTCAAGTCATTTTTATGCTAAAGAATTGAAAATACCCAGTTTAGTGATCTAATACCAGCGACTTCATAGATACTTGTACAGTGTACAAAGCTTAAGAAAATATTAGCTTTAGGAGTACAAAATAGCTATAGTTAACATTTTACAGGTCAAGCTGTTGGCTCATGATTAATTCTTGCAGTAGGTTGGATTGGTAGTCCTTTAATTCTTAAGTGGAATGGGTAGCACATGTTTGGGATCTTTTATCTAGAATGATCAGGACCTGTGTTTTTCCGGATAAGGGATCTTTCCATGATCTGGATCCAAATACTTTTAATAATAATAATTTAACTACTTCTCAGTATTAAATAAAATAATTAAATTCCACGTGTTGGTGGCTCAAAACCAACCAAAAATTAATCCAATTGCATAATACACAGTGGAATTAAAATTAATACACCTTTAGTTTTATTACACCGACACAATACAATTGATCAGTGACTGGCCAGTCCACCAATTTTTGAAACAATTAAATAAAGAATAAATAGATAAAGAGACCCTTAAAATTCATATGCTTCTGACTTTAATTCCCATAGCAAACTGAAAGGTGCACTTCCAAAACAACTTGATTTTGAACAATGGTTGTCGCATTCCGAAGGTTGACTCGCAAGTATTCAAATTCAACAACTTCTCTGATTACCACAATATTAATTATGTTATATGTGGCATATTTAGGGGCCGATTTACTAAATTCACGTGAATAGATAGAAGTTCGATCGAATTTGAACGTAGGATTTATTTTTTTGGTCAAATATGCAAATTTTGGCATATTCGATCATCGAATAGTGAATGGTCGAACGATCGTATACATTTGAATAGAGTCAAATGAATGAATATTCAATCATACGATCATTTGATCAGCAAAGGATTTAAATTTTTAAGTTTATTGGATCACCTACTTTGGCAGATTGGACCTACCGAATTGCAATAGAAGCCTATGGGAGCAAGTCCTGATCGAATAGGATCGAAGTCTTTGATCGTTCGAATCTTACAAATCATTTGAATGATCGAATAAATTTGTATTCGATCGTCGAATGATCGAATATCGAATAAAAGGTAGCCTAAAACTATTCGTTTAGCATTCGACGATCAAATGCTAATCAAATATCGAATTTGGTCGAACTAATTTTTGGAGCATAATAGTAAATTTGCCCCTTAAAGTCCAATAGTAGTATGTTGTGCTAATTCAAAAGTTGAGGTTATCTACATATGCAAGTCTTTTGCCAAATGGGGCACTTTCTTTCTTGTTGAGTGTTTCATTTTAAGAACCATCCAAAACTGCCTATGCTACCTCTTATTGATGTTAATGGACCAGTTACACCAACATTTCAATTCTGAATAAATCTGCATCTATGCTGTTAAAATGAAAGGTTCATCATAATGCCCCATCATTCTTGCTATGATGTCACCTACAATTAAGCAAACTTCATTTCCTAGCTCTGCAGGTAGTTCCTTAGCTTTTATTATGCAGCATGAGTTCTGCTCTAAGCAGGATGATATTGGAGGTCAGAGTTCTTAGCAGTCTGTACAGAAAAATTGTATGTTTGTGTTGGGGAAAGATGTGACATAGGCCACAAACATAAAGTTCCGCTCACTGTCAATGCACCTCTGCAAAACTTTTCAAACCAGCTGACTTCCAGTTCAGAGCAGACAAAGCTGTGCATACTGTATATATGGTATTAACTATTCTGTTTTGTTCTCCTTGTTTTTTCAGATGGGGTTTTACCATATACCTGGATAAACAGCAGCTGTAAGTACCCTGTGATATATATATATATATATATATATATATATATATATATATATATATTCAGTCATATGAAAAAAATTAAGAACCCCTCATTATATTTTGGCATTTTATTCATCATTGGCTGAGCTTTCAAAGTAGTAGCTTCCTTTAAATATATTACATGCCTTATGGAAAGTAGTATTTCAGCAGTGACATCAAGTTTATTGGATTAACAGAAAATATGCAATATACATCATATCAAAATTATACAGGTACATAAATGTTCGTTGATATTCAAGTCAAGGGACTGACAGCCATTCCAGAATATTGTGCTTCTCCCTCTGCATAAATGCCTTTATAGATTTTGAAGTGTGTTTAGGGTCATTTCCTTGTTGGGATAGCCAACCCCTGCATAACTTTAACTTTGTGACTGATGCTTGAACATTATCCTGAAGAATTTTAAGGAGCTCTCACCCTGGTGGTCTAGTGGTGTATTGTGGATGCCCGCCGCGCTGCTCCTCTTCTATCTTGCCGGAATCTTCCTAAGTGCGTGCCAGCGCGCACTCCCGGGTTTTATAGCGCATGCACGCTGACGTGTTGATGCCAGCACGCAATGGCACGAAATTCTAAAAAATATTTAAAGGGTTACTTTCTGTTTTTGCATTGCCCATGATAGGAAGTTGTTCCTGGTGCCTCTGACCTGTGCGTTAAGCTTCTGTTTGTTCGTTAATATGTTTGACTCTGCCTGGCTTTTGACTATTCTCAAATCTGTATCCTGACCCGTGCCTGTTATCTGACCACCGATTTTGCCTAATCCTTATCTGATTGATCTCCTGGTTTGACCCTTGCCTGCCTGACGACCCTAGTTATCTGCCTGCCTCGACCCAGCCTGTCTGACCATGAGTCTGCCTACTCCTGCCTGTACCGTGACCTTCTGCCTTAATGACTTTCAATACAGTTGTGCACCATTGCTGGCTAGAACTTTGGCCCTGTACCTCTCATTTAAGTCCAGGTCGCATCTGAGTAGCTGAGGGCTCCTCCAGAAGCCAAAGGCGGTCACTCTACTGGTGAAGCACGAGCCGAGACCAGGGTGCTTGGCATTTGTTCTGGTATTGGGTGCCGACCGTGACAAGAATTTGTTGATGTTGGGTTCAATTTATCCAACCCTAGACTTTAACAAGGTCCTCAGTCCCTGAACTAGCCACATAGCCCCACAGCATGATGGAACCTGCACCAACTTAGACAGATTTTTGATATGAACAAATAATTACATTTTTGTCTCATCAGTCCACAGCACTTTGTTTGAAAATGTGGCTTGTCTAAATGAGCGTTTGCATACAACAAGCAACTCTGTTTGTGGAATGAGTGCAGAAAGGGCTTCTTTCTCATCACCCTGCCATATATACTTTGTGCAGAATGTGCTGAATTGTAGAACAATATACAGATACACCATCTTGCATGTCTTTGTAGGTGATCTTTGGTTGTTCTGTAAGCATTCTCACAATCCTCCTCACACTTTGTTCTTATGACTGTATATATACAGGAGCGGTATATGCAGAGGATTGTGATAATGGTTACAGACCAATGATAAAACTCCAAAGAATTAAGAGGGGTTCCCAAACATTTTCATATGACTGTATATATATATAT
>CM044436.1:111049356-111135656 GCA_024363595.1 Xenopus borealis
TATATATATATATATATATATGATCTGTCTCCATCAATACACATAAGCCAACCATCCCATACTAATATATAATAATTGTCTTGATCACATTTATTGCCACTGATCATGATATGTAGCAGAAACTGTGTAGCCTAATCCTATCGTAGAATAGTACAAGTGTATCAATTTCCTCGACACTTGATAAGGAAGCCTTTTCTCATTTACCTGCAATACTTTAGCATTTTTAATTTTGCGCCCTCTAGGTGCTTGTGTTGCTCAGGTCAACCAGAAATGTGGGACTGGATAACGAGTATTCTGAAGGCTCAGGTAACAATTTTTGCCTGTCTTAGAGATAATGTTAGCATTTTATAGTAAGCTCGCTTGGTGTCTCGTGGTCCACTGCTTCACTGATATCAGTTCTACCATCTGGTCCATTCAGATAGAATAGGCTGTCTGCTGTTTATTGGATATATGGAATGGAATGACCATGTTTTACAAAACATATGGTTGGTATTATCTTTGGTGACTGCTTGTTAATATGTATGTATATTTTTATTTCTATAGCGCTCCTTGAGGGCAAAGCACTGTACAGCAACAATAAGCTAGTAGTAACAAACAAGGGTTCACTGCATTAACAAGTAACAAAAGTGCATTATTAGAAATATAATTCACATAAATATAAAATATAATTGCACAGTATCTAGGAGACAAAAGGATGGAGGACCGTACCCAGTGGGGCTTACAATCTAAATGGGAAGGTAACTTACGGACACAATTCGGAGGGGTATTAAAGTGCTGTAATTTACAGTGGGTGACATATAAGTGCCAGTTACCAGTTTAGGTGTTTCGTTTTGAGTTTCGTTTTAAAAATATTGAAGGAGGATTCTCTCCAGAGATAGCATTCCAAATCTAAGGAGTCACAAGAGAGAAGGGTTTTAAACAGGAAAAAGCAGTAGTAGTGGGGGTGCAACCAATCCATTGCTCTGAGAGGAGTAGAGGTTAGAGCCAGGAATATATAGAGAAACAAGGTGCAAATGAATGAAGGGCTTTAAAGATTATGAGGAGGAGTTTATAAGTTGTTCTTTGTTGTATAGGAAGCCATGATAATGACTTCAACAGGGAAGGGGCATGTACTCTTTTGGATGAGAGGAGGATAATTCTGGCATCAGAGTTTAATACAGACTGTAGAGGGGATAGATGGGAGTTAGGAAGGCCAGTTAGTAGAAGGTTACAGTAATCTAGTCAGGATAGGATGAGCTTGAGGTGGCGCTGGTTCATCCAGTTGGAGTTGGTAGGAGGCAGTTAGAGATTTAAGCCTCTGTTTCAGCTGTTATTGAAGAGGTGGAAAAATGTACAGATGCAGCCACTGGGATTGGTGAGTTAAATGCGTCGTAACTCAGGGCTAATTGAAGAAACTGTGTTATCTAAAGTCATCTTAACTCATTTAATGTATTTAACCTTTTCATTAGCATACCAAAGCACCATTGTTTTCAATGGTGAACTCTTTAATTGGATGGGATGCTGTGACACAATATAATGTTCTAAGTGGGATAAATGGGATAGATGAGTTTTTCTGTGTCAAATGCACAAACCAAAGTGGCTTCATCTGTATTTGGGTATCATCAGCATACAGATGATAATTAAAGCCAAATGATCAAATGAGATCTCCCAAAGACAGAGTGTGCAGTAAGAACAACAACAGACCAAGTACAGAGCCTTGTGGCACCCCTACATTAAGTGGAATTGGAGATGAGGTTTTGTTTTGAGCATAAGAGACAGTGAATGTTCGGTTAGAAAGGCCAAGATGCAGCCTGGTTATGGATGCAAAGTGAATACAGAATCTGCATCAGGAGAGAGTGGTCAACTGTGTAAAATGCAGATGATAGGTCAAGGAAGTGACCTTTGGCAACCTGAAGATCATTTGTAACTTTGCACAAGGCAGTCTCAATAGAGTGACCAGGCCGGAAACCAGATTGCAGAGGGTCCAACATATTATGGGTGTGTAGAAAGTTAGTAGTAAGGGAGCACACAATACGTTCTAGGAGTTTAGAGGCAAGCTTTATAAGGGAGACAGTACTAAACTATACTTAATACATATGTATAAATTGTATTTCTTCACATAGTTTTGACTAGCTTTCTTTTTTACCATAAAGAATTAAACAGTTTCAGTTGTTTATATTTGTAACCATAATTTCCTTTAACCTGTGCCTGTATTATATACCAATCAATAATTTATGATTGTGGCTTTCTGGGTGTATCTTACCCAATGTGTTTCCTAAAGCCTGATAAAATTTGTCCTGCGAAAGGTAGCAGGCAGTACTGAGAATATCTGCTACTAGATTTTCTGCATACTCCATCCCTTCCATATGACACAAATAAACAGTGGCCACATGCATACTGCTAATTTGTTGTATACTTTTTTCGCTGGCAATATTGTTACCCAGTTTAGCTTCCATTGCATTAAAGTAGGTTGTGTATGAGATTCGAGGATCAGTTATCTTAATGACCCACAATGGGCATTTGTCCTCAGTGACCAAGCCCTTTGTGAACTCTACTTTCATTTGGGATTTCTCTGTATGACATTGCTTGGTGTTATTTGAGGTAGACCTAGAGATTGCTCATAATTACTTGGCTTCACAAGCTCACTAGTGTTTGAACACCTTGACAAAGCTCTAATGACTCCAAAAACTCCAAGATTTTAGTCTTCAACTTTTTACTGCATGTCTTTTTTGGCATCTAGTATAAAGCAACTATCTAAGTACTGCTGAATAGTGCAGAACACAGTAAAGACTTCAGTTCGGCTATCACTAATTTCAGTAGTTTTTTAAGACTATGGAACAGTGAGACACTTTCTTATTTAAAATAGTATTTTAAAATGATCCATAACAAAGTATTATTGATTTGCTCATTATAGCATGATGATCTCCGGCCTGTGATTTTAAGGCGCTATTCCTCCTCTGATGTGACTAAGCAAAAGTTTGGTACAATGCCATTGGTTCCGATTCGTGGAGATGACACCAATTCCACTATGGTGACAGCAAATCAGACGCTGGTGAGTTTATGGCAAAATAACATGCTATTATCTTCCAGTTTAGGGGCTGCAAACTTCAACAAATGAAGTCAAGTATACCTGAAAACCAAGCTGTTCAAAAATATATCTTACATCTAGATTTGTAATTTAATAATATAGTGATCTTATTCTGTATTTAGTTATATTTATTTTTGTCACATTTAATGTTTAATCTTTTAACCTTGTCCACCATTTAGCTATACAAACAATCCTATTACAAAATATATATTTTCACTTCTCTCTCCAGTGCTGTATTTCTTTTTAGTTTTACTTCAAGGTTCTTTCTTCTCTATTTACTCTTTTCTGTTGTTCAACCCCCCCTTAGTATTTATCTAACCTTTCTTTTGTCCCCTTCTCATGTCCTTTTTGTCTTGCTAACTTACTTATGACCCTTTCTGCTTTACAATACAACAACGCCTCATCACCTCTCTTTATAATATACCCCCAATCCCAATTATAAAACATCTATTCGGAACCTACCAGAATTCCATTTTTACATAACACATTACATGGACACTGTTTTGTGCCCTAAAGTCTAATTTCGAGTCTAATTTTGGAGTAATTAAGAATCCTAAATGACTGTTTCTTCTTAGGGCATTGTTTTTTCCCCAAGAAGAAATGGCAATTATACACAAATATGGTCAATATTGTTGCCAATTCGAGCGTAATCTGTGGTCTATTCTTTATTGACCATTCACATCCTGGTTTTCTTTCTTACATTGTGTTTCTCAGCGACGACTTCATACAAGAAGGACACTGTCAATGTTCTTTGTAAGTATAGGCATGGATGAGAATTTTTCATTACTCTTTGCACCATGCATGCTCATCTAAAACCTTTAACGGAATTGTTCAGTATAAACATAAAAACTGGGTAAATAGATAGGCAGTGCAAAATAAAAATGTTCCTAATATAGTTAATTAGCCAAATATGTAATCTATAAAGGCTGGAGTGACTGGATGTCTGACATGACAGAACATTACCTGCTTTTCAGCTCTTGTTTTCCACTGACTGGTTACCCTGGTGACCAGGTAGGAACCAATCAGTGACTTGAGGGGGGGCACATGGGCCATAACTGTTGCTTTTGAATCTGAGCTGAATGCTGCGGATCAATTATAAACTCACTGGACAGTTATGTCCCATGTGGCCCCCCTTGACGTCGCTGACTAACTCAAAGTTAAAGGGCTGAAAAGCAGGAAGTTGGATTCTGGCTATTATATTAGACATCCAGTCACTCCAGCCTTTATACATTACATTTTTGGCTAACTAACTATATTAGAAACATTTTTTATTTTTCACTGCCTATCTAGTTATCCAGTTTTTATTTTTACACTGAACTGTTCCTTTAAGAACTTATATATCTATCTATATATATATAATATATATATATATATATTAATAATAATAATAATAATAATATATGTATATATGCCTAGTCTATATTCTTTTCTATACAAACTGTGTTAATTTTTCTGGTCATCAGTTTGTAAGAGGAGAAAAACAATCTTTATATTTGCTTCCCTTTTTTTCTTGCTTCTGCTAACAGAGTTGGTGATCCAAAACTTTATATCTTTATAATGAATATGGGCTTTATATAGGGGCACATTTACTAAGGGTCAAATTTCGAGGGTTAACGCGATACGATTTTTCAAATGATCAAATATAAAAAATCAATAAATTTTAAGCAATCAATCTAATTTTTTTTATTCAATAAAAAAAACTTAGAAGAATCCTATGGGAGCTTTCCATAGGATTCTATAGCAATTTGGTAGGTTTAATCTGGCGAATTTGTAGATCGAATTTTTCTTAAAGGGACAGTGCTTTGAAAATATAATTAGAATTTGAACAATTCGAATCCAATTCTGGGCTATTCGATAGCTGAATAAGCCCAAAATTAAATTTTAAATTTTAAATTCGAATGTGATTCGAATTTTCTCTTCGAATCAATTCAACCCTTAGTAAATGTGCCCCATAAAGTCACAAAACATTGTATTTTAGCCAAGAAATAATGTTTTATATGTATCTGTTTTAAGCTCATTTTAACACAAATAACTCATATACACTTTTAGCTTGTCTATTTTCTGTAAGCTTTGCATGTCCAACAGTTAATGAAATTCTTTTCAATTCTTGGGCCTAGTTATAATATGCTAAAGTAGTCATTTTACTGCATTGCTGGTTTCCGTTAATGTTGCAATTGCCTATTTATAAAGCATCAACACATTTTCATTGACGTTGAAACAATTTCAACACAGGAAAAGTTACAAGACTAGAATAATGTCATTGAAATTCCATTGTAGCAAAGTTGGCCTTATTATTGATAGATATACATTATAATAATGAGGAACCCCAAGCAGCAGTTCTTCGTCCCTTTATATAAAATGATGCACTAAGGATTCTCAGTGCTATTTTGTTCAAAGTGGTTTCTAAATAAAATGAATAATAATTGGGGTAAAAACATTGAATTTATATTCAAGTGAAACATTTCTGCTGCATAAGTAGGCAAGGCTTCCCACTGAATTTCCCCAACGTTGATGCATTATGAGTAGGGCCCTGACTTGATCGTCAGGAAATCTTGTTCTACTTAAATTCTCTCTTCTTTGTTAGCCAATGAAAATGCATCAAGATTCCCTTGAGGAACTGCAGGAAAAACAAACTGAAGAATATGAGGCTGTATATGAGGAAGTGGGGAATTTTCAGAGACTACCACAGTCAGAGTCAGACTCTGCATCAGAAAAACAACTTGCTCCTCCACTAGTAGATCGAACAAAAAAACCTGTTCTGAACCAGGATATGAAAAAAATCACCATTAACTGTGCTTCAGATCAAAGAAAGAGTTGTTCACCAGAAAGATCAGAAAGGGACAGCAACAGGGAATCTCATTCTCTAGAGAGGAATGTGTGTGTGGACAGCTCTATAATAGTCCATGGTGAAAATGTAAAATCTTCAAGAACTGAAAAAGGTGCTAATCCTAGTCTTCTCAAAACTGGCTGCATTGAACGAACAGTGGAAACAAACCGTCTTCAGGCAGTGGTTACAAGAAGCCAGGGAACAAAGAGCACATTGGACTTTAGTTCTTTGCCTCCATTGTTTTTTGAGCCAGTTCCTTCTTCTGACACAGCAAAGAATCCAGCTTGGAAGAAACATCCTGCAGTTTCCATCCAAATGCAAGATAAACTTGTCCAGGAACTCAACGCCGTCATACTCAAGAAAAATGATCCTGGGCAGCAAGTCACTTGATGTGGTTAGCACATTTCCTCTTTAAGTACTGGCTTTAGCACATTGTACTCTGGGAACCCAAGAAATGGACCAAGTATTACAGCTTAAGCAAACTTGTGCTGTTTGTATATAGATATGTTTTAAATCTATTTATCTGTTTGTGCCTAGTAAGTTATATTTTATATAAGATGAAGCAGTTGTTAAAGTTTCCTGTATGACCCAGAATCAACCATGAAAACGTATTTGTGAACATTTTTGCATTCTGTTTAGTTGGAGAAATAAACAGTGGATGCATCTTTAGCATTATTGCTGCTGAGTTTGGTTAACTTTTAGAAAGGGTGATTATTTGTATTTGTGCTGACTCTGCAAGGATACAGTTATTATGCAAGTTACAAATTAGACATCTGTGACAATTACTATTTTCCATCTTTCACACAGAATAATACAGGTGCAGGATCTGTTATCCAGAATGATGGAAACCTGGGGGTTCCATTTGAGGAATCTTTCCATGATTTTAATTTTCATATCATGCATTTTATTAAAAAAGCATTTGAACATTGAATAGTTACATAGTTACATAATTACATAGTTACATAGTAAAGTTTGGTTGAAAAAAGACAAAGTCCATCAAGTTCAACCCCTCCAAATTAAAACCCAGCATACATACACACGCACAGACACATCTCCACTCTTACACACACAACCATATATGCCCATAGCTATACTAACTGTAGAGTTTAGTATCAAAATAGCCTTTGATATTATTTCTGTCCAAAAAATCATCCAAATCCCTCTTAAAAGCATCAACAGAATCAGCATCACAACATCACCCGGCAGTGCATTCCACAACCTCACCGTCCTGACTGTGAAGAACCACCTACGCTGCTTCAAATGAAAGTCCTTTTCTTCTAGTCTGAAGGGGTGGCCTCTGGTGATCCTCTTTATGGGTAAAAAGGTCCCCTGATATTTGTCTATAATGTCCTCTAATGTATTTGTAAAGTGTAATCATGTCCCCTCACAAGCACCTTTTTTCCAGAGAAAACAACCCCAACCTGGACAGTTTACCCTCATGATTTGTCTTTTATCCCTCTAACCAGTTTAGTTGCACTTAGTCTCTGCACTCTCTCCAGCTCATTTACATCCCTCCTAAGGACTGGAGTCCAAAACTGCACTGCATACTCCAGATGAGGTCTTACTAGGGATCTATAAAGAGGTATAATTATGTTTTCATCCCTTGAGCTTATGCCCTTTTTTATGCAGGACAGAACCCTATTTTGCTTTAGTAGCTACAGAATGACAATGCCCAGAATTAGACAACTTGCTATAAAAACCCCAAGATCCTTCTCACTTAAGGAAACTCCCAACACACTGCCATTTATTGTATAAATTGCATTCATATTATTTTTCCCAAGGTGCATAACCTTGCATTTATGAACACTGAACCTCATTTTCCAGTTTACTGGATGAATAAACCAATTAGGATTGTTTTTCTACCAATATAGATAATGTATGCAGTAGTTAGGATTGCCAGAAAAAAAATTGAATTATTTGCTCATTGCTTAAAACTGAATCTTTGGGAGTTGGTCTTGTTATATTAATTAGGAGCATTTTGTATAATGTTTTTCCAGATAAGGGAAGCTCTTACAGTATATCTACCATTCTGGAATTGTATTACTAGAATCCTTGTGGCATACAAAGTATTGTATGACAGATCACAAATCAAATGGCAATCATGATAAGCTATGGAAACATTTTGATTGAATCAATACTTGCTGTTTTGAATGTTCCTGAAAGCTTTATGTTTTAGATTAAAATCTGTGCTTTAGACTGAAACCCTGAAGCTACCAGGGTTCCATAGAGGATTGTGCCAATACACACTACATACCTGTAAGGAATGTTGCACAAACTTCAATTTAACAAAGTGCACCAACATAACTTCATCTCAAGAGTTGTGGAAGTGACACACAGGCCCAGCCTCAAGCAGTATGTCCCAAGTTTTAAGGTACTATTAATCACTATATCCTGTCACAAAATCACCTTTTGGTCCCTACGTTTGCTTTTGCCCAGGGCTTCTGTTCTGTCAAAGTACCTGTGTATTCCTTTCTTTTTCTATTTTCAATGTCTATTTTCGTTTCTGACCCTGTCTGTTTTTTAAAGATCCTCCTTGCTGAGGAGGAGCTAGCCTAGAGGTTACTGTATGTGATCAGCCATTGATGTTGTATGTGAAAGACCCTGGTTCTATTCCCTGTTGCAACTCCTTGTGACCCTGGTGTCCCAGCTTGCTTAGTCCACCAGTAACAGCTGCTTCGCTTGCTGTAAAAAAACAACTTTGAGTCCCATGGGAGAAAAGTGTGTGTAACCCTTTCTTGGCTGTATTAAACCAAATCCAACTAACATGAGTAGAGCATTGGTTACACGCGACTCTCTTTTCATCAGGTAGGGCTTTCGCTAAGTGGAAATACACGTGTGAGGTACAGTAGTTGAACTACAACTCAATACTGCAAAGTGTGTAAAATAACAGGTGTTGGACGCCAGGGGTTCTTTGTAAAACAAATGTAACAGAGTTTATTTACATAGAGCACCACAGGGTAATAATGATACTCACAAATCAGTGGATCATAAGCAGCATAGCAAATCAGAATAACCACAGGTACAGCAATAGGTATTGCCCTCAGGTAGGATTTGTATTAGGAGTTGGTAGGTTCACAAGCCAGGATAGCAGTACCTCATGTGGTCCGGATCCCAACAGCAGATATGGGTAGATCAGGGGTTAAATAACTCTTCCTGCAGTCCCTGTACACTGAGGTCCCTTCACTACATGCAAGGTAGAGCCTGGGGGAGAGCTACTCCCTTCTATCCTCCTTGTTGGAGCTTGAGCTGCCCATGCTATCTTCTCTCTCTAATCTCACCTCTCCTAGAGAGTGCTATGACAGAGCTAATCTATAGCTAACTAGTCCTCATTCACGGGGTCCCTGTATCCCCGGCTTCACTAAAGGTGACTGTTTCCTTTAGGGTAATTGCTTCTGGGGCCTTGATGACTCCAGGCTCAGTGGATCTTGTATTCAGGACAAGAGCAGCAGCCAAGGATCCGAAGATCCAGAGATCCAAAAGATCCAAAAGAGAAAGAGCCCCTCCCTGCAAGCACTTTTATTACAGCACTGCAGGTGGTGGTCACACTTGTATCCAATAAGGTGATACAATATAGCTACCTGGACCTTAGTCCAATAGCAGGTAGGAAAAGTAAGGGCAAGGGAGGAAGCCATAAGGGCCATGCTACTTATGGGTCCCTACATGTGTTATACATTATTGCTTTTCCTTTTATAGATCTGACCTGCCCTGACCTCAATCTGGATTTGGACATAAACCTTGCTGCCTGTCCTGACATTTTGCATGTGTTAGAATCTTACTTATCCAGACACTTTTTCTTCGATCTCAGCTAACTCTTGGCTGATATTTTATAGTCATTGACAGTTACATCCAATATATCTTTTAGGGTGGGGTGGGGGCTCCTTTTGCCTAGAAGATGTATTAGAGCTCACTCGATTAAAATCACCAGACATCATGTCTCTCTATATGCAGGAGTTGTGCAAAAGGCAGTTATCTTGTTTATGCTGGGATCAGTTTTTTAAATGAGCTAGGAAAAGAAGTCCCCCATATAAGATAGATTGGATCTAAAGGTCAATGATCTAACACCCAACTGCTGCATAAGACAGAATGAAGAGAAACAGATGCTGAGAGAGGAATAGTGAAGATAAACTTGATTATTTCAGAAATGATGCAGAATTCTTATTTGATTGTATTTACAAAGTTTCTTATTTCAGTTTATATTTGTTTTTCATTTTCTTGATATTTCCCATTTAAATATATAATATATATACCCATAAGTCAAATGTGAGATTCTTACTTTCTATCTTTCTTTATTTCACAATGAGCAAATATTTATTTGCAAAGGAAATGAAATTATATTAGTTTTGTAAAATAATTTGCCACACCCAGCAATGTTATAAAGGACAGTGGTACAAAGAGCAATGTTGTAAGGAACACTGTTATAACAACAATGTTATGCAAACAATGTTATCAATATTATAAAAGATTTCACAACCCAGCTATAGTTCATACATATTGGGTGTAATGTATCTAATCTTTTAATCCAAAATAATTCTCTCTGTAGCAAATGTTGTTTCATATTGCCTCCCCTTTATGGAAGCTCCACTTTAAGGGGCAGATTTATGAAGGGTCAAATTTGGAAGTGGAAAATACTTCAAAATTAGACCATCGAATTTAAAGGAACAGTTCAGGTTAAAAATAAAAACTGGGTAAATAGATAGGCTGTGCAAAATAAAAAATGTTTCTAATATAGTTAGTTAGCCATAAATGTAATGTATAAAAGCTGGAGTGAGTGGATGTCTCACATAACAGAATACAACACAACATCCTGCTTTGCAGCTCTCTAAATCTGAGTAAGTCAGCAACTTGAGGGGGGGGGGCACATGGGACATAACTGTTCAGCTCAGATTCAAAAGCAACAGTTATGACCCATGTGGCCCTCCCTTAAGTCATTGATTGGTTACTGCCTGGTAACCAGGGTAACCAGTCAGTGTAAACAAAAGAGAGCTGAAAAGCAAGAAGTAGTGTTCTGTTCTGTTAGGTTAGACTTACAGTCACTCCAGCCTTTATACATTACATTTTTGCCTAACTAACTATATTGAAAACATGTTTTATTTTACTGTTTACCCAGTTTTTACTTTTATACTGAACAATTCCTTTAAATACTTCAACTTTAAATATCGAAGTTGAAGTTTTTTTTAATTTAATTTGGCTATCCTGCAGTCTAAGTAAAATCGTTTGATCTATTTTTCTTCAACTTTCAAAAATGCTCTAGAAGTTCCCCATAGACTAACATAGCACTTCGGCAGGTTTAATTTGGCAAACTATTGTAGTTGAAGTTTTTTTAAAGAGACAGCACTTCGATTTTCAAATGGTCGAATATTCGAGCGTTTTTACTTCAAACTGAAGTCAAGTCGTAGTAGCCTATTTGATGGTCGAAGTATCCAAAAACTTCAAATTTCAACTTTTTTGGACTTCTAAAATTCCCTCAAATTCACTTCCACCCTTGATAAATATGCCCCTAATAGTGATTGATTGTGATTGGCTTCACTGAAATGCCTAGATACAGTCACATCTATAGGGGAACCTTGTTTAAAATTATGAATTTTTCACAGAAGTTCTTTGATTCTGGTTTTAATGCTTCTGCTTCTCTGGCCTATATAAACTATATCACAACCGCTGGGACTCCAGTGGTGCTTGCTCTAGTATTTAGCTGCTTTGGTTGCTCTGTAAGTGAAGTTACAACCACAGGAGTTAGTGAGGGCTCTGTAAGTGGGGTTAAAACATCAGCAGTTTCAAACTAAAGGAGGTTCAAACTAGGTCGAAAGGTTTTAAACCCACATTATTTTTATTCCTATTTTGATTAGCTCTACGCAATATGTTGGCGCTATAGAAATACATGTTAATAATAATAATCTGTAACTGGGATAATGAGCACTAGCAACATTGAAGGTCTGCCATATGTATGCAGATTTGGAACAAGAGATCCAAACTACTTACCTCTGTGGTAGATGTGAGCAAATTGCCACTTTGGAGGCTCGAGTTAGAGCATTAGAGGAACAAATTGCAACACTGTGGTCAATTAACAATCTGAAAAGGAGTATCTTGCTCACTGAGCAGGACCTAGAGGGGTCAGTGTCAGCGGGGGCCTCTGGCACCCACGGGGGGTTGTAGTTAGGATCAAGGAGGAAGTCCCTTCCAGCGAGTCTAGGCAAGGTACAGTTCAGGGAGAATCCAAATAGCGAAGTCAGGTCAAAGCAGGGTTCAATAATGCAGGCAGCAAGGTATCAGAGTCAGGAACAGGCAAGGATCAGCAACAGGAATCAATATAGGCAGTTCAGGCAATACAGGAGACCCAGGAACACAATAGCTATAATGAGCTATTCTCGGGCATTGAACCTGGGTCTCTGGCGTCCTTTTATGTTTGAATTTGGCGCCATTGCGCATCTGGCGCGGCGCGATGACGTCACGGCCGGCGCTGAAGACACGTGGCGGCTATGGGCGCCGCCATCTTGGATTCGCCGCCGCAGGAGAGGGACGCGCCGCCCGGAGCTCCTGGAACTGCTCCGGGCGGCGTTCGTGACAGTCAGATAGTTTGGGGGGAACAGAGCAGAAGCAGGATGTTGAGGCAGCTAGCTTGGTGGGCAAAAGGAAAATGAAGGCTGATCCAGGGAACAGATTTGCAAGACTGTGTGAAGATAGAAGTGTGAATTCTAGATGGGGCTGATTGTGGTGGCAATTTCAAATTACCAGGACTCTGAGGATTAAAATCAGTAAAAGTTTATTACACTTATAAGCGGACAGCTCATCAATTAAGAAGAACTGGCCCGAACATTAGCAAGCATTAGCTTTTTATGCCATTACAGAAAGGAAAAACTTAACACGTCACAAGCATTACATCAGTAGTAATCAATACATCCTTGACCATGTAAGGACATGTATTCATCCTGTCTGTCCGGTGTGCCCTTTCTCCTACGATGGAACTTTGCAAGATGTGCAGTTTCCACTATTGTTGGTCCTTTTCTATTCTGAGCTTATCTCCTCTAACATACCTTTCCTGCTCATTGTGTGTAATGTGGTTTTATTGCTGTCTAGAAAGCAGTAGACTTGTGGTAGACATGTGGGCATTGTACGAGTTCAGGGAGAGGGTTAGAAAGGTTAGCTATAGGTCATCAGTATTAGATCTAACATAACAACTTTCTCTAAGCAAAAAGCAAGAAATTGTAGAAATTGCCTTTACATTTTCCTCCTTTGAGCATATCAATGCTCATATATTTTTAGCAATTTCTAAATGGCAATTTATCATATATTTCTAATGTGCCCCGCAGGGATTCATACGTTTCAGAGGGCTGAGTTACAGTTAAGGGACAAGACCTTTGGATAGTTCTAGGTAGATGCACAACCGGACAGCAGTCAAATAGTTTCTTTGCAATGCCAAAACAGGAGGGAATACATTGTGAAACAACATAATGCAATACTTATGCAGATTATAGATATAATAGTTATAATAATTGTTTGTATATACCCTAATGATGGTAGCCATCCAAATAACCAATCCCACCATCCTTCATCTGGGTTCTGGTGGATGTTCTACACTAATATTTTTAATTTCTGTAGTTCTACTCTAATATTAGTTGAGTGGTCAGTCATGTTAAAACAACACATTCCATCAAATTTATTACAACTTTTACGATGTTGCAAAAGTAGATAATCAATTGCTGCCCTATTCTGCAAAGTTGTTTGACGTATGGCATTCACATATACCAATAGTTCTGAAAATATCTCACTTGTGGTATTTATGTTTTTTGCCACTAGACATGCCATTTTATTAATTAGTCTTGCATTGTATATTGTCAAACCAGGTACCCCTACTATAATTGCTCCAAGGGAAACTATTTCAGAATATGATAAAAGAGCCATGTCAGAATCACAATCTTCTGGAAGCATAGGGTCTGCATACCTCTTAACTTTCTTAACGGGAAATTCTGACGGAACCATAATCAGGCTCACTAGTGATATAGCACATGGCCCCCTTGTCATATTATTATAAGGAGAAAGAGAAAGGGGAAGCTATAGGTGTTGCACCATTCAGGATTTATGACACGATGTATCCAGAAAAATTAAGGCCTTACTTGTTCAATCAATCAACCAGTTATAACCTTAAGGTGAAATATACCCAACTAATTATCCATATATAATATCAAATCAAGTGAAAAAATTCATTGAAAAAGTGAAAATCAAAATTCATATCAGTTAATTCATCAGTTAATACACCCATGGGGATAAATAACGTGAGAAATCAAAGTGAAATTAATTAATTGCAATGGAAAAATATAATGTGCAAATTCATTGTGCACCTATGCTTGCAAGAATGGTGTAATTGTTTGATTCAACTAGGTAGGTCTCTATTTTCTCCATTTCATTGGTAAAGTAAGTAATTATGACTTTACTAGTTGCTCATTACCATCCAAAAATGGTTTCAGCGATCATGTACAAAAATAAGTATAAAACTTAACCTTTAATTCATTATGTTAAAAATCCACCAATAATTTAGTTAAAAAAGAGCATCTCTAAATTTAAAAACACTTAAAAAATGAAGGATGAACTGGTCTGAATTATAATAATGAATTGATTGTAGCTACAAATAGAGTCATATCCTTATTCAGACCCCTGCATCCAGCCTATCAAAAACACCCAAAATAATTATCGCACCTCCTAACTGTGGTGGTCTTGTAGGGTGCGATCAGCTGTAGTAAGTGGTGTGGGAAAAACCAGCGCACCTTAAAAATTAATCACTTCAGATTATTATGTTCGCTATAAGCCAGATATTGTCCATGCGACCCCCCTGTCATATTACCTGGAATATAGGTGAATGTCTGGTTCCCACAACACAATGTCCATCCTTGCTGTAAAAAGGATGTGATGGTTATGACTAGGAGATGGCAAATGATAGGTATGATGACACAACATTTGATTATTAACATCAACACATTTTGCTCCTGGTGGGCATGTAAAACGAAAACATAGTTCAGCTTGTGCTACCTTACTAGTCCAAAACATAGCAGTGTCCTTTGTCAATTTGTCTTGAGTAGGATTTGTTTTAAACAATGTATATGAGCTGAGCAGGTGTGGAATCATGAATTCTCGTATTGTCGACTCCCTTTTTCATTTTGCACCTTTTCTACTGCATCAATCCTGGTGAGCAGGTTATTCCTTTCTGTGTCATTTCCTAATTTGAGAGAAACATTTTTATGCAATGTCTCTAGTGGGGTAGGTAACATTATAAGACAGGTGCAAAGGATTGCATTTGCACCGCTAATTTGAGGCAAACAGAAATGTTCAGTCCTGAGCAGATGTTTTGCCACATGTTCTCTGACGCAATGCCCTTTTTGAGAGTTTGTGATTGGGATTGGTGGAGGGCTGGTGAGTGTGGGTTATGAGGTTGATGATTAACAAAACAATTGCTAACCCCAACATTATCATGGTTAAGCTAATTAGCATCCTTTCAAACAGCATCTTTAGTTGTTTCCTGCCCTGGCTCCTGCTCAGGGGCACTGCGACCGGTGAAACTGGGCATCCTTTTGCAGTGGCTTCCATGGATCCACGTCACTCTCTCTCCGATCTTTACTGCTGTGTCAGTTGTGAGGAGTATCTGGAAGGGTCCCAGCCAGTGAGGATGTCTCCAGTGCTTCCTTTTCAGGCTCTTTACTAGGATCCAGTCCCCTGGTTTCAAACCGTTCAGCGAAGCTTTGTGGTCTGATGCTGTCGGCAAGGTGTCTTTGACTTGTCTGTGGAAGGAAGTGAGAAGAGATTGTAACTTTTTACAATAATGTATAACCGCATCCTCTGCATGCTCACACAGGGGGGTCTACTGCACTTGGGGGGTGGATGCCTACTCTCATAGGAACCCCAAAGATTATCTGAAAAGGTGATGTTATTCCTTGCCCTTGTTCTTTCCCTCATCTCCATTAAGATAAGGGGTAGAGCTTGTACCCAGTTCAAACCTGTTTCTGCACAGCATTTGATTAGTTTTGCTTTTATGGTACCATTCTCTCTCAGCCCCTCCACTGGCAGGCTTATAGACACAATGGCAATGCAGTTTCACATGCAAGATTTCACTTAAGGTTTCAGTTATTTTATTTACAAAATATGGCCCGTTATCACTGCCTAATTTTTTGTGGAATGCCACATCTTGGAATGACTTCCCTAAACAATACCTTTACTACAGCAGCTGCCTTTGTGGTGGGGTATGCCTCTACCCACTTGCTAAACATATCAACTACGACTAAACACTAAAACTTTTTCCCCTTCTGAAGGAGTTAACTCTATAAAGTACATTTAGAGATGTTCAAAAGGTGAATTTGGGCCTGGAAGGCAGTGTTTGAAAAAATTCCTTTAGGAACCCAGTGTTACTGTGCACACATTCCCCCTTTTGACACATGATCTAACCCATGTGTCAATTTTGCATAGTATGGAAATAAATGCTTAGGTAAACAGGGTTTCCCAGAGGGGGCATGCCAGACACCATCTTGGATCCCACATTCTGTAGCTTTCCAAAGGGACTTTTCCTGTGGAGTAGTAAATGATTGGGCATCCTCTAGGAACACTGAATGTTCATCTTCCTGTAAGAGAAACTGTAGGACAGATGAGGTGACATTTGAGGATGCGGCAGATTTAGAAGCTGCATCAGCCTTTGCATTCCCTACGGAAATTTGGTCATGTGCTTGTGTATGTGCACTGCATTTACAAATAGAGAGAGATTTTGGAAGGAGTATTGCTTCTAGCAAGTTAGCTACTAGTGGTCCATGTGCAATAGATTTCCCCTTAGACGGAGAAGGCAAACCAATATTGGGAATCTTGCGCTATGACTGAAGAGAGAAAAAGAAAAAAAAACACTATTCACAGGTATTTGTCCCAGTATGTTGTGTGGGTTGGGACATTTGATGCACCCGCATGTACTGCAGAATTTACAGCTTGCAAGTCTTGAAAAAAACCTCCACTACAAGATAATCATTTCATTCCCCTTTTGTACACATGCTGTCTGAGTGTGGGGAAAACTTTGTCTCAATGGCTCATAACAAAGTAGTTAATACAGTTCTATACAAATCCCAATCACTCTATCCTGGTGTTATTTGCTGGAAGGTAATGTTCAACCTCCAGCGGAGACCCATGGCTACTGTCATTAGTTTCTTGACTCCTCGGTGGTGGGTCTAAATTGATGAACAATTTGTTCTAATATTTTTGCATATTCATTACCTCCAGTGGCAATCAAGTCAGGTATTTCCTTTGCGAACTCCTTCATCTAATTTAGGAGCCACGGGTGGAATACCCACTGTGTGTTTACATCTGCACGTGCAACCTCGATCATAGGGAAATTTCCAACAACCTGTGGAGTTGAGATGTGGGGGGATTTGTAGGGGGTTACCTGAGGGGTTAATTGTAGGCATTTCTGGATATAGCTGTGGTTGTAGTCCAGCTTCATATTGGGGTGGGTCCTCTGCTTTGGCAGCTTCTGCTTGACCTCGTCTCTGTGGTGGTCCACTTATTTTCTATTCCGTTTCTGTGCTTCATCTAACCATTTGTTAAAAACGTTCCCAGTCTGGGAGGGTTAATAGTTCACTCTATGAGACTTTCTCTTTCCTCTGTAACCTTATCTTAATGTCTGATTCTCTTTCTCTCAGTTTACCCTTAAGAAATTGTAGAAATTGCCTTTACACTGAACTCTCTAACAGCTGGGAGACCAGTTTCTCTAGTAGTGATGGGGAGGAGAGCAGAGTCAGGCCTAAGCAAATGTGATTATAGGGGAATTATTTATTAGGAAAGTGGATAGGGTAATCTGTCATCCGGATCGCTACAAACAAACAGTTTGTTTTCTTCCTGGAGTAAGGATTCAGCATGTGGTTGATCGGGTATAGAAATTATTGGGTGGGGCTGGGCATGACCCAACTGTCTTAGTACATATTGGTACTAATAATGGTAGATGGAAGACCTTAAAGAGTGAATTCAGGGATCTAGGCTCTAAGATTAATGGAAGGTCTTCCAATGTAATTTTTTCTGACATTTTGCCCATGCCTCATGTAAGTTTAGGAAGACAACAGAAGCTTAGGGAGGTAAATGTGTGGCTAGAGCACTGGACTGATTTTTCCTTGGGGTACAACCTATACAGTGGTGATGGATTGCACCTTAATGGAAGGGGGTCCACTGTGCTAGGGAAAATAATGGCTAAGAGATTGGACAAGTGTTTAAATTAGGCAAGGGGGTGAGATAAAGACTCATGGGGAAGCTAGGGTAGGGGCAGTGGGATTAGTAAGGGGTCATGTCGGTAGTAGTGAGGGGGGCATACCATTTATCAGATAAGAAGGTCCCCCTGTTGCAAAGAAAACAGTCTAATATAACAAGATTTAATTATCCACTAGGTGATGCAAATTTCAAAAGAAAAAGTAGTAACCTCCGCTGTATGCTGGGAAATGCATGGTAAAAATGGGACACCTAGAATTGATTACATGCTTTTAAAATTATGATATAATTGGTATCACTGAGACCTGGTGGGATGAAACATGTGACTCGACTGTGAAGTTAAATGGTTACACCCTTTTTAGGAGGGACAGAGGGATTAGAAAGGGGGTAGGAGTGTTTTTAGATGTAAAGCCTGAATTAAAGCGATGCGATGCACTAAAGAAATAACCATTGCTGGCACTGGTGAGGGTGTGGAATCCCTCTGGGCAGAGATTTTGACTGGGCAAAAGGTTACAAAGGAAATTATCATTGATGTATGCTATAAACCACCTCGTATAAGTGACAAGTATGAAGCCCGTCAAATAGAAGCGGCTTCACAACTAGGTCAAGTTATTATTATGGGTGACTCCAATTATCCGGACATTGACTGGGGTTAGGGTTAGGGTTGCCAAGACAGAAAAAGCTAGTAGGTTTGTAAATATGCTAAATAACAACTGTTATTCCAGCTCATTCAAGAACCTATTAGGGATAACTTTCTTCTGGATCTTGTAATAACTAATAATACTGAACTCATCTCTAGCATTTGTGTGGGTGAGCATTTAGGGAATAATGATCATAACATGGGCAATTAAAAGCACTGGGAGAGGCTTTTATCAATACCACGCCACTTCACTAAATATCTCTGCTGCTTCCTTAATTCCAACTTTCACACAAAGTCGGTCAGTGTTGCAAAGTATCTAAAATAGAAAAGAGAAGGAAGCGCACATAGGGTAACTGTTTTTTGTCTGAGAGGGGCAATTCAGCCACAATAGGGTTAAAGGTGTTAAGAGAAAAAAGTAAATTGGATCCACCCAAGGTGCACACACAAATCAGGCTTCCCTTTTGGGTATGTACTAGTGATGGGCGAATTTATTTGCCAGGCGCGAATTTGCGAATTCCTGCGATTCACCAAAAAAGTGAGACGCGAAGAAAATAACGCGACATGCGCTGAAAATGATGCGTTTTGCAAATTTCGATGGAAATTCTCACATTTTTCGGCGAAACGGGATAGATTCGCCCATCACTAGTATTTACTTACAAGCTGTCAATATTCAGCTTGCATGTCATATTTGTTTTGTTTTCCGCAATTGCTTCATTACTCCATGTATGAAGTGGAGATAAAAAAGAGAAAATAATAATAGTATAATTCCGGTTTAATAAATATTTTAAAAACAATCATAGAACTCCAATTTCCTACTCACAAACAGTTCAGCATCAAAAGCACATCACATTCCAAGGTAAAAGTCTGGACTTCTCAGAAGGATCTGCTGTTTGGTGATATGGTGGTGTTCAGGGAGTAGCAATTGGTGCCACACTGTCTTTTCCTACGCGTTTCAAAGACTTTCCTGTCCGATTCCTCAAGGAGGGTGTGGCTCACTCTTTGGTTCCCAGTTTAAAATCTTTTTGCAGCATAAGGCTCCTCCTATCGTTCTCTACATAGCAATTATACTACAACTCCCATGATTCTCTGTGGGACCCCTGTGGTTTTATGCAAGGTGCATTTCTCTTTGTCAGGGGTTTTTGTAATGCATATAATTATTAACATTTTAACACTGTCTAGATTGCACAAGGTAGTTATAACATAGTGAAAAAATTGTTTGTGTAAACAATAAGATTACAATTAGTGATGGACGAATCTATCCTGTTTCGCCAAAAAATGCACAGAATTGGGGAAAAATTCACGAAACGAGTCGCGTCATGTTTTCGACGCGTGTTGCAGAGGCAATTCTATAAGCGAGTAACTAAAACACTAAATTTCAGACATGCAAACTGTGACGGTATAAGGGCATATATGCAACACATTAAGTGGAAAATGCTTTTCACCGGGTGAAACAGAACAAAAATGGGAAGTCTTTAAAATGCTGCTTAGTAAATATACATGTAAGTATATTCCCCTTGTAAGCATGGAACGTCATTGCAAAGCAAAACCCTTTTGAATCAATAGAAGTGTTGGTGCTGAGGTGTGTAAGAAAAGACGTGCTTTTTAGGCTTTCAAGTTAGCTGGGACAGTCATATGATTATACATTTGTACAAAGAGGCTGATAAATAATGGCAAACAGCTATCAGGCAAGCTAAAATTGATATGGAAAAGGATACTGCAGCAAGCACTAAAAAGAATCCAACATTTTTTAAATATATTATTAGTAAAACAACTAAGCAGGAAGGGGTGGGACCCCTAAAAACAGAGGGGGTCAACTGGTTGATGAGAACAAAAATAAAACAGAGATTCTGAATTTGTTAGAATCTGTCTGTCTGTCTACACAAATGAGGAACCAGTAGGTTTCCTTCTTAAAAGTTTCAGTTCCAGTAATACAACTAATGATGCATGGTTCAGCAAGTCTGATGAGTGGTAGGAAAGCTTTTCAAAGGGTTAATAAAGCATAAGATACTGGACTTCCCAGTAAATCATACTATGAGTTTGTGCCAGCATGGTATTATGTATATAATAAATCTTTCCAGACTAAATTCATTTCTTTTTATGAGAAGGTGAGCAGGGCCCTCGATTCTGGGAAAGCAGTGGATGAGATTTACTTAGACATTGCTTAAGTATTTGATACAATGCCAAACAGAAGGTTATTAGGGAATTAATGTTGTCCTGGAACATAGTATTTGTATATTGATAGAGAACTGGCTAAAAGATAGACTACTAGGGGGTAAATGGAACATTTTCTTATTTGACCAGTGTTGTTAGTGGAGTACTGTTCTATACTAGGTCCTTTGTTTTTCAGCTTTTTTATTAATAACCTAGAGGTGAGCATTGAAAGTACGGCTTCTATTTTGCAGATGATGCAAAATTGTGCTGAACTATAGGTTCCATGCAGGATGCTGCCACAAGTTAAACATTAAATGGCAGTGTGTTGGGAGTTTCCTTAAATGAGAAGGATCTTGGTTTTTTTTATAGATAACAAGTTGTCTAATTCTGGGCAGTGTCCTTCTGTAGCCACTAAAGCAAATACAGTTCTGTCTTGCACTAAAAATGGAATAAACTCAAGGGATGAAAACATTATTATGCCTCTTTATAGGTCTCTGGTATGGCCTCACGTGGAGTATGCAGTATTTGGACCCCACAAGGAGTAAGTGGGTGTAGTGTGTCCAGCAGGATACACGCCAGTCAGTGTCTAAGAGGCTAGGAAAGGCTGATGAACTGGTCAGGACCCAAGGAGGGGTGGCTGCGAGAGTGAGCCCCCCTGACAGTGTGCAGTCCAGTGAATGGTAAAGCTGAAGGACCAGGAAATTGAGCCCTATTGGTGAACTGCTGTACTGATGTATGCCTTGACCAATAATGAAGGAACTGTATGACTGCATATCACTGCCCATTGTGTCTCCTTCCAGGTGTTCCTCCACCCGATGGACGGTGGTCCATCCAGGTAACAGAGGGTTAATACCCAGCCCCTATTGTGGCCCCCATTATTCATCAACTAAGAGATGAGAAATTAACTGAAATTTTAGGCTATACAGTACCATGTGTTCTCCCATATTCATTTTTAAAAGAGGCAGAATCATTAGTACAAGCTCATAGTCACCGGATGACAAACTGAGATATTTTAAAAGGAGCTAACAACAAATTCAAAAATATTTTGTAAAATAAAAAAAATAGCTTATCAATAAGAGAAGAAATACTAATAACCAAGTAGCTTCCTTGAATGATATCAATTGTATCATTTTATTAGGCTTTAATAAACATTTTATATTAAGAAACACTTCTGAAAATAATACAAGTGGTTGACATCCTATTTATTGGATAATATTTTGCCATAAAGCAATAAATTCATCCAGCCATCCGCTTTCTATTACACACTGCCGCCTTGTTGGTGCTACGTAACAATTCAACTTCATTAATAATAAGGACATAACTGTTTACATGTTGCAAAGGGATTTAATAACTCTTCCTTCATGATTACATGGAACATTTAGGCTGAAAAAATACAATTGTCCATCAAGTTCAAATGACTGGCAGTACAATGTATATATTTTTAATCTGAACAAATACGAATAAGCCTCTTAAACAGTACATTTGATTGAACAAGCTGCTGATGAACAACACTAAGGAGCAGATTTATTAAGGGTCGAATTCTTGAGTGCTATTAGCCCTTGAATTCTACCCTTATTCGACCATCGAGAAAAAATCTGACAAAATCAAACATTGAATTCCGCTTTTCAATTTCTCAATAAACTTGTATGATGATTTTATGAAAAAAAATCGTATCAAACGATCGATTCAAATGGTTTGAAGCATTCGATCGTACGATTGCAATTCGGGAAAAGACAGAAAAAAGTCTATGTTTGGTTCCGAACGATTGAATTGAATTTTAATCGATCTATTCAATACGATTGAATTTTGCAAATTCGATGATCGAAGTGGCCAAATTCTACTATTTGAAAATTTGAAAAAAAATCGTAATTTTACAATTCGATCAAATCCTTCACATGAATTTAGTAAATGTGCCCCTAACAGTACTGGGGAAAAGGGTTCTCCATAGGCCTGAAATAAATACACATCAACAGCTGTCCAATCTGTAATTTCCTTGCAAAATTGAACTATACATAATCATAGTGTGTACCATTTTGGGATCACTCTACCATCACATGCTACTTAATGCTGTCTTTTCATAAATACACATGCAACAATTATTTTAACAATAAGCATTATACAAACATTACCTATCTGCACATGTATTATAAGTTGTCAAAACAAGGTTTATGCATTTGAAGTAAGTTTGGTTATTTTCATGTCTTAGGCCCACTATATTTTACTAAGTGTCAGGAACCAGACTACTGTATATTCAATTTACTAGACACATAAAGAGTTTTTATATTAGAGTTTTATATTAGTCCATTTTTAAAAAATCAACCACTTCCTAAAAATTGGCTTTGCTTTACGATTCTATATAATTAGCTGCTAATCGTTCATTTGTAACCCAGAAGTCAATTAGTCAGTATGATCAGATGTGAGTTCATGTCATGCTTACTGAGAATCTGTTCTTATTGGCTGCTTGTTGTCTGACGAGTGAAGTTTAGAACTTTTGGTACTTACTTGTAACCTACAGTTTTTTTCTTTGCTACCACAAAATGTGGCCTTCACCTGTGTCTGGAAGTCTCCTGACATGTAGTAGTAAATGAGAGGATTTGTACAGCTGTTCATAGAGCTTAAGCACAATGCAATCACGTACCAAAAGTAGAGTTTGTTGTGACATTCCCATTGGTCCTCCTGGTAATGAAGTAAAAGCAAAATGTTGCTTGGAGTGAAGAAGAGGATGAATGTAAGAAGTACCAAGATGATTATTTTTATCACATGTCTATGAGATCCTCTGCTCTTTATTAAAACTGCTAGAATTGACACATAAAAGAACAAGATTACAGCCAGTGGAATTGCAAATCCTATAGTGAAAAGTCCAAGGAAATAAATGATATACCATTCGTAGTCACTGCAGAGGATCCAGATATCATTGCATGTGGTGATATTTGGGGTTTTAAATGTTTTAGTCTGAGGGACAATGAGAAATACAGACATTCCCGCTGCTACCACAAGCCAAATTCCAACAGAAACACCTATTGATGAGCTCCATCCTCTAAAGCATTTTTTTGAAAATGGATGGACCAGAGCGATGTAGCGGTCAAGGCTGATGGCCATAAGGAATAATGCTGAACAATACATGTTACCATAGAATATTGCTGTGACAACCCTGCAGGGTATTTCACCAAAAATCCAGTTGTTTCCAAGATAGTAATATGTCATTTTAAAAGGTAGGGCTAACATAAACAGAGAGTCAGCAGCAGCCAGGTTAATTAGCAGAAGTGTAGATGGCATCTTCTTTGACTTGAATTTGAGTACCCAGAGGGCTATGAAATTTGCTGGAAGTCCCAAGACCAACACCAAGGTGTATACAGCTGGAATTATGATAGTCATACCAGAAGATTGCAGAGAATCTTTAATTTCATCATCAAGCATTAATGAGTTACAATTAACAGGTTTAAAGAGCTTTCCCTTTTTACCTAAAAAGAATAAAGAATAAGCATAATAAGCAGGAATATTTTGTATCTTACAGTCAGGACCTCAACAGTCAGGCCTAAGTAACATTTCAACATGTTTTCATTCATTATTTTGTAGGTTTTTGTTTTATTAATATACTGCCTCTTTATAGCCTGCAGCTGAAAGCATGTGGTTGCCAGGGGCCAGTGACCTCAGACAAGCATAAACAGTTTGACAGCGAGACTTTTAGTCAGAATACTTATATTGTGACTAGACAGCAGTGATACTGACACTAAAAATGTTCTTTTTAAAATATTAATCTACTTTAAAAGTTACCTATAGGCCATGTTGACCATTTATTGCTGATTGTTCTGCTTTTGTTTGTAATTGTTACTTGAGGTTCCTAAACATGAATGTTTTGCCAACCTGACTTTGTCCCTTCTAACCTGTCAGTTGGTGTTTGTAATGCTAACTGCTGCACAAATATGGCAACCCCCTCATTGAGGAACATGGGGGTATGTCATGTAATGTAGCAAAATCAGGCAAATACTTTTATGGCAACATCATAGGTAACATTCAAAGATAATGTTATGATATATATGATTTTCTGAAGTCAGTATCTCTTTCAATTCCAAGCCTCGGACATGCAAAATATAAAATATCATTATTAAAAAACAAAATAGAAGACCAGCTGGAATTTGTTTTAGGTCTACACTTCCTGAATCATTCTTAAAGTGAATTACCCTTGAAAAATAATCAAGAGAATACTTATTATTAATCATTATCCTTTGCTTTCCTGCATATGCAGTATCATTTCATGAAAATGAAAATAAGAAAACATGAATAAATAATCCTATTATCAACAAGCTGTTACTGCTCTAGTCAATACTCAATAAGTAAACATGGTTAATGTTTCTTATTAACATCAATGTATAACTAATTATGGAACCCTATGTTAGCCCTCTGTTGCAATATTTGCAATTGTATCATGGTTTTTAGAGCTATAAAGCTGAAGTTTTTAAAATATCGACAATACCGCTGTGTATTATTTTCCTGTGACTTTCTTTACCTAAACTTGCTCATCTGTCTTTTCATTTGCATCCACTGCGAGAACATATTTAATATGGGGAATACCATTATACCCAGCAGTTCCCTTTTCATTAATTCAGTAGTTCTCTACATTATGTTAGCTTTCACATTCTAGGAATTCTTAGGAAAGTTGCATAATGCAATAACTTCATAGACCCTTAAAACATAAAATCTATTTTACCAGGCACTTGATAATATAAATAAATATTCAGTAACAGTGAAGTAGATTCTGCATTGCTGGTGGTTAGGGCTAAATTAACATCACATAGTTTGAAGCTTAAATGATCTAGTTTTGGTCTCCAAATGACCCTAGCAAACAGGCAGTGGACTGAAGTTATTAAGAAGCAAATCTGATTTTCTTTTGTTTGGTGTTGCTGACTCCATATTTTTAAATTTAAAAGCAATATAAGGGCAAATAATATTTAAAAAGACACTGAAGCCAAGACCTTTTGAAAGCTCTACTGTTAAACCATTTACCAATTTCTACTCCAGCTGTGAGTAGAAGCCCTGATAATCATCAACTTTTATAACCAAAAGTTAGGGATGCACCGAATCCAGGATTCGGTTCGGGATTCGGCCAGGATTCGGCCTTTTTCAACAGGATTCGGACTTGCATAATAATAATGCAAATTAGGGCCGGGGAGGGAAATGGCATGACTTTTTGGAAGGAACAAGGAAGTAAAAAATGTTTTCTCCTTCCCACCCCTAATTTGCATATGCAAATTAGGGTTTGATTCGGTTCGGTATTAGGCCAAATCTTTCTCTAAGGATTCGGGGGTTCGGCCGAATCCAAAATAGTGGATTCGGTGCATCCCTAAAAAAGTGATTCCCAAACTCTCCAAATCTAAATAAAAATATAAAACAAAATTTTATGTGAAATAGAAGAAAATTATATGTAGCCTAAAATTTTGGAACCCTTACTGCAGCTCTTGTGGCAATCAAGAAAGAAAACACTGTTATAATGGTCCGTAGAATCCAATTAGTTCTTGATCTTTTCAGCTCCATGATTCGGCAGTAGCATTAATCTTTAGATATCTGTTCTTTCTCTATGCTGAGTTTTTAGCGGAACCACATGATGTGGTTTCCTGTTTTAAGTCATGCAGCACGATACGTCGCCTCAGATAGGAACATCGTCAATGTAACTGGTCTGTGGTTTTCTTTGTCTGAAAATACCTTCCAGACACCACAGCTGCAGTGTTCAATGCATGTCTGAGTTGGGAGGGAACCTAATTATGACTTGTGATAGTAATGTTATGTTTAGCGTGATTGTGGTATGATTAAGTGTGCATGAAAAATGTCAGTCTAATCATTTTTTGATAAAATAATAAAAAGTAATTTTAATGGACATTAAATTATATAAATTATATAAATTATATAAATAGAATTTATGCGAAGATTCAGCTTCCAGCTAAAGTATAATGTTAAAAATTGGGGGTATGTGGAAGCACTCTAAAGGCAAAGTTATAGTGTATTTAAGTATAATGGAAGTGCTAGTTTTAATGCACATTCCCTGTGCCCCTGTCTCCGAAGTAAGTTTGCAAAACAGGAATTTTTGAACATTATACTTTAGCTGGAAGCTGTGACTGAGGTTCATGTGGTTTTTAATGGCATCCCATACAGCCCATTGAGCTAGATGTGGCCCTATGTTTTTAAAAATGGGTGTTGGTTTGGACAATTCCTCTGCCTTAAAAGCTGCATACTGGTGGGGGAGGATAGATCCTTTATACTGAAACCAAGGTTCAACTGACACTGATTACAAATAATGCTACTATGCTCTTTATACTTTCACAAAAAGGTTAATATGTTAGGGTCCACCATGTGGGGTTTACCTTGACATGGTATTGTGGCTTTTCAACTTTATGATCATAACTTTGTAACTAAAAACGCCTGTTTTATTATTTAGATTAAGCTGAAGATTAATCTTCAGGAGTTTTTTTCTCAAATTCACTTTTGACTTTGAGATAGTATTTCAGAAAAAGAAATATTGTTTAGTTTTATGATTATTTGTATGATGGTAGCTCCACTTAGAGCAAAAATTACACCACATCTTAAGTAAATGTAATGAGTGCAAAATGTCTAAAAACTGCTTGGCAGTAGATATTTGCTTTTAGGACAAATTGTCTGATAGTGAAAGGTTTAAGATCCAGTTCCACAGTCGCAATGTTCCATTTTTTTACTGGGGTCAAGTATTGGTAATTAATTGTTCAGAAGCAACATCAGCCCTTTTAGGTTTTATGTAACTGTATAGTATGTTTGTAAACCTACCTCAGAAAGGCAGTTGCACATACAAGACTTTTTTCAATGTACATATGTAATGCTCTACAATATAAGTTCTATTGGGTTCCACCAGAATAAAAACCAGTACTGGTATGGGACCTGTTATCTAGAATTCTTGGGACCTGGGGCTTTCCAGATAACATATCTTTCTGTAATTTGGATCTTCATACCATAAGTCTACCTAGAAAATCAAATAAACATTAAATAGCCCCAACAGGTTGGTTTTACTTCCAATAAGGATTAATTATATCTTATTTTGGATCAAGTATAATGTATTGTTTTAATATTACAGAGAAAAAGGAAACCATTTTTAAAATGATCAAGAGAGTGTCTAAGGCATATTGACACAAGTCAACTTTGTGTATTTTGAAGAATACTCTATGTATTCCTTGTATATTCATAATTAAATTCAGAGTGTAAGATAAAAGCAATTACTATCATATTTCTGCTGAAAGATATGTTTTTATTTTTATTGTGGTTGATTTTTTTGTTATACTTTAATTCACTACAACGCACCCTTAAGTACTTTAGAAGAATTTTCAGTTTGGTGTTAACAATTTTATACAAGGAAATCATTTGACTTGGAAAAATTAAGCACATAACTAAAATGCCATAAATTTTTTCATGAAAAAACAGCTATACTGTAAGAAAAATAAAAAAAAACGGTTGCAGCTCTTTTTATTTGTAACACTGCTAGCCAATAAACTCCTTCATAAAGAGATTCTGTCAGACAGTGTGGTGTAGAAGAAATTATGCTTTCAGTTTCCACAGAACCTTTTCAATTCTTGATTTTTGGGGAAAATGAATATATTTTGTTTCTCTTTTACTGTAAATGGGATCCCCAATAAAATGGGACTGCAAGATTATCCTTAAAAAGTGTTTAGAAGGATTCAAAATGCGGCAAAGGAAAATGGCATGGCCTTTTCTTTTTTTGTTTAGTTACGAATAAACAGGAACTGTAATTGGGAAAACAGTTCATATTTAACATTTTCAGGATTTTTCCTTCTGAAGATGTTCTAAAAAATGCTAAATGTTGCTTGGAAAAACATTGAATCTTTGTAATGCTGAGTTTGAAATGTACTATATGAGTAAAAATCCTAAAGCTTATCAATGGAATCAGTTAGGGGCAGAATTACTAAGGGACAAATTTATAATTGAAAAAAAATTTAATTCGAATAGATCCATTTTCGATTGAATGTTCGAATGCATTGTTTGATTCGAACAATTTTGGTCAAAAAATTTGATTTTCAAAAAAATTCAAAAACACTCCTTAAAGGGGGAGGTCCCCCAAGGGCAAATAATATTTAAAAAGACACTGAAACCAAGACCTTTTGAAAGCTCTACTGTTAAACCATTTACCAATTTCTACTCCAACTGAGAGTATAAGCCCTGATAATCATCAACTTTTATAACCAAAAGTTAGGGGAGGGAAATGGCATGAATTTTTGTCACAAAACAAGGAAGTAAAGAAATGTTTTCCCCTTCCCACCCCTAATTTGCATATGCAAATAAGGGTTTGGATTTGGTTCGGTATTCGACCGAATCTTTCTCTAAGCATTTGGGGGTTCGGCCAAATCCAAAATAGTGGATTTGGTGCATCCCTAAAAAAAGTGATCCCCAAACTCTCCAAATCTAAATAAAAATATAACACAAAAGTTTATGTGAAATAGAAGAAAATTAAATGTAGCCTAAAATTTTAGAACCCTTACTTGACTCCTTGACACTTGAACATGCAGCTCTTGTGGAAATCAAGAAAGAAAACACTAATATAATGGTCCATAGAATCCAATTAGTTCTTGAGTCATGTAGCACGATACGTTGCCTCAAATAGGAACATCGTCAATGTAACTGGTCTGTGGTTTTCTTTGTCTTTAGTCTTAAGAGAACATGTTAGAATAAATATGCATAAATTTGCATTTTTAATGGGTATGGCCGAAACTATATAAAAAGATTTGATTAACTGTTATAATTACAATATACTGTGAATTTTTTCAAATATATTTATTTATTGCTGCTAATGATGTAATTTGAACATCAAGTTGCTGGTTACTATGTCACAATAAATATAAATGGATAATTGTGCCTTTCTCCAAGCCCTGGCTTATAATGTGGAGGGGGAAAGCCCAAGGAGGGAGAACTTAAAGTTCACAGCAAGGCCCCCTCATAGGTGAAGTGAAGGTCAGACAAAACATGTCCTCAAACATATTCATCTTCACAGGACCCATACATTTTGTACCAAAAGTATAAAAACTAGTGATGGATTCAAGGTAATTTCAGCTTTGAGATGAGTCCAAACATGACTAGGTTTGCTACTCTGTATTAGGGATGGCGCGAACCGCGAAAAAAATTTGCGAACTTGCGACAAAACGCGCGAACGGTTCGCGAACGTGGCGAACCCCATAGACTTCAATGGGAAGGCGAACTTTAAAAGCTAAAAAAGAAATTTCTGGCCAGAAAAATTATTTTAAAGTTGTTTAAAGGGTGCAACGACCTGGACAGTGGCATGCCAGAGGGGGATAAAGGGCAAAAATGTATCTGAAAAATCCAATAGTCGCAGCCACTGAAGCACAGAAAAAATATGCCATATAAATGCTGAAAATAGTCGCAGCCACTGAAGCACAGAAAAAATACAGGATTAATATATTAAGGATTAAAATTAAGGATTAATGTATGGCAGTTGTTTGAAGAACAGTAGATTACTAGCCAGCAAACTTTCAACTGTCCCTGAAATCACTAACAGCTCTCTCCCTACACTAGCTCTTCCAAGCAGCACACACAGACAGAATGAAAAAATGCTGCAGGGCTTCAGTTTATATATGGAAGGGGAGTGGTCCAGGGGGTGTGGGGGTGGTCCAGGAGGGAGAGCTTCCTGATTGGCTGCCATGTATCTGCTGGTCTGGGGTGAGAGGGCAAAAAAAAGCGGCGACTATCCGCGAACCCAAAATGGCGAACGTCGCGCGAATATTCTGCGAGCGCGAACAGCGGATGTTCGCGCGAACAAGTTCGCGCGCGAACAGTTTGCGCCATCCCTACTCTGTATATCAAATTGTGAAAATCTGTAATAAGTAAATAGTGCCAATACACTCACGATACTTGTATAACTTGTATGCTGCAGGCTCTGCGTGTCTCCAAATCACGTGACTCAACAAGATGCATTCAATAGTAGAACAAAAATAATGAAGACGTGATGCCAATGCGGGTGGTGTACTTAAAGTACCTCCAAAGTTTTAATGTGCGGAATGTAACCAAATGTTTCAGGAGCCTTGCGCTCCCTTTTTTTCAAAATCTTTTTTCAAAAATTATTTTGAAATAGGAATTAGCAAATCTGCTTTGCCATAAACATGGTTTGTTTGTTTGTTTACTACACACAAGATCTGGATCTTGGTAGCAATTCTGTACAGAGCTATTGACTTAGTACCAATGCATATTGTATCTTTGGAGAAATAATTAGCAGTTATGGAAATAAAAATCCTGAATCCTGAAAATCCTGAACTTGTGCTGGAGAATCTTTGGATCAAGAGAAGCAAAATTCCACTAGGTAACGCTAACCCCTTCTGATGGAAGTAGCCCTAGAAAAACTGAAACAGCATTAATTAGAATTGTAGTTTATGATGCCAATGACAACTATTCATTTTTAAGTAAGGACAACTATGTAGTAAATATAAATAAAAAATCAACAAATGGTTCTTTAGTTCTTCATTTACATGCTGCTGATGAAGATAATGGTTTAAATGGAAAGATAACACATTCTTTTGGTCAAATTCCAGAGAATGTATGGCAATTCTTAAAGTAGTGAATTGATAACATTATGGGAGCTGAATTATGGCATAACAAAGACACACAAAAACTGTAGAACCCAAAGATGATGGTGGTGACTTCTCACTGTAAAGTTTCTGCCCAGGTTATTGATGCCAACAATAATTCACCTTTGATAATAGTAAATTCTTTATCAAGTGCAGTTTTAGAGAATTCCCCACCCAGAAACAGAAATAGCACTGATTCAGATGTATGATGTCGACTCTGGTGAGAAGGGGAGTTTGTTTGCCAGATCTCTGAAATGTTACCATTTCAGTTAATATCATGGACTGACAATTATTACAAAATAGTGACTTTATCGAGGTTGAATAGAGAAAAAAGATATGCCTATAATATCACAATTACTGCTAAAGATAAAGTCTTACCATCACTTTGCAGCAATAAAACAATCCAGTTGACTATGACAGATATTAATGGCAATGCTCCTGTCCCAGAAACCATCCTGGAATATCTATTCTTATTATTGATTTAGATCTTGACATCAATGAAAATGGAAAAATTTTATATTATATAATCAGTACAGATATTCAAAGTATCCCTGTATCTTCATATGTGTTCATAAACTCAGCAACTGTCATTGTTTATGCCCTACATGATTTACAGATGCAGCCACTTGGATTTGTGTGTTAAATGTGTCATGACTCAGGATAAATGGAAGAACCTGTGTTATCTTAAGTTATCTTAACTCATTTAATGCATTTAACCTTTTCATTACCATACCAAAGAACCATTGTTCACAACGATGAACACTTTAATTAGATGGGATGCTGTGATGCAATTTTCTGTGTTAAATGGGACAAATTGGATATATGTGTTTAGTTATTCTGTGTCAAACACACAATCCAAAGTGGCTTCATCTGTACCAGTAATGACTAAAGACAGTGGATCTCCTCTCAACAGCACTGATTGATATGAATGATAACTATCTGAAGATTCTTAATCTGTCATCAGACAGTGGGGGGGGGGGCAACATATGAATTCATCCCTCGATCCTCTGAGAAAAGTTTTCTAGAGAGAGGTTACCTAGTTACCAAAGTGATTGCAGTGGATGCATGGCTGTCGTATCATTAAATACAGGTACAAGAACCTATAATGTTTATGATTGGTCAACACACAGGGGATATTAGATTTGTTAGATATTTTAAATAAAAGATTCTACACAGCAAAAACCTGTGGTCATGGTAAATATCAGCAGAGAACCAGCTTCTTCTGCTACAGTTGCACTAAACCTTAGCATAGCTGAAAGCTTTCAAGTTCTTTCTGAAATAAATAAAATCATCAAGATGGATACTACAACAAATTTATCATTTCACTCGGTTATAGCAATTGCAATGGTTTTGTTTTTATTTACTTTGGCTGTGATTACAGTGGTGATTTCAAAATGTAGAACTTCCAACTCTTCTAACTCTTCAGTTGTATTTGGGACTTTGGATAAAAATGCTAACACCCAGTAGATCATAGATATCCTTCTCAGTTGGGTGATGAAACTTTGGAACACTAAATTAATCTGGCTATCTCAAACCAAGTCAGAATGATCCACTAGATAATCATATTGATATTGATGATACAGCTACTTAAAAGGATTCTGAAGAAAATGCTATTTCAGGCATTTCACAGGTAAAATAATGTTTTATTTTTAAATTCAATAATTATAATGAATTGTTTTGTACTTCATTCAATAATCCTGGCAAATTATTTTTCCTGCCTAATTAACATAGCATGTTACAGGTACATTCTATATTGTGCTGTTTCATCATCAAAATAAAGGAAATTCCCAAAGGTTGGGATAAAAAATATGCATTTGAACATTTTTTACATTGTGCATATTGAATGAAACAACATAAAAGAAAAAGAGCCCATCAGTAATAGTTTAATTAGTACAATATTTGGTTTGTCAATAAGATTACTGAAACCTATCAGTAATATAATTAAGTAACATCAACAAAAGAAGACTGCAAAACTGTGAATCTTCACCAACAGTAGATAGTAAACCCTTAACTCTTCAATAAAATGACATCAAACAATTTACATCAAGCAGGACATGGTTAATTCAGAGCGGAACAAACAAAATGTTGATTTGGATTTTAAGTTTACAATACCATTTACAGCATAGATAACGATGCTTGGATAGATGTTCTTCATAATGCATTAGATCAAGTACAGACAAGCCTCCTCAATAGAGAAACATATGGGGATTTTTGTGGAAAACAAACTGTGCAACTTTAGGATAGATCACTTGGTGGCTACTAAATGGATATGATTACTTTTTACAAGTACATAAGAGAGCATTATAGAGAGATAGTAGGGGATCATTTTTCCTATAAAATAGATCAAAGTTGTGGAATGCCCTGCCGAGTGATGTTGTGATGGTACATTCTATTAAACAGTGGCTTAGACGATTTCCTGAAGCTATTGTGATCTTAAAATCTGCAATTAGTTTAAATATCTGAGTATATAGATATAGGCTTGTAAAAGTATGTGTATATGTGCACTGGGGTTCATGTTATTCCTTTGGAGGGGTTAAACTAGTTCAACTGTTATGTTGTTTTTTTTTAAGCTAAATTAACTATGCTTCATACAAAAGAAGAAAAAGGAGATGCTAGTAAGACAACAATAGTTGCTGATTGAAAAGGATAGACATTTTGGCTCATTTTGATATTGTTATGTGAAACTTTACTAGGGGTCACCGTTTACATCCCCGCCCTAGGTTTTACAGTCTTTTCAGGAAAAGGGGAAGATGAATGTGAGCTAATTAAAGTGCTCAAGTGTTGTGCTGTTGAATAAATAAGGCAGAAAAAGTGTACACTGAAAATTTTACATACTCTAGTAAGGCACTAATGTGATTAATTCTGGTTTCTAAGACATTCTACAATACATTCAGTCAAGACACCTATGTACAGATGAAGCCACTTTGGATTGTGCATTTGACACAGAAAAACTTCATATCCCATTTATCCCACTTAGCACAGGAAAGTGTGTCATAGCATCCCATCCAATTAAAGAGTTCACCATTGAAAACAATGGTGCTTTGGTATGCTAATGAAAAGGTTAAATGCATTAAATGAGTTAAGATGACTTTAGATAACACAGTTTCTTCAATTAGCCCTGAGTCACGACGTATTTAACTCACAAATCCAAGTGGCTCCATCTGTAGTAAATTTAAGTGGAAATGCACCAAATGGAATTATAGGTCTCTGGTTACATGTTAAATATTCAGTTGATGATTTCAATGCCCATATAAGATATACATTTAGTCATATTCCTGCATGAAGAGACACAGATTGCACAGATTCCAGTGATCTAATCAGAATATGTATGAATTCCACCCAAAGACTCTGTTTATTGGGGAATCATAGTTTGACACTTGATTGCCAAGATGTTACCTAAGACCAGTGTTAGGCTGAGGCTCTATTGCTTTGCTACCCCTAAAAGCACTTTACACACATACATTGGGAATTTTAACCCACTTTCTGCTGTATATCTCTATATTTGTCTGTCAATCAGTACATCTGACTTTATCTGTACAGTATCTATGTTACTACATGTAGCATGAAAATGTAAATTATGTTCAGTGAGTACTGACATGTATGCCTTGGGATAGCATGGAATACAGTGAAACCCTGATTTTAAGTCCCCTGATTTTAAGTTTTCCCGCATTTTACATTTTTTATTTGTGGTCCCACCAATTTATAATGCATTTCAATGGGTGCATTTCCCTGATTTTAAGTCATGTTTTCCCTGATTTTACATCCAAATTTTGTCCTGATGTTCCCAAAAACTGCTTTTTTTCCTCTATGAATGTTATTTGTGAAATAAAGAGGTCTAAAATACTAACCAGATTCTGCCTGTTCTATCTGTAAATGGCCAATTCCAATAAGTCTGCCCCTTATACAGTCCTGCACCAATCACATATTGCTTTTATTGTGTGTGTGACTGACTGAGAATCTTGCACATGCCCCCATAGTGTAACATTAACACTGCAATGCTTAACCTTTGTTATTAAAACAGTAAATATTGTATCTCAAAGTAAAACAGACTCCTGTGCTTATATCCTTACAGTACTTGAAGAAAAATTTACTTTAACACATTTCCATGATTTTACATTTTCCCTGATTTTACATAATTTTTTTCTGGTCCCCTGAAAAACGTAAAATGGGGGTTCTACTGTAGTATGACGTATCTAGGCCTTGAGATAGTTTCAAAATATGGATATACAATAGTACAATATTATAAACAATAAATGCTAATTATGTGAATAAAGGGTATCTTTATTTACTCCTAGTGAGTATACGCATCATGTTTTCATGTTCTTGCTCTGACATGTTTTATTGCAGTTCCCCATTTCAGACTCTGGGTGGCACTGTTGACTAACAAGGTAGAGCAACTGTATATATTCAGTAAGTGCTATAGTCAGACATTTCAGATTAAGACAATTTCACAGTCTCTGGTAACTAAGCTTATCCACCTTTATTGCAAAAACATCCTGACCCCTGGGGTAAACATACATTTGTCATCTGACATAACAGAGGGAAAAGATGAAATGTGGAAACATACATAGTGCATGGACATGGCAAGTATCTTTTTTTTCTTTCTTTGCCTTTTCTATGATGATCTTTGCGGGCAGATTCAGTACTCAATATCTGAAGAAATGAAACAGGGATCTGTAATAGAAAATATTGCAAATGATTTTAGCTTGGATGTTAAGGAATTGTCTCTTCGAATTCTGCATATTGCTTCTCAAGATGAAAAGCATTAAACTTGATTATTAAAGAGAGGCTAGACAGAGAGACTTTATGTGAAACAGAGCAACAATGCATATTGAAGGCAATGTTAATACTCGCCAGATCTTCACCATTAAAGTTGAAATTAAATGCACCATGTTTTCCTAGGATTCCTTTTAAAGGAAAAGTGTTTACCATTTGGGGGTGCCAAATGTTAGGAACCCCAAAGTGAATGTATTTACTTACCTGAAACCCCAAGCTAGTGTTCCTGTCATCAGAACACTACAACAATCCAAGGTTATTCCAGTGAGCACCACGGAGCGATCCTCTTTCGACTTCTTCATTCTTCAAATTTCCTGGGGCATGAAAAAGCTCACTTTTTAGTTAAAGTTCATCTTTTCACTTATTTCAATGCACAGCTGTGTGGAGAAAGAATAAACCAGAAGAGGAGCACTGCATGTTAATCGGAGTAATGGAATAACCCAGAGCAGGTGAAGTTTTCTGCTGTTGGGAGCACCTGTCCTGGATTTTAGGTAAGTAAATACATTCACTTGGGGGTGCCTAACATTTGGCACCCCCAATTGGGAAACAACCACCTTTAAAATAGTGATTAGTGAATCTAATTCACCAGGAGTGTGATTTGGCCTTGGATATCCAGATCTTGGAACTGATTCTGTGCCGAGCTATAGGCTTAGTGCAAATGAGTATTTCATTTGTGGAGAAAGAGTTAACAGTGAAAGGGCCCAGAAAGGGTCAGAAGGGCCCGAAACGTTGCCTTGTAAACACTTGAAGTAAACACCAATTTTTCACAAATTCCGGAGTGCTGCTGTTCTTTTGGATACTAGTGGAGAAAGAGTTAACAGTGATGGGACTTAATATCCTGAACTTGTTCTGGAGAAGCCTTTGGATTGAGAGAAGCAAAGTTCAATGGAATTAAGTCTAACTGCTTCTGATGGAGGTATACTGATGAAAACTAACACAACTTTAATAAATATTCACCATCACCATCAAATATTCACCATTCACCATCTTAAACCTTCCAAATTGCTGCTTTAGCCTATGGGGGACCTCCTAGAACCTATTTGGAGTTTTTTGATAGACTTTGATTAAGTACTGAGCTTATCTTCCCATCCATAAAAATTGTGTTTGGGCCATGCATTGTTTTTTTCAATCTCATCACTACTTTATTTCTATACAGGTCTCAAGGGGTTCTTTCTGTTTTTTTTGAAAAACTCTCTGTCTTTGCTGGCTTTTTTTTATTTGTTTTCTGTTTTTCCTTATGAAACTCAGTTTTTTTCTTCCTGTGTGTAAAAAAAAAAAATCACCTACCCACGGTTTTGTGCATTTTTTACATTTTATTGAAAGCAGTGAAACTGAGTTTTATTTCAGGTTAAAACATTCACTGTTCAGAAGGCCAATACTTGGGGGAGTTAATTGCTAAATCTCTTTTTTTCTCATATTTTACCAGAAACAACCTTGACCTAAATCCAATCCACTAATTTGGCTAATTTACTAATAATTAAACTTGAAAAATCAGATTAAAAAAAACTAGAACATTTTTAATGAATATTCTATAGACTTAAGAACCTTGAATACCTCAGATGTATTGAGTTTTTGAGTGAAAACCAACATCAAACGCCCCAAAACTCCAAACTCCCCAAGGTCTTTGTCTAGGCAGACTGTAACATAGTCAGGCCATGTTGTAGGAGTTGTCTAAGAAGCAGATACTTGGAAGTCATTGATTGTGTAAGAAGAGAAGATTATATATTGTACGTGTGTGTTTATATATATATATATTTACTGCTATGTACAGTATATACATTCTCATGTATGGTGTCCTTCCATGTTGCCCCTGATGTATTTTTCCAAAGGCATTGGATATACTGGCCTTTGATCTTTGCATCCTGCAGGAATTAGGACTATGATTTTATAAATAATTAGAAGTACCCTACAATTAAAGAATAATATGTGTAATTTACATTTTGTCTCAATAGTGTGGTCCACAAGTTCAATGTTAGTGTTTATTGCTCTAAGTTCCTAGTGTGATCTTGTGATTAAAGTTCATAATGGTGTTGAGGTCATTGATCACTGATCATAAGAACCGAAACCTCATTATTCAAATATATTTAGTTCTTTGCAATAGATCTAGTAACAGGTTTATGTCATTATTATGTCTACCAGGTTGTTATGCTTAAAGGGAAACTGTTTGTTTTTTAAACACATCAGTTAATAGTGCTGCTCCAGTGGACTTCTGCACTGAAATCCATTTCTCCATTTTGTCAGTTTCCCAGCTGCCCTGGTCATGTGACTTGTGCCAGCACATTAGGAGGGAACTGCTTTCTGGCAGGCTGTTGTTTTTCCTTTTCAATGTAACTGAATAGTACGCAGTGGGACATGGGTTACTATTGAGTGCTGTTCTTAGATCTACCAGGCAGCTGTTATCTTGTGTTAGGGAGCTGTTATCTGGTTACCTTCTCATTGTTCTTTTGTTAGGCTGCTGGGTGGGGGAAAGGGAGGGGGTGATATCACTCCAACTTGCAGTAAAGCAGTAAAGAGTGATTGAAGTTTATCAGAGCACAAGTCACATTACTTGGGGCAGCTGGGAAATTGACAAAATGTCTAGCCCCATGTCAGATTTCAAAATGAAATATAAAAAAAATCTGTTTCCTCTTTTGATAAATGAATTTCAGTGCAGAATTCTTCTGAAGTAGCACTTTTAACTGATGTGTTTTGAAAATTTTTTTTTTCCCCTGACAGGTTCCCTTTAAGCTTGCTTTTAATTGTTCTTCCTATCACCACATGCTAGTTTATTGTGCTTTCCTGCAACCACTGTGCAGTGAATAACATCTAGGGTAAAGTGCAATATGTAATTGTTTCCATATTTTTTCCATCCCATTTATGTGGATCAGCTTCACTCTATGCCAACCATTGCTCCCTCCCCAGTAGGTTATTGATTACAGTTGTATTGCACCAGAGACATCCTTAAAGATTCTTCACTTGTAAGGAGATTGTTCAGCTTGATGTCCATGATCTAGACTCTAGACAGAGTGGAGCATTTGTTAGTATGGAAAAGATTTGTTAGTTTTCCTTCATTTAATATCATTAATACGATCATGTCATAATCTAGTGTAAACAGAAACAAAGTCTAATTATACGAAACAACAAATAAAGTTCTCCTCTTATTTTTCACTATAATTTTGAGAGATAAATTTATGTTAACGTCCTAAAAAAATAACAGCACAAAATTCCATATACAATGAACACATAGCATTTAGGTCGCAGATAATTTGATTCATTATCCCTATTAAATTTATGCAGTATATAAACAAATAAATAAATGTAATTATTACATATGTATGTTTGTAATATGTAGTGCATGTAATGTCATGATTATTTGAATTAAAAAATATTTTTTTTTTTGCTCTACTGTTTCACATTTTGATACAATCATGTAGAAACTATAAAGGACTATTGTGAGCAATTATAAATATTACCATCATAGAATAAATAACTACTTGCCTTACTCATTACTATATTTTAAAATGTATTGTTGTAGTTTATGGTTTGAGCCACTATGTGGTGCTGTTGACCAAGAAAGATGAAGAAGTTTTACTAGGAAATGTGTTGCAGCAAAGCCAGTCTGTGCAGATCAACAGAGAGCTATATGTGTTTAACATCTCCTGTGAATTATCTTTGAATTCCGATAGGAAACACATTTTATTCTGAGTCCTTAAGGAAGACTGACAGATCTTCATTTACTAACAATGTGTAAGACAACTTTTCTTCGAAAAACAAACAGGACAATGTCATGGCAAGTACTGCATTTCTTTATATCCTTCATATGTAAAGATATTTCTGGGCAAATTCAGTTCTCTATAACTGAAGAAAGGCTTTGTAGTAGGCAATATTGCAAATGACTTTAGCCTGAATGTGAAGGAGTTGTCAATTCCTTTACAATTTTCATATTGTTTCTAGTGCCAAAACACAGCATTTCAGTGTTAACTTTGAAAATGGAGACTTGCTTGTTTTAGAGAGATAGACAGGGAAACAATATGTGGTGCAGAACAGAATAGCTTTCTTAATATTTAAGCTGTCATTGAAAAACATTTACATTTTTATATATTATTATATTTTAAGGATGTTAATGACCACTACGTTTTTCAAAAAAAAATATTTGAAATTGGAATTACTGAATCTCCTTTACCAGGTGAATGATTTACCTTTGGACATACCCAAGACCCAGATCTAATTGCAAATGAGTATTTCAGTCTTTCAGAAAAAAATTGTATTGATGGAACTGAATCTGAACTTCATGTGTTGGAGAGACCTTTGGAAAGAGAAAAGCAAACTTCCATAGAACTGAATATGTTCTACACCTAAAAGACAAGGGACGATCATTTGAAGATAGCAATCGCCAAAGAGGCGATTCATGTTAAGGTGGAGAAACCATCACTGAACAGAGGCGGGGACCTTCGACACCACCTGTCTACTACATACAATGCTGTTCTAACATCTGTACCCTGCCGGTTTCACGACTATTCACGCATCCATTCATAACACCTGTTTCTGGAAGTTGCATGACACATTGGTAATCCTATCATAGTAACTACACAGAATCAATACCTCTGTGAATGTCAGATGCTCGGATGAGCAGTGAAACATCTTCGTTGATCTGAGTTACTTTGTGTTAGATATATCATGACCTGGATGAATCTTCATAGTCACAGAACTGAATCTAATTTCATCTGATGGGGAGGGGGTCAAGGAGAAATGGTGCAACATTGATACAAATTGTGGCTCTAGATGCAAATGATAATTATCCTGTTTTCAATCAGGGCATGTATCAAATACTTTTAAATGAAAATACTCCAGGTAATTTTGTTGTTCTTAATCTAAATGCAACTGATGAAGATGAAGGCTCCAAATCTCAAATAACATACCCATTTAGTCACATTCCTGAGGATGCAGGCTGACTATTTAAGATGGATTCTCAGACTGGGAAAATTACAAAAATAGGAGAGTTGGACTATGAGACAAGATCACAGTAGAAGCTAAAGATGGTGAAGGTTAAACAATTCACAGCAAAGTGATAATATAGATTGAAGATGCCAAAGATAATGCACCTGAAATTTAAATACATTCTTTAGCATCTATTATTTCAGAGGATTCCCCACCAGGAACAGTAGTAGCTTTAATTAACGTCCAAGATTTGGACTCTGGAGGGAATGCTGAGTTTATCTGTCAAATATCAACACATCTTTTCTGTTAATTCACCAAGCATGGATAGAGAAGGTATCTCTGAATATAAAATTGTGTGTTTCAGATGTGAATAACATTTTGCCAGTTTTTGAGAAGGCTACTTATGTTGCTTATATGCCAGTAAAATAATCCACCAGGTACCTAAAGCCTCATGAAAATGGCCAAATAATGTATTCACTCATCAGTCCTTTTACTCTACAAGTGGAATTTAGTAACCCAAGTTATTGCACTTAATGCTGACACTGGACTCATCATTTGCCTATCTTACCATTTACTGCCAGTTCCTGAGCCATCTTTGTTTACCATTGGGCAACATTTGGACAGACATAATATCAAAGCCTATCTTGATACTAAACTCTACAGTTAGTATAGCTATGGGTATATATGGTTTGTGTTTGAAAGAGTGGATATGTATGTGTGTATGTATGCTGGCTTTTTAATTTGGAGGGGTTGAACTTGATGGACTCTGTCTTTTTTCAACCCAATTTAACTATGTAACTATGTAACACACACGAGAAATAAGGATTTCAAGGGAGTTTCAAGAAAAAGACTCTTCAAAAAATAGTAGTTCTAGTGAAAGATAATGGAGATCCTTCTCTTACAGTTTCTTTAAATCTAGTTATAGCTGAAAGCATTCAAGTGCAGCCCATCAAGTTGGAACCAATAGCTAACATAATATTTGTCCTGGTTATCAATAGCTATGCTTTCTATTTTATTCATTTTGACAGTAATCATTGCAGTCATATCTAAATGCAAAACCTCCAATACTTAAACATTGTTTGGAACTTTGAATAATGGCTTGTACGCACAAGTTGCCCTCCACTGTGCCTCTGAGAATAGTGATAGGACTTTGCCATTGCCTTATGAGGTGTGCATACAGATGAAGACTAGTGATGGGCGAATTTATTTGCGGTGAATTCCCGCAATTCGCTGCTGGCGAATAAATTCGCGAATCACCAGCAAAAATTCGCCAGCAAAAAATTTCCCAAAAAAACGAGTCGCGCGTCGTTTTTCGATGGAAATTAGAGAATTTTTCGGCAAAGCGAAACGGGTGAGATTTGCCCATCACTAATGAAGACACTTTGGAGTGTGTGTTTGACACAGAATAACTTAACTCAGACATCCCATTTAACTCACTTATCACAGAATATTGTGTCACAGCATCCCCTCCAATTAAAGAGTTCACCATTGAAAACGATGGTGCTTTGGTATGCTAATGAAAAGTTTAACTGCATTAAATGAGTTAAAATGACTTTAGATAACACAGTTTCTTCAATTAGCCCTGAGTCATGACACATTTAACACACAAATCCAAGTGGCTGCATCTGTAGCTATTTATTCTAGCCAAAATGAATTTGCTTATATTAGGCCAATCCAGAATTCTGACAATCTTATTGATGCTGGTGATTCCTCTGATGCAAGCATTGGTGTAAAACGCACTCTCTGTGATAGTAATATTAATTAATTAATTAATATTACACAGTTAAGCTAAATTTTTTCTCATTTAAAGCGGTAAGGCTGTGGAGTGTCCTGCGGTTGATAGTTGTAATTATCTGTCTCCCAGTGATCCAGCCCATCTCTGGTTAGACAGCTTCTTCAGGATAATGGCCATTATCTATGATGACCTCAGCTGCTATCAAGGATAGCCTTGTTAATTTTTCTACACAGTTTTCCCTCGACTCCCTGGCAATACAGATAGATACAGTAAGTGGTATAGGGAGAGATGTCAAGAGGTAGTAGCTGCAACTGCCCCTTCTTTCTCATTTCCAGCTTTGACCCATGGACCCTCTCTTCCTCCCCCTAGATCCTCTGTAGAACCCATACAATTGGGTTCAACTCGTTTGTCTTCTGAAGAGAAGGATCATAGGCAGGCTTATGGGTTATGCCTATATTGAGAGGATAAAGGGCATTACTGTCCCAAGAGGCAGAGAGACAGCAAAACCTAAGCAGGTCTGGAGAGTCCTGTTTGGGTTCTGCTGTTTCTATTCCCCAACCAGTCTTCTTAAATTGGGATAAATGTTGTGTACAATGTTCTACCTTTGTTGATTCTTGGGAAGCTGGTCATTTTATAGCTATCACCTTTGCACATACACATGGGATACTGATAGAGATGCTAGTCCCCTCTCTCAGACTAGCAGCCATTGACGGTAGTTCCCCAGGGAGTGGATTGGTCTCTTGCAAGTCCAGACTCATTTCTTAGATAATCATTACTAGCAAATTTTCTTATATGTCATTGTGTGCCCTCAGACTCCTGTAATCTTAGGCCTTGCCTGGTTGCAGAAACACAACACCCGGGTTGATTGGCTCACCAATAAAATTATTTGACTTATTTGACTTTTTTAAAAGCAATTCAGAGATTAAAAGGTTTTAGTAAGAGGGAATATTGCAAATGATGTGGGTGTGTATGTTAAAGTAATGACCTTGTGTAAATACCACATTGTTGCTAGGTCCAAAAAACTATATTTAAATTCTCATTTAGAAAACTAAGGTGTGTATGTTGCAGATTTAATAGACAGAAAGGCTTTATGTGAAATACAGAAACATTTTTTCAAAATATTTAGATAGTTATGGAAAATCCTTTACACCGCTGTACGATCTGTATTTCTGAACGAATATGTATTTCTGATCAGAATGATAATGCTTTAAAGATTATATATCCTTCACAAGAGTTAGAAGCTGCTGCAGTATATGAATTTTTACCACACTTTTCAAAAAAGGATATTTAGTAACTAAACTAGTTGCTGTTGATGCTGACACAATGACTAGTTCTCTTATAACTTGCTTCAACTTCCTGACCCTGTTTCTCTCATTAACACAGGTGAAACCAGGACATGACCATACATGACCTCGCCAGCTTTTAGATGGTGATTTTGTACATTAGAATTTTAACGTTTTCTTTTTATACATACCAGACATTTGTATTTTCAAAAATATAACTTGATGTGGGAGTTTGGATGGAAAAACTAAAATTAGATTTTTCAGAGGATTTATGTACCAACTCCACCTTCAGTTTAGGTATGTGTATATATATTGAGTAAATTTTGGCAGTTTTTTAAGATGATATAAAATATATGAGCACCTCCTTGCATAGCTAGTGACTGTATCCATGTAATCATGAATTGTGTTAGATATGTTCTTGAACACCGACCTGTGTCAATTCAAAACATCTAAAGAGCTTTTTCTGGATTAAGAGCCTCCATGGAGGTTGCATGGAGGTGTGCCATTATATGCCCCTATGATGTTAGTGTAGTATTCCCACTTGGAGCTAAGGCTAAAATTATATCAATTGTATATAAAAGTTACTTTATTATTTAAAAAGGACTAAATCTCAATTATTTAAAAAAGAAAAAGAAGGAAGGGAACCTGCAGTTCATGTGCCCTGATAAACAGATTATAGATTCAGGCCTGAACTTTTGTCCGAATAATCTTTTAAATCTGCAGTTCTCCTAGATGCTCCTGTGCTAACTACGGATCAGTGACAATTCATCCTTGCATCTCTTTTATTCTAAGACACTGGGGATTTGTGTGTTTTTTAGATAGCTCTCCTGATTGGAAAGAATAGTTAATAATTTGAGACCACAGTCCCCAGCGTTCTGCCTTCTCCCCGTGTGGGGTCCCGAAAGGGGCTTCTCCACCTCTATTCTATTTTCCAATTTCCTAAGCCTCTTTTTTTCATGAATTGTATACCTAAGATACTTATCACTTTTTAACTAATTTATTACTATTTATTCACTTTAAATAATCCAACTTTGGTATATATCAATTGAACATTTAACCTTAATGAACTTCCTTTATGGTTGATTTTAAATGAATTTTATGGAATTCTAATTAAATTAGGAGGTTAATCATGGATTATTACAATTGATAAATTAATTGTTTCACTACTGAATGAATTATAACTAATGGATTAATTGAATCAAGCACTAGCACTTTTCCAATTTATTATCAGCACCAGCACTTTGAGTAATTAATTGTCTATAATCTGTTTATCAGGGCACAGGAACTGCAGGTTCCCTTCCTTCTTTTTCTTTTTTAAATAATTGAGATTTAGTCCTTTTTAAATAATAAAGTAACTTTTATATACAATTGATATAATTTTAGCCTTAGATCCAAGTGGGGGTCATTACCTTCTGTTCTTTTTTACTTTTGATAATACGTATTAGTAATTCTACCTCATACAAGGATTTTAAACTAATTAAACCTTTCCTGCATAGTTAGTGTAGTATTCGTCCAGAGTGTCTGTACCTATTTTAGCAAAGGAGGTATTCTTATGGAATCCTGTAAATGACTTTGAAAGATCACCACCAATTTGATCTTCCACTATTTCACGGTTTTACCTTTTTTTTTTATTCAACTAATGAAATTTTGTCAACAGTTTACACACTGGCATCACTGGGCATTTTTAGGTACAGATGAAACCGCTTGGATTTGTTCGTTAAATGCGTCATGACTCGGGACTAATTGAAGAAACTGTGTCATCTAAAGTAATCTTAACTCATTTAATGCATTCAACCTTTTTATTAGCATACCAAAGCACCATTGTTCACAATGGTGAACGCTTTAATTAGATGAGATGCTGTGACACAATTTTCTGTGTTAAATGGGAATAGTGGGATATCTGAGTTTAGTTATTCTATGTCAAACACACAAACCAAACCAAAGTGGGTTCATCTGTACCCTGGGGATCAGGGCAAAAATTCACAAAAGACGTCATAAACACACATTTTCTCTGTTAAGTCTTTCCTTCTGTTCTGCTCTTTCCTTGGCTGTTCATCGTTTCTTCTACCATCGACTTTTTAATTTTTTTTCTTCTACCGTTAACAGTGTTTCCTTTTTCTTCTATCTACTCACTCTATATTCTTCATTTTAACTCTGCTTTCACCTTTGCATTTTATGCTTTTACCCTTTCCACCCTTTTTCTAATGCTTTCTTTTCACCACTTTATTCTGTTATAAAGCTTTTTACCTCTGTCATCTACACTTAATGATTCCAGCCAAGAGGCACATATCTTGGGTTCCAGTAGAAACAATTCTGATATTCTCTTACTATAAATAAGTATAAGTTGGTTTTTTATTCTGTTTTACATATTTTGTTTTAAGTATTATTTTTGTGCATTCTTTGCAGACTTATAAATTGGATGAACTTTGCTTGCTTTCTGTTACTGAAGAGTTGCTCCTTGTTAATAAACATCACTGAATTTATTTTATACAACATAAATCATTTTTTATATTGACAGTCTTTAATTCAAATATAATAAATATAACCTTAGATATTAGTGATATTTTTGCATTTCTTACAATAAGCATGATGATATGCAGCTAAAGAATTAGAAGGCAGTTGCAAAGCTGCAGTTCCACATTTCAGTCTCTGAGTGCCACTATTGACCAAGAAGTAGAATGAAGTTTTCTTGTTTTATGAGAAAATATTTAGTACCATAGCTTGAAACACACAGCACAAGGCAGAAGGAGCCATTGCAATATTATAAACTGATACCTTGCAACTGGGACAATCACTGCATTGGAATAAATTACTTAAACTGGAATCATTTTTATATGTATTGTATTAAGAAGAAATAATGGGGAAGATGCTCAAATACAGAGTCACCAAAAGGACAATGCAATGGCAAGTAATATTTTGTTTTTTTCCATTCCTTTGTTGGTCTGTTTTTTGTCAGCTCCAGTACTCAATATATGAAGAACAGAAACCGGGATTTGTAATAGGGAGCATTGCTAATGATCTGGGTTTTAGTGCTGAAGAACTGTCCTCATGTAAATTTTATATTGTTTCTCGCTCCAAAAAACAGTATTTAAATGTTCATTTAGAAAATGGTGACTTGTATGTTGCAGATAGAATAGACAGAGAGGCTTTATGTGGAATGCAGCAAAATTGTTTTCTAAATATTGAAGCAGTTATGGAAAATCCTTTACACTTCTACACAATCAATGTGGAAATTCAAGATATTAATGATAATTCACCTAGCTTTTCAAAGAGTGTTCTTGAAATTGGTATTAGTGAATCAGCTTTAGTAGGTGCACATTTTACTTTAGGAAGTGCAAAAGATCCAGATCTTGGTAATAATTCTATACAAAGTTATAAGCTCAACACAAATGATCATTTTGGATTGCTGGAAAAAGACAGTTCTGATGGAAGTAAATATCCTGAGCTTGTTTTGAAGAGACCTTTAGATCGAGAGAAAAAGAACTCATCTGTTCTAATATTATCTGCTTTTGATGGAGGGACACCTTCTAAAACTGGAACATCTATAATTAAGATTGCCATAACTGATGTCAATGATAACTATCCATTGTTCAATAAGGATACCTATAGAGTAACTGTAAGCGAAAATGCACCTATTGGATTCTTAGTTGTTAATCTATATGCAACAGATGCAGATGAAGGTTATAATGCACAAATTGCATATTCTTTTAATGACATCCCAGAAAGTGCCCATGAGATATTTGCTATAAATCCTACGAATGGTTCTGTTCAAATTACTGGAAAACTGGACTACGAAGTGGCAAAAAGCTATGAGATGACTGTTGAAGCTAAAGATGGTGGCGGCTTTGTGTCTTACTGCAAGCTATTAATACAAGTTAGTGATGTTAATGATAATGCTCCTGATATATTAGTTACATCCTTCTCAGAAACTATTCCAGAAGATTCCCCAATTGGTACAGTCATAGCCCTAGTTAATTTAGATGACTTGGATTCTGAGGAAAATGGAGAGGTTGTTGGACAAATCTCTGAATCTTTACCTTTCCACTTAATGTCATCAAGTGGTAATTACTATAAACTTGTAACTTCAATGGTATTGGACAGAGAAAAAACATCTGAGTACAACATCACAATTAAGGCAGAAGATAAAGGATCCCCTCAATTAACCAACAGCAAAACCATACGATTGATTTTAGCTGATGTGAATGACAATGCCCCTGTATTTGACAACCTTAATTATATTTCCTATATTCAAGAAAATAATCCCTCAGGAAATTCATTTTATAGAGTCTATGCAACAGATCTTGATATAAATGAGAATGGAAAAGTGGTTTACATGATCCTTACTGACAACATTGAAGATATGCCAATATCATCATATGTTTCTATTAATACAGTAAGTGGAGTTTTGTATGCACAGCGCTCCTTTGACTACGAAAAGTTACGTGAATTCAATTTTCAAGTAATGGCTAAAGACTCAGGATCTCCTTCCCAAAGTTCTAATATTACAGTTAGAGTGTGTATTACTGATCAGAATGATAATGCTCCAAGGATTCTCTATCCTTCACAAGAGTCAGAAGCTGCTGCAGTATATGAATTTGTACCCCACTTTTCTGCAAAAGGATATTTAGTAACTAAAGTAGTTGCTGTTGATGCTGATTCTGGACACAATGCTTGGCTCTCTTATCACTTGCTTCCAGTTCCTGACCCTTCTTTACTGACTATAGGCCAAAACACAGGTGAAATCAGAACAACAAGAGACTTGCAAGAGACTGATGCTCTGAGACAAAAAGTAGTAGTTATGGTGAAAGACAATGGCTACCCCGTATTGTCTTCTACAGTTACTTTACATCTAGTTGTGGCTGAAAATTTCCAGCATGTTATTCCAGAAGTAATAAACCAACACATTGAAATGGATACTCGGTCAAATGCAACATTCTATCTTGTAATCTCTATTGCTTTAATTTCCATTTTATTCATATTCATAGTTATACTTGCTGTCATTTCAAAGTGCAGAAAACAAAGTTCTCCAACTGCTCTAAGTAGAGACCTGTATCCTCAAATTGCTCTTAGATGCCCTTCTGTTTTTAGTGATGGAACTTTACCTTTTCCATACACATATGATGTTTGTGTAACTCTCGACTCAAGACAAAATGAGGTTGCATATCTCAAACCAGTCCAGAATGTTCCAACAGATAATTTAATTGATACTGATGATTCAGTTTCTGCATATGATCCTCCAAAGGACAATTTAATTTCTGCCAGCATTGCACAGGTAAGTTGCTAAATTATTTATCAAGCATGATTGCAGTTAAGGATTTTCACTTAAGAAAGTACAGATGAAGCCACTTTGGATTGTAAGTTTGACACAGAATAACTTAACACAGACATCCCATTTAACTCACTTATCACAGAATATTGTGTCACAGCATCCCATCCAATTAAAGAGTTCACCATTGAAAACAATGGTGCTTTGGTATGCTAATGAAAAGGTTAAATGCATTAAATGAGTTAAAATTACTTTAGATAACACAGTTTCTTCAATTAACCCTGAGTCATGACGCATTTAACACACACATCCAAGTGGCTGCATCTGTAAACACATCAGTTTTCTGTACATTGTCAGTGTTAAATGCTTAAATGCTAACAATATCGATCCGTCTACTTTGAAATGTACTCTCAGTAATAAGCACATGTATATTGATATTATACCATATATGAGTAGGGATGGCGCGAACTGTTCGCGCGCGAACTTGTTCGCGCGAACATCCGCTGTTCGCGCTCGCAGAATATTCGCGAACGTCGCGCGACGTTCGCCATTTAGGGTTCGCGCATAGTCGCCGCTTTTTTTTGCCCTCTCACCCCAGACCAGCAGATACATGCCAGCCAATAAGGAAGCTCTCCCTCCTGGACCACCCCCACACCCCCTGGACCACTCCCCTTCCATATATGAACTGAAGCCCTGCAGCATTTTTTCATTCTGTCTGTGTGTGCTTGGAAGAGCTAGTGTAGGGAGAGAGCTGTTAGTGATTTCAGGGACAGTTGAAAGTTTGCTGGCTAGTAATCTGCTTGATACTGCTCTGTATTGGAGGGACAGAAGTCTGCAGGGATTTGAGGGACATTTTAGGTTAGGTAGCTTTGCTGGCTAGTAAATAAATCTACTGTTCTTCAAACAACTGCCATACATTGACCTGTATTTTTTCTGTGCTTCAGTGGCTGCGACTATTTTCAGCATTTATATGGCATATTTTTTCTGTGCTTCAGTGGCTGCGACTATTTTCAGCATTTATATGGCGTATTTTTTCTGTGCTTCAGTGGCTGCGACTATTTTTTCAGCATTTTTGCCCTTGATCCCCCTCTGGCATGCCACTGTCCAGGTCGTTGCACCCTTTAAACAACTTTAAAATAATTTTTCTGGCCAGAAATGTCTTTTTTAGCTTTTAAAGTTCGCCTTCCCATTGAAGTCTATGGGGTTCGCGACGTTCGCGAACCGTTCGCGCGTTTTGTCGCAAGTTCGCGAATATGTTCGCGAACATTTTTGCCGCGGTTCGCGCCATCCCTGTATATGAGTTCTGTGCTCATACATTATGGTAGTATGGTGTTTTACTGTGTTAGCAATTGAAAACTTGCAGAAAATGTGAGGTTAGGTGATACCTTTTATTGACTAACTGAGTAAGAATAAACTGCAAGCTTTCGAGATCACAGTATTACTTCTCTTCTTCAGGCTTAAAGATGTGACATTCTACGAAACTGTACTGGAAGACAATTATACATACCAAGACATTGTAGGGTGGAGGTTTACAAGGATTGCAAAAATAGAAAATAGAAAAGAAAAAAGTGAAAAGTCAAGGGTCCATTAGGTGGGATAATAAATGGGTCTCAATCTTATCAAATCTTATCTACTTCACAAGTTCATACGGTATCTGACTGCAATAAATAAACTACAAATGGGAAGTGCGACATGTTAAGAAAAGATAATGCTTCGGCATACTGTAGATATTGATGAGCCTCCAATGATAAAAACTTTGCGTCACTCAAGGATGCAAATACTAGTGTCATTAATACCTTGTTGTGAGGTGAAGTCAACCTAAGGAAAGTGTCTTTTGAGATGTAAATTGTCCTTAACTATGTTTTTCCAGGTGGCAGATCTCTTAGTTAAGGTCATATTTGGACATAAAACTCCTGTCCCTGTTGAAGCCACATTCTAGTCCATGTTTATATATCTAATCTTGGCAAACATAATTTTATAAGTTACCTTGTACAGACTGAAATACTGTATAACCAACCTATTTTTCTGCATGTTCTGTGAAATAGTGAGTATCCATTATATTATATATATGTCTATATTTACATAAAAACATCAAAAACAAAAGTATTTTTATTGCACCTACTGTATATTTCGAGTACCTACTGAACTACTGTATATAAGAGTGCAAACAATATACAGTGAGAAAAAGTTCCTCCATATAGAATATCTATAATTCTGGTCGGGTAAATTGGTGAGATAATATAGTTTGTAAGGACATTTGTAATAAATATATTTACTACACTGTAATGAAAAAATGTAATCTGACTAGGTTAGGGTTATTGAATCTGACCTCTTTAAATTCACAAAATGGCAAAATAATTGACAAATGTCTCAAAGCCAATGGGCAGTTTTTCATTAAACAGTATTCGAACCACTCAGCCCCAGAGTCCATGGCTGTTTTTTCCATGCCAAAATGTGGGAAATATTTCAGTCACCCCTAAAATTGAACAAGAATTAGTAACCTGCTTGATGGAATTTGTCAGGTAAATTGAGACAGAGAGAGAGAGCAAGATAGAGAGAAAGCAAATTGCATTGATAGATGCTTGCTATGTACTGTAACTGCTATTACTGAGACTGGGATGAAAAACATGAATGTACAGTAGATGACAATATCCTTTTGAGGGGGGACAGAAGGAGTAAAAAAATAGGAAATATTTTTCATTATGTTAAAGGAGAACTATACCCTAAAAACAAATATAGGTAGAAAAGATGGCAAAAAATGTTTCCTTCTGTTCCATCAAATCTATTGATTGACTTTATGGGGCAGATTTACTATTGGTCGAATTCGAGGGTTAAAAAAAACCTTGAATTCGACCATGTGAATAGCTGGGGAATAAAAATCCTTCAAATTCGAATATCGAATTCAAAGGATTTTACCTCAATTCAATTGGTTGAACGATCGAATAGCAAATATTCGATCGATCGATAAAATCGTTCGAATCAATTCGAATGATTTTAACCATTTGATCGAATATTTTTATTCAAGCACAAACAACTAAACCCAGTTCGGTATCTTTGATCTGGCGAACTAGGCAGTCGAATAAAAATTTAAAGGGAAACTACTTTGACTGTAGAATAGTTGAATATTCAAATACATTTTTATTTGAATCATTTGATTTGAATTAATTTTCAAAATTCACTGGTTGAAGTGGTCTTCAAAAACATTTGAAAATTCGAATCTTTTTGAAAATTCTAATTCAAATCTTTTTGAAAATTCGATCGAATTTTGAATATTTCATGTGAATTTAGTAAATCTGCCCCTATGTATTAGATAACAGTTGAGTTAGTAGTTGCAATGGGAGAAATATTGTAGTCATTAATGTGACTTCATTCTTGCTGTTTTTGATAACTGAATCCCCCTTAACATGGCTTAAATAACATTCTGTTAAATATGCAAATATATTACACATATTAAATACATTTATATAACATTTTTCAGAAAATCTAGTTAATATATTATTCTAATTCCTGTAAAATGCTCTAAAGTAGAAATTTCAATTAATTCGTTCTATTTGTGAATATGTTCAGCAAACATTTCTATTGATCTGGGATTAGGGAGTAAGGATGCACTGAATCTGTCATTTATGGATCTGGTTTAATGTTAAAATATTTACATATGATTTGGCAAATGCAACACAATAACTTGTGTGAAGGTCTGAGTTGTCCTCTGCTGATAACTAAGGATGTGACCAAATCAAAATCTAAGAAAAAGTGCTAGGATTTGGTGCATTTGTAAATAAAACTAAAATAAAATTATAAAAAGCTGGAATATTACCAAATAAGCGTGGAAACTTGAAGATAGTTATTTACAATTATGCATTGGCCAAGAGAAGATGTTGCTGTAGTTGCTGCTGATGTTTTTAATAACACTTTTATCTCTATCAGCTACAATTCTAAACATTGTGTCTTTTGATACAATGCACACGCCAATTCTGAATATAGATTCTGGTAAAAGTGAAGTAATGTGGTGTAGTCAAAGTTGCAATTTGCAAACTCTTGTGCAAACTCACCTTTTCCTAATTGTGTGAACCTCCAAAACTCATCTTATTACAGTACATAAGATATTGAACTCAATTAATGTTTTTCTCAACCTTTTTTTTTTTTACGCAGAATTCATTGAAGTTAATGGCCTTTCCCCCCCCCCCTATAGTTTCTTCTCTCTCTCCAAATGCATTCAAGTCAGGATGTGTTGTTATTCAGAAAAAAAGCATTTCCAATGAATTGGTCAATGGGTATTGTGTTGTCAAGTGTTTTCTCAGTCCAAATGCACTTAAGTGAATGCCATTTTTTTCCTGTGAAAAATTTGTGGAAAACTTTTGCCACAGTTTTAATGCAAAAATTGTCAATGGCAAAATGTGAAATCCTTAATCGCCACAAATCGATGCCTGAAAAAAATTTTCTTTTCTTAAAAATATATTGAAATAATAATTTTTCATGTATAACTACTACAGCATACCTGGCTAGAAACTGGACCAAAATTGCCCCTTAAAAGATTGCTTTGTTTTCTAAAAAGTTATATGTTATGTTAAACATAATGCACCCTTTAAAAAAAAAAAAACAGCAAAAAAAACCACAAAAATGCTCCAAACTTTTCCTTTTTTCCTATTACTAAGATTCTTAGAATGTTCTAAGAAAGTGCATTAAAAAGGGGTTGAACATCTTTAAATTAAGGGGCAGATTTACTAATGGTCGTACTCCGAAGTTAAAAAAAACTTCGAAATTCGACTATTTTTTTAAAGGCTATTTTTGATAAAAAATGGACCGAATAGGTCAATTTTTGATCAAATAAAAATAGTTTGAATCATTCAAATGCATCGTTTGATTTGAAGAATTTGTACGATTTTCAAAAAAATCCTTAGATTTTCCAGGACTTAGAAAAAAATCCTGGTGAGGGTTCTAGGAGGTCCCCCATAGGCTAAAATGGCAAGTCGGGAGCTGTAAGATGGTGAAGTGGTGAATATTAAGTTTTTTTTAAAGAGACAGTCTTTTTAAAGAGACAGCATTTCAGAATTTGAATTTTTTCAATTCAAATGGAATTTTGAGAAGTCGAACTAGCCCAAAATTACTTAAAAATTCGAAAATTCACTTCAACCCTTAGTAAATCTGCCCCTAACTGTTAATATGAAATATAAATTTACAATTGGTTTTAAGTTATCATTTGTGTTTTTGGGTTATTTAGCTTTCTATTAAGTTTATCAATCTGGCTCATAGGGTCCAAATTACCCATGCAGCCATGCATTGATTTGAATGAGAGACTGGAAAATGGGAGGGTTTGAACAGAAAGATGAGTAATAAAAGTAAATAAAAGGAATTATCAGTGACACCATGCCCCCCCCCAATTGAAAGTTGGGAATAGTCATAAGAAAAAGGAAAAATAAAAACATCTTTTGAAAGCCAGTTAAAAATTTACTTAGAATTAAGCATTCTATAAAATACAAAAAAAAGGGTGGAAGCACTAGATACTGTACATGCACTAGCACCGTGTATACTGTAGCTTTAGTTAAGTAATGCATTGCATAATTCTTTACTTTTACAATGATTAATACAACACTGTGAAATTTGACAGTTTTACAGTATGATAAAATATTAACTTAATTAGTTTTGCTCTTGTGTGTTTTTGTATATAAACACTTTTAGACTTGATACAGGTGATAAGGGATTGGAAGCATATTTCTTGCATAAATTAAGCCTTTCCTTGAATGGATGTCATGGGAAATATGTTTTGTTTTTTTTTCAAAATGCATCAGTTAATAGTGCTGCTCCAGCAGATTTCTACACTGAAATCCGTTTCTCAAAAGAGCAAACAGATTTTTTTTATATTTAATTTTGAAATCTGACATGAGGCTAGACATATTGTCAATTTCCCAGCTGCCCCAAGTCATGTGGCTTGTGCTCTGATAAACTTCAGTCCCTCTTTACTGTTGTACTGCAAGTTAGAGTGCTATCACCCCCTCCCCCAGCAGCCTAATAACAGAACAATGGGAAAGTAACCAGATAACAGCTGCCTGGTAGATCTAAGAACAACACTCAATAGTAAAAACCCATGTCCCACTGCCTACTATACAGTTATATTGAGAAGGAAAAACAACAGCCTGCCAGAAAGCAGTTCCCTCATAAAGTTCTGGCACAAGTCACATGACCAGGGGCAGCTGGGAAACTGACAAAATGTCTAGCCCCATGTCAGATTTCAAAATTGAATATAAAAAAAAATCTGTTTGCACTTTTGAGAAATGGATTTCAGTGATGGCGTAGCACTGTTAACTGATGTGTTTTGAAAAAAACATTTTCTTCAAGAGATCTTGATTTGATTTTATTCCAAATAATTTTTTGTGTAATTGTCTTAGATAAAAATAAACAAACTTGACAAAATCTTTTTGGGTTCATTTTTATTCTTATGTATTATTAATTACTGACCTTTTCAAGAAAAATATAAATATCTGCAAAAAACTTTTAAATGTGTCACCCATAGGTATTTTAGATAAAGCTTTTTTAATAAAGCTGCTGCGATTCGCCATTTAATACACTGCATGTCTCTTTTGACCAAGAAAATGCAATGCTATGTTCATTGAAAGCTACAAATTATTTGTCCATGCTCTCTAGCTATTCTATTTTTGAAGAGGATTTGTCAACTAACATGTTTCAAGGGATACTGTCATTGTAAAACATGTTTTTTTCAGAATGCATCAGTTAATAGTGCTGCTCCAGTGGACTTCTGCACTGAAATCCATTTCTGAAATCTGAAATCCATTTCCAATTTTTTTTTATTCAGTTTTGAAATCTGACATGGGGATAGCCATTTTGTCAATTTCCCAGCTGCCCCAGTCATGTGACTTGTGCCAGCACTTTAGGAGGGAACTGCTTTCTGGCAGGCTGTCGTTTTTCCTTCACAATGTAACTGAATAGTATGCAGTGGGACATGGGTTTTTACTATTAAGTGCTGTTCTTAGATCTACCAGGCAGCTGGTATCTTGTTACCTTCCCATTGTTCTGGCTGCTGGGTGGGGGGGAGGGGTGATATCACTCCAACTTGCAGTACAGCAGTAAAGAGTGACTGAAGTTTATCAGAGCACAAGTCACATGACTTGGGGCAGCTGGGAAATTGACAAAATGTTTAGCCCCATATCTGATATAAGGAATTCTAAAACAATTGGATTTGCTGAGTAATTATTGAAGATGTTTCACTACTCATCTGAGCAGCTTCTTCAGTTCAACTGACTGGTATGGGAAGTTCTCCTGAGTTTCTCTGACACTCCAGCTACATAAGGGATGACTATGTTTCGCCTACTACAGTATGTGTCTCTGGGCGTTTACTTCTTTTGGTGTTCCTGTTGGGCTTGGTTGCTGTTGTTTTGACAAAGACCCAGTCTGGGTAGCCACATGCTTTCAACGCTCCTCTGAGATGTTTTTGCTCTTTGTCTTTGGACTCTGTATCAGTTGCCACACATTCCGCCCTGTGGTGCAGAGTTCTAATGACACCCAGTTTGTGTTCCAGCGGATGGTGGGAATCGAACAACAGATATTGATCCGTTTGTGGGTTTTCTGTATACTTGCGTTTTCAAGTTACCCCCGTCTTGGATGCATATCAGACAGTCCAAAAAGGCAAGTTTGTTCTCATGGACATCTTCCCTTGTGAACGTGATGTTATTGTCCACTGAGTTAATGTGTTCTGTAAAGGCTGTTCCAGCAGAATTCTGCATTGAAATCCATTTCTCAAAAGAGCAAACAGATTTTTTTATATTTAATTTTGAAATCTGACATGGGGCTAGATGTGGATGACACTTGGGTAAAAATCAGATCCAATGAAGTGGCAGCCTTTACAGAACACATTAACAGAGAATTAATACTTTCCATATCAGCGTTGCTTGCATGCCTCCATATATGATATTCTTAAAGGGATACTGTCATGTGAAAAAAAGTTTTTTCAAAATGCATCAGTTAAGAATATCATATATGGAGGCATGCAAGCAACGCTGATATGGAAAGAATTAAATCTCTGTTTTTGTTTTGCATGCCTCTGGTCAGCTTCAATACTCCTCCTTTAGCTTTTCCTTTTTCATTTACACTCACTTTTATACTCACACCTACACTCCTATCTATGCATACACAAGTGTGCACATATACATACAACTTTACTTTGCCTTAATTATAGTCTCTTCATTATCACACTTTTTTAATAAAATGGTTTGGGCAGTCTCTCTCACTTAAATGCTGCAGAAGCAAGTGGTGGGGGAGGATCTAGCCCACAGATTGAAACCAAGCTTCAGGAGACATTTACGCCAAGTAATTCTATTAAGCAGAGGTATATCCCCTTTTATATTTTGACCAGCGGTATACAAGTTAGGGACCAACGTGTGGGGTTTACCTTGATGTGGTATGGTGGCTTATCAACTTTATGATCATAACTTTGTAACAAAGTTTTTTTTTTTAAATATATGCACTTGCATATTCATTGAATTGTTTAGACAGGGGACTAGGGAATGTGCATTGACTAATTAGCACTTCATTGTACTTAAATATATTTGAATTTATTCTTAGGCGTGCACCCAAAACCTTCATTTTTTGTATCAATTCTGTGCAAGCCTATGATCTAAGGATGGCTATTTCACCCTGAGAAAAGAAACAAGTGCAGATGGAGTAAATATCCAGAGTTGGTAATGGAAAAACCAATAGACAGAGAAGAATTTTTTTTAGTTTTAACTGTTTTTGAGGGTGGAATAACTTTTAAAACTGGCACAGCCCTTGTAAACATTTCTACCCAAGATGTTAATGACAATTACCATGATTTTAAACCAAATACCAGTCACTGTAAGGCATCAACAAATGTTGTTGTCCTTCTTCTTAATGCTGTGGATAAGGATTAAGGTTCCATTGTGCAAATAACCTACTCATTTAGCCAAATTCCTGCCAATGCACAGGAAATCTTCACTATTGATTATATTAAAATAATAGGTGACCTGGAGTATGAAATAAAAGAAAGCTATGAGATGAATGTGGAAGCAAAAGATGGAGGAGGTCTAACTGGTCATTTTAAAGTGTTGATACAGATTATTGTATGTTACAATAATCTTAATCATTGATAATGACCAAAAATAATAATTATATCTACCACATCAGAGAATTTTCTGTACATTAAAAGGTCTTGTTAACATTCATGGTTTGGATGCTAGAGATAATGGTCAGGTCACTGGTTGCATTTACCAAAATGCAGAATTTGAATTCACATCATCATCAAAGATTTACTTTAAACTAGAATTAACATAGACAGAGAAACCAACTCAGTGTACAATATAACCATTACAGCTTCCAATAAAGGCTCACGTCAGTTGTCCACCAATATATCCATATATCCATATGGTTAATTATATCAGATGTAAATGATAACCCTCCAGTTTTTGAAAATACAAATTACATCATATACCTTACAGAAAATAACTCACCTTGGTAGAGAGGTTGAGTCAAAGCGAATTAACAATTGACGTAGTTGTGCAAAGTATGGTGAAGCTTTCCTAAGTGAAAATTCTGACCTAAGTAAATTTGCCCCAAAGTCAGATGGAGTGTGTCACCATTATAAAAACACCCATCAACTTTCATGCATCTGGCGTGAGAAAAAATTGTTGAGCGTAAAAAACATTACTTTTTACTTTTCACTAATTTTTCAGTGAAGCAGGACAGATTCACTCATCACTAATTGAGATTTTCAATTTTATTAACTTTTTCTTTCTTGTTTACGCTGCTGTGTTAAATACATTGACTCACAAAGTGAGGTTAGCTACTCTGTGGACCTGTCCCTTATTTTTGTGAATCAGTACCAAAAGAGTGATCACTCACAATGTTAATAACATTTTTAGAAAGTTGAGGATTTAATGCTAACCCATATACATTTTTAGTCTATTAACCTTTTTTCAATTAAAATAGGTTTTTACAAAGTCTAAACTATATAGCCTATTGGTTGTGTTTCCATAACTATTTTTTGTCAGTGCTTCTGCAGTTCACCATTTTAGACTCTGAGTGCCACTGTTGACCAAGAAAATGTAAGCTACTGCAGTCAATGATTCACTGATGCTTAGTACAGTATATAAACACGGCAAATATAAAGAAAGAAAAACTGGGACACTCTTACTCTGTTTCTTAAAAGGATCATTATTCAAATTACCCTGAAACCAACAAAAATGCTTTATTTAAGCTTATTAGTTATTATATATCTAAAGAAAACTGCTTGTGAGAAGATCGGATATGGAAGCATGAAAAGGACAATGACATGGCAAGTACTAATAATGCTCGCTATTTCTGTTGCTTCTAAATCTGTTTCTGGTCAGCTTCAATCCTCCATTCCTGAAGAGCTAAAAAAGGGTTTTGTAGTAGGCAACACGGCAAAAGACCTTGGTTTGAATATAAAAGAACTGCAAAACAGAAATTTACATATTGTAACAATATTTTGAAGTAAGTTTAGAAAATGGGAACTTGTATGTTTTAGAAAGTATAGATAGGAAAGCATAATGTGGAGCAAAAGAAACTTGCTTTATTAACACTGAAGCCATTATTGAGAATCCTTTGAATCTATACACTGTTAAAGTTGAGATTGTGGATGTAAATGATGTTTCACAAAAATTTTTCAAGGATACCTTTGACATACTTATTAGTGAGTCTGCTTTGCCAGGGACACATTTTATTCTTGGACAGGCAGAAGATTCAGATTTAGGAACCAATTCTGTGCAGGGCTATAAACTATCTGGAAATGAGTATTTTACATTGGGACAAAAAAATTGGCACAGATGGAAGGAAGTCACCATCCAGAACTGGTCTTAGAAAAGTCATGAGAAATACAAAGGTTCTATGCATTCATTTTAACAACTTATGATGGGGGAATTCCTCCTAAAACTTGATCCATGATCCATGATATCATGATCCAAGATGTTAATGACAACAATCCTGTTTTAGCCAAGATATGTACCATGTTAATTTAGAAGTAAAAGCACAAAAGGATTTTGTAGTACTTCAGTTAAATGCCATTGACAAACATGATGGTTCAAGTGCAATGATTACATATTCATTCAGTCAACTTACAGAAAATGTTCTTCAGATATTCGCCATAGATCCTACAAAAGGAATTATTAAAACAATTGGTGATCTGGACTTTGAATTGACAAAGATACCAAATGACAGTGGGAGCAAAATATGGAGGAGGTCTTACATATCATTGTAAAGTCTTGGTAAACATGATTGATGTTAATGACTGAAATAATCATCACATCTCTCACATCTACCATAGCAGAAGATTCTCCACCTGGTACAGTAAAAGCTCTAGCTAAAATTCATGATTTGGATTCTGGAGAAAATGGTCAGGTCAATTGTTCTATCGATGAAAATATGCCCTTTGAATTCTTGTCAACATCAATGAATTACTATAAACTGCTAACTAGAGCCAACATGGACAGAGAAACCTGCAGATGCAGCCACTTGGATTTGTAAGTTAAATGTTTCATGACTCAGGGTTAATTGAAGAAACTGTGTTATCTAAAGTTATCTTAACTCATTTAATGCATTTAACCTTTTCATTAGCATACCAAAGCACCATTTTTTTCAATGGTGAACTCTTAAATTGGATGGGATGATGTGACACAATATAATGTGCTAAGTGGGATAAATGGGATAGATGAGTTAAGTTATTCTGTGTCAAATGCACAGTCTTCATCTGTATGCAGACTACAATATCACAGTTACAGCTGTAGATAAAGGCTCACCTCAGTTGTCCACCAATAAATTCATACATTTAATTATTTCAGATGTAAATGATAATTCTCCAGTTTTTGAGAAACCAAACTACATCACATACCTTGCAGAGAATAATTTACCAGGAACCTCAATATACAAATTTCACACTTCTGATTCAGATTTCAATGAAAATGGGAAGATTGTTTATTCTGTCTTCAGTAACAATAAAGATGAGATCTCAATGCTGTCATATATTTCTATTAACACCATGACCGGAGTTTTATACGCACAATGTTCATTTGATTATGAGCAGTTAAGAGAATTTCAGTTTCATGTTATGGCTAAAGATTCTGGATCTCCTACTTTAAGTGAAAATATCACTGTTCTACATAATATGTATTATTGACCAAAATGATAATGATCCAAGGATCCTGTACCCCTCACCGGACACAGATTCTACATAATTTTTTGAATTTATTCCCTGTTTTTCAGAAAAAGATTACTTTGTATGAAAATAGTTGCAGTAGACGCATGGGTCTCTTTCCACTTGCTACCAGATTCCTGAGTGGCCATATTTTTTTCATCGGACAACACACCAGTGAAATAAGAGTACTTGGGGATTTTGATAATATAGATAATCTAAAGCAGAAAATTGTTGTCATGGCAAAAGATAATGGAACTCCTTCACTATCAGCAACAGTTACTTTGAATTTGGTTGTGGCAGAGAATTTTCAACAAGTTCATCCTGAAATAACTAAATATACCAGGGAATCAGACACACAATCTAATGTATCATTTTATCTAACTATATCCATAAGCATTGGCATCCTTTTTATTTGTCATAACTTCCATTACTACAGTCATTTGTAAATGCAGAAAATCAAAAATTTCAACTGCTTTTTCCAATGCTGACTTTTATCCCCACCTTATAATAACATGTCCCTCTCAGGCTAGTGATGGAACCTTGCCTCTCCCATTCCCCTATGAACTTTGTGTGGCTATTGATTTAAGTCAGAATGAATTTGCCTATTTGAAGCCAATTCAGAATGTTCCAACTGACACTCTTATTAATACTGAAGATTCTGCTAATGGTAATAGTTATCTGAAAGACAGTTTACTTTCAGCTTGTATGGAACAGGTAGGGCATGTTTATCAATCTAAAATATATTTTACAAATGCAGTTGTTAGTCACTGTGGTTTAGTGTTAATGTATGTTTAATAGTAGATGGCAATGACCAACAGTTTGATAAGTGACTGCTAATGGTAAACCTGATTTTATTTTGGTTTTATATGGGGGTTTTGTAATAAAGGGTGCTACAGTTACTTATAGAAACCAATGAGCAGGTGGCATTTACTGGTCACCTGTTTAAAAGCAAACTTTGTATTGGTTGCTATTGGATTCTGCACCTGAGAAAGTGGTGTGCCTTTTATTTCCTTTGGGTGTAAGTGCTTAAATACTATAATATTATAGTATTATACTGTAATATTATTAGTTATTCCTAAAATGCTACTCGAGTACATCATTGGGTTCTTTATTAGAAATCATGTTTTAAAAAGCTAAAAAGCTTTCTTTTTTTTCTTTTTTTCCTATTTGATCGTATGATAATGTATGTATGAATTACGTTAAAATCCTTCGAATTTGAAGGATTTTAAATTTATACAAATTCGATGGTCGAATTCGAGGGTTTTTGAATTCGACCCTTGATAAATCTGCCCCTAAGTGTATCAAATGAATTAAAATATTTTGTTTTGTTGCTCTGCACTGACAAAACCTGTGTGTTTGCTTCAGAAAGACTAATATAGTTAGTATATATATATATATATATATATATATATAAAACAGACTGCTGTGTAGTCATGGTGGCAGCCATGAATGGTTCAATAAGGGATTATTTTTTAACACAATATGATAAGGCTGAGACCTAGTGGTGGTTAGTGATGGGCGAATTTATTCGCCAGGTGTGAATTCGAGGCGAATTCCCGCGATTCACCGCTGGCGAATAAATTAGCGAAATGCCAGTGAAAATTCGTGACGCAACGAAAACAATGCCTGTTAGCCTGTTAGAGGTGATAGACTTGCACAGTCTTTCTGAGGTTGTTCTGTGGAGGGTTTTTGGATATTTTAAATGATATAAAAGACTCTCTTCTCTTCTCTAGTCTGAAGAAAAAATTAATTTGTAACTAAAATTTCTAATTACATATATTCGTTTATCATGCTACATAAAATACCTCAGTATTGGGATGGAAATTTTATATTGATTATGTTATGCTTATATAAATTAATACACATATGGGCAGTTGATGAAAATAATTCTTTATACTGCTCCAACAGGCAAGGGTTTGTAGGTTAACGTGCCTGTGGAGATATTTTTTTGGTAATTGCTGTTGGCTGCTGTGCATGCTTGTTGTGCATAAATGTAATGTTGGCAGTAATTTTGTGAATATAAATTTGTGAAATCTGTTAAGCAAATATGTTTCACCAAAGTTGTGGTGTCACTGGAACACAGAGGAGCAAATGTATTATGGTTTCAATGGTAAATCTGAATTTTAATTTTCAATTTTTTGGGGGGGTATCTAATCTAAAACCACCAACTTGTTGAATGTGAGACTTATCACACCTCAACCCTTAAAACAGTTCTAATTCAATACGTCACCACCTAAAAACAGTTTGTTAAACCATTTGTAGATGTTAATTGCCTTCCTGACAAGTTTTTTTGTAGGAAAGCACGATTTGTATTGAATTCAAATTTTTGGGGTTTTCTTATGCAATTGAATGTTAGACGTTCATGTTTTTTCTTAAATTTCCAACCATTAGATTTGTGAGTAAATTCCATTTATTAGAGACAATGGACAATCACAGCAGGAACAGAGATTTACAATTATGGTTTAACACAAAAAACACCAATCTTGGCCAGCTTAATAAATATAAACATACGCAACGCAAACACTGTATGTTCACTGTGTGAATCATTCTGCAATGTATGGTATACTGAGGTTTGGTGTATGTCACAAGTAGGGATGCACCAAATCCACTATTTGGGATTCAGCTGGGATCCTTTATGAAAGATTCGTATGGATACTGACCTGAATCCTAATCCTAATTTGCATATGCAAATTAGGGGTGGGGAAGGAAAAAGTGTGAACATTTTTTTCACTTCCTTGTTTTGTGATGAAAAGTCATGTGGTTTCCCTCCCTTTCCGATATTTACATATGCAAATTAGGATTTGGATTTGGTTCAGCCAGAAAATCCAAATCCTGCTGTAAAAGGCTGAATCCTGGCCGAATAACGAACTGAATCCTGGATTCAATGCATCCCTAGTAATAAACTATTGTGTTATCCCTTGTACTGGTTTTATATTAATTATAATATTATGCATAAGTCAAAATTAATCTGAAAATTTTTTTTTGTTGCAATACCTTTTTAGACTTTAGTGCCACTGTAGAGTAATAAGGAAAAGCATTTTGTTACATTAACTGATAATAGTAACAGAGGATTGGCTTGTTCAACTGATAGCCAGGGACAGAACCAGGATTAGGCAGAGTACGCATGTGCCTAGGGTGCCAAACTTGTGGGCACAGAGCACACACCTTTCCCTCCTGCTCATTGCGATTGTTTGCTTGCATGCGAGAGGGTGACATGGCCAATCAGCATGCATGTATGTTCGCTCATGTACGCTCGCTCATTGGCAAAATGACCTGAGATGGCTGCCTACACACCAAGATTACAACTGAAATGAGTTGCTTTTTAAGAAGAAAGTCCATATAGTAGCATCAGATCAGCCAAAAAATTTTCAGAGCCATGCATAAAATATCCATGGTGTAGTGGTTTTTGGATTACATTTCTATACCCCTTATGTACAGTATAAGCCTATGATATATTTTGCTATAAACATCAGGGTGCAAAGTATGGAAAACATGGCAGTTTACTAAATGGGCCATAAAGTGAAATGCATGCATATAAAGATGTTAGTGGATGTTTATTTAGACATTAAATATTTCATTGCTGAGGGTTAATTAGTTGTTCTACTAAAGCAGATTTAAATGTCCTAATTGCCTTATACCCAAAACTGAATGCAGTTAAAATATGTATTGCATTCAAACCCAGTTATTCATATAAACATGAGAGAGAGTACCGTTCCTACAAAATCATCTATTGCTGACATTGTCAAACATCAACAAGCCAAATGCAAGACTTATACTGACAGAAAATGTGGTGCAAGAGACGTGCACTTTCAGCCTGGATCTTTAGTCAGAATTAAGAAACAGGACTACTGAAACAAGAACAATCTAAATTTACTACACCACTTAAAGTGAGGACCATACACATATGATCTGATGGACGCATATGGAATGCAAGTCATCTTGCACCTGTTAGGTAAAACTTTGGAGAAGCTCCATTTGATGGGGGCCTTTTCCTACTCCTGATGCCAACTGCAGTAGGCCTGATGAAAGTGAACTGATAAGGTGTACTGAGAGAATCAGAAAGCTAACTGCATGGACAAAGGACTACAGTATGTGATCCAAAGAATGTATATTATTGCTTTAAGATGCATTGTTGTTTATTGCATTTGCCCAAATGCTTTCCAACTATAGGGGGAATATGTGGTGTCACTGTGCACAGAGTTACACTGTGCATACACAGTACTTTCTTTACTGCTTAAAAGCATGAAAACTGAAGTGTAATGGATGCATGCACCTGCTAATAAAGCAATGTTATACTCTGCTCATCCTCAGCTATCAAAACACTACAGACTGCACAGTGGTTTGATTGATACAAATGCTATTACCGCTTGTGCTAGGTGTAGAATCTTGACCCACACACACACAGAAGGTTTTGGTTGTATGCTTTATTCAAACAGCTTGTAGAACTGCCTTGCTGGCTCCACCTGGGAAACTGTCCTGACCATAGAAACCTAGGATACTCTCTGGACCCATGTAGAGTGTGCTAATTTTGAAAATATTTTAGCCTGGTTAAGGTTATGAATAATATCATCTATGGTTGGAGTGACGTGACACTCCCTCATAATTGCAGTGTTAGCTTGTCGCATATATATGCAGATTCGGACATGATCAGGGTCTTTGGGTTTTGGTGCTGTTACTATTGGGGAGACCCAAGGAGTGGGCCCATATACATGTTCAATAATACCCTGCTTTTCAAGGTTTTCTAGTTCTGTGCTAACTTTCTGCCGTAAGTGGAAGGGAATCCTCCTGTGTGGTTGTATTGTCGGTTTCACAGCAGGATTTATATGAAGTTGCACCTGAAAGTCTTTTAATTGTCCAATTCCCTCAAATAAATGAGCATATTGCAACACTAAACTATCTGCGACAGACCGTGAAGTAGTTGACACTGCATTCATGAGCATGATTAGACCCAGGCAAGATGATGTTTCAAAGCTTAAAAGTGATGTATGATTTCCCTTGGTCACATAAAACCATGTTATTGTTTTCCTATCTCTGAATTTGCATGTTGTCACGAACTTACCACATATATCTAGTGGTCTTTTTGCACCATATGCATATATTTGAATGCTGCTTTGTATTAGCTGTGGCTGTGGTTGTAACAGTTCAAATGTTGCTTCTCCAATAAGATTCACAGCAGAACCAGAATCTATCATAGCAGTAATTGTAGTATTGTCAAGGAGTATATCTACTTGTGGTTGTTTTATGTTGCACTGGGTGGTGGACATCAATGTATAGTCATTTTCATCACTGAAACTTTCAGATTTCATTACTGTGTGGGGTGTGACTTGATTCACTTTCCTTTGCTGCACTTTAGTGGAAACATGTGATTCACTATTTTTAAACAGTTTTGTCCTGCACTTTTTTGCGAAATGATTCATTTTGCCACAGGCTCTGCATTTCTGGCCTTTTGCTGGACATATTCCTGTATGTAGGTAAGAGCCACTGCAGTTATTACATATAGTATGTGGTTTCTGATTATGTTTGGTATAACGTGCAGTGGTATATGCTTCAGTCGTCTTATTTACAACAAACTGATCAGTTGTGGAATTGTTTTCTATACTGGCAGCTTGTTTGTCAGATATCTCTAAAGATCTGCCATAGTCTAGTAAGGTTTTTAGAGACAACTCTGATTCCCTCAGCGCATATCTCCTGAGTCTGGAAGAGGTGCAGTTTTGTATTATTTGTGCTTTTATTTCCTCATCAGTATTAGAGAAATCACAATATTTGGCCAGCAAACATAATCTGGTTTGATAGGCATCCAGAGTTTCATCTGACTGCTGTGTTGCTTGTCTGAATATGTAGATTTCATACTGTGTATTCCTTTTAGGATTAAAGTATGCAGTAAGTTTCACTTTCACTTCTGTGTATATGTCAGTGGGTTCAGCTAGTGTGTCATAGATAGCATAAACCCTTTCTTTCTATCAGCATTAGTGACATCCATAGCAATCAGTTAATTTTCAAATCTTTGTATCCATTTCATCCACCTTTGTCCAGCAGAGATGGCTTCAGCATCAGAGTCGAATGGTGGAAAAATGTATTCGGTGCCATGATAAATGCAGGTTACTCACTGTTAGAATGAGAGTTATACATGTAAGGGTTGATCCTCGTCGCCAGTTGTAGAATCTTGACCCACACACACACAGAAGGTTTTGATTGTATGCTTTATTCAAACAGCTTGTAGAACTGCCTTGCTGGCTCCATCTGGGAAACTGTCCTGACCATAGAAACCTAGGATACTCTCTGGACCCATGTAGAGGTTGCCCTCTAGCGTCAGCAGTGCTGCATAGCAATAAACACAAACAATACATTTAAACAGATCCTTAAGAGGACTGTTACTAAACACTACACTAGGTGACAGTCTGCTTGGATTTCCTATCATCAACACAAGGCAGATTCTGGACTGACAGCAGGGCTGCTGAACTTCTCTCATGGTGGGAGATGCAGCTCCTGCATTTAGCAGAGTTTGGTGCCATCCTCTCTGTAGGTAGAGGCAATCTAATACTCAGTATTGGATATAATAACATAGTGGTGATCACAAATAAGGCACAGCAGGGCATAGTAGTAATCTCTTATGGAATTCCGGGTTTGAATATTGGAATATTGCCTTGGGTTGAGGCTGGTGAGGCTATTTATTTGATAAAATGTGAATAAATGCTGTGTCCACTTTCACAATTTCTGGCTCCTGGTTTTTCATTTCGGTATGTAACTATCGGGTTCAATGGGATAGCTGAAGGCAAAGGGTCAGTGGAGGAGTCCCCTTGTCAAGCTATGAACTAAAATGTAAACTGGTACTGGTGGAGCACCTTTGCCTGTCTAAAGCCCAGCATGTTGCTTCTAGGTTGTACAGGTATAGAATCTATTGTCCAGAATGGGTTTTCCAGAAACAATAGCCACTCTTAATGTGTCTGACAGTAATTATAATCCTCCTGTTTTCTCCATCCATATTACAATGCTTTCATTAAAAAATAATGACCCAGGTACCTTTTTGTGCTGAGTATCTGCAGTAGATCACGGGAGGGAATTCAGAATCACCGGTTGGTTATTTGGTAACAAATATATAAGCAGTGGACTCTGATTCTGGGCATAATGTCTGGTTGCACTTGTATTTTTTTTGAGGATACAGATATTAGTTTATTTTCAAATATCTGAAAACACTGGGAAAAGGCAGAACATACAGAGTAACAACAGCAAATTTTTTTGCCTTGTTTTGCCACAGAATTGACGCCCATAGGCTTCAATGACGGCGTGCGTGAAAAAAAAATTGCCACACAAGAAAAGTTTTTGTACGCCCATAGACTTTAATGGGCGTCTGTGAATTTTTGGCGAAGTGAAATGGGTCAAATTCACCCATCACTAGTGGACAGCATTCTTTAAGAGAGACCTAAATCTCAGGGTGTTCCTTCAAATTTTAAAACACATCAGACTTGGCATTACAGTATGTCAAATAGTTTCTCTGGTCGCCATCAACTTAGTTTTAACTTTTATCACCTTGTTACTTAAAAAGAGGAATTTATGACACCAGAAGTGTATGTTGTTTTCCAAATAGAAAACAATTAAGGCAACCTGTAGATCAAAATCATCGAACACTCTACCTCAACACAGATGGGACCTTAAAATATATGGAGGTGAGGATGGTTCCACCGGTCACACATGTAAGCTTTTGTTATTATGTTTAGCGTGTCCTCAATTTTCTCAAAAGTGAAATGTTTTATTAGTTTATATTAAATAATATTAAGTTTGCTACAATATACCAGACAGTGTTAATTTTTTGCAACTATGGGGCCTTTTTATTATGATGTATAAACAATGGCAAATTAATATCCCATGGGCACTGTTGTATAAAACCCAATATATTTATAAAGCTGTAATTGATGTGTCTCAAACAAATAGTTGTATCTCCTTTAGTTGGTTTTATAGTGAAAATTCCTATAGCAAACTGTATCCATAATACTGCAAAATATATATAAATAAGTAGTCACCAAGGAGTTCTGTGACCATATAAAAGCATGATGCTAAAGATTAAGTGCTCTGATACATGTTGTCGAACTCCAACTTCTTATATTTTTATAATTCACGAGTTTCAGTGAAAACTATATCACTAATCACTGGTTAAAATAATAGTATATATAAACATATATTTCCAACCCATTGGTCTTCTTCCATTAACATCTTGAAAGTAACAGTATAATGATGGAAAGTTAAATTCAAGTACATATGTGTCAACAAATACATTGGCTGTGGGAATTTTCGCATTATGAATTTTATTTTACCTATACATAATTTAATATATGTCCATCTGAGTTTATATAAACTCATTTGAGGTGCATATTAATTTTTTCCTTGGTGTGCTACTGTTAATTTTAGTAGAATTATGTCTTGCTTTGAAATATTGGAATGAATATTGTAATTGTTTTGAAAACAATCTTTAGATGGTGAATATTCAAACTAGAACTGCTTCGGTGGTCGATTCGAATTGGTGCTTTTCAATTAAAATAAGTGGGTTTTTAAACATTTTGAATTCAAATTTACCATTCAAACCTTTTTGGCAGGTGTAAATCTTAAATTGTTAAATGTGTTTTTATTTGCAATGGGAAAGATTACATTTAGAATCTGTCTAGAGAAACTCCTTACATTAAAAAAATCTGCATATGGTCCATTGAAAAATAGCCCACACACTAGAGATGCAGTAATCAGATTTGTACACAGGGATTTGTGGAGATTTCATTTTCTTTGAAGGTTAATGGCAAACATGTTTTCTACTTGTTTAGCTATAGAAAATTATAAGAGTTGTAACTGCAACCAGGCCCAGATACACTTTATATTTCACTGGTTTTAGCTTTTGTTGGATCTCAGACATGCAGTTTAATATTAAAAAAGATTGAATAAAAATGCTGTTAAAATGCTTTTGCCCTTTTGCACATACTTTCCATTAATTTTAATAGAAATGCTATTAATGTACACTGTCACTGTCAGACATAAATCACTGTTCTGTTCTAGAGTAAGCTCTCTAAAACAGGGTGAATTCTGCTGGAGTCAGGAGCAGGATTAGCTGAGCCCAAAGGTAGGCCTGATACCTTAGTGAATTTGAGAAAGGGAGCCCTTGAATAAGGGCTTTGAGATGACAGGTAATTCCAGTTATAGTACACTGTTTTGAAAGCAGCCTTGTGCCCTACCAGAGAGATTGTAATATTATGAAGTCCCACAGGTGACATTCACTAGATTCTATAAAATGGGTAGTTCATATTCATGGATTCACTTAAAGCACACTGTGAGATTGTGGGCAGGTACCTATGGTTTGAGTACTATCCATGAGTAATAATAATAATACCTACAGGTATGTGATCTTTTGCCAAGAACATAGGGTTCCTGTATTGACCTAGACAGCCCAGTTTTTGGGAGGGCTGTCTGGGTCAAAAAAGTCTTCCTGAGTTTTTCTAATTTAAAAAAAAAATGGACCCTAAGATTGACACTGTAATCAGCATGTCATAGCTCCACTCACCAATGTCACCCCCCCCCAGCATCATCATCCTATCCACAACATTACCAGCTTGGCCCATTACATCATTGCCCCACCCCTGTCTGGTATTACTGAAGAGGAAAGAGAGCAACCCTTAATGAACATATGGTCTACAAATCAATTACCTTATTTTCTATTATTTATTTAATAAAATGTTTAACCAACTGATTAATAACCACTGCTTACACTACTCACAGTCCAGCCTGGAGACAGTTCCTGGCAAAGGGATAAGGTTGGGTCACATGTAGCAGTGCTCTACCCATCAGCATTACACATTTAGAGTTATGGAGAAGTAAGACTGTTTGTAATGTATCAGAATTTGTTGTTATTAGACATCTAGAGTCTTATCACCAATCTGGACCAATGTGAAATTGTGTGCAGCATCAAAGCACATACAGTATCTGCATATTAATGCCTTGTTGATGTTATGTGATGTACAGAACTGTAAAAATGCTTCATCTTTTAACCATGTGTGTATGAAAGGCTTTATGTTTTATAATTATTAGTTGATAAAAGTAAGTTAAATATGTATTTTGTATAAATTTACAGAATGGAATATATGAGCATTTCTTTATCACACATACAGTATTCTGGCATCTTCTAAAAACTAATACAATATACTTACAACACTGCATGCCTTTAGTTAGTGTGTATAAAGCAATACCATAAACTGTACATCAATGGCTAGATATTTTGCAATATCAGCTGGAAGTTATGTTATACCATAAAAATAACTATTATTTCTTGTTTCTTTTACGTTATATTAGTAATTTGACCTAAAACAGTATGGTGTCATGTTGTGTATATCATTTTCATAAAACAGCTTTGTTCCCAATATGTAGGTAGCCAAGTAAAGCTTCAATGCAAATAAAGAGCATTTCATGAAACAATTATTCAACAACCTTTGTAGTTATGTTTGCAGAAACAAAGTGGCCTAAAAGTCAAGAGAGGCATGCAAACAAAATGTTGATAATAAGATTGGCCAGAAGAGGTCACACTTGTCATCCATTCGTACTATAGAACCAACATAGATTTGCTTTTGTCATCTACTCAGTCTCCTCCCTTCTAGCTTATTGAGCTACTCCTCCATCTTTTCACTGACACACAAAGAAAGCATCTGTGGATATTTAATTTATCTTGTACATATCTTTTTACCAACTGGAATAAAAAATGCAAGAATGGGGTTGCAGTAGGAAATTTACTGCATGATATCACAGGAAGGACTTTAAATATGGACATCCTAAGCTGCACAAAGGCTTGGAAATGGCAAGTAGTATATTCCTTTTTTCTTTGTAGCTGGGGCTGGGTCTCTGGGCAGATTCATTATTCTGTTGTTGAGGAGTCAGCACCAGGGTCTGTTGTAGGAAATATAGCTGAAGATCTAGGGCTAAATCTGGCAGATGTCTTGAAACGGAGACTGCATTTGGGGGGGAGCAGGAGATATTTTGCTGTAAACCAGGCAAATGGAGATGTAACAGTGAAAGAAACAATAGACAGAGAGAGCATTTGTGGATCCAACTCTAGATGCACATTGCCAGTTGAAATTGTTGCCGAAAGTCCCTTGGAACTTTATAGCCTAGAAATTGATATATTGGACATAAATGACAATTCCCCTACTTTCTCAAATAGCGAACGCATTGTAAAAATAACAGAGGTATTTGCAAGTCCTGGTGTACGATTTCCTTTAGAGATTGCCCAGGATCTAGATGTGGGTATAAATGGCATTAGCCAGTATAAAATGAATGCAAACCCTTATTTTTCGTTGTCTGTGACAAATCGCAAAGATGGAACTCTTATCCCTGAACTGGTATTAGAAAGATCTCTTGATAGAGAAGAAAAAAAGCATCATAAACTCATATTAACAGCCCTGGATGGTGGTGAACCAGCCAGATCAGGATCTTGCCAAATTATAGTTATTGTTTTAGATATCAACGACAATCCTCCAGTATTTGATAAGCCTACCTATAAAGTAAAATTATCAGAAAATGTGATAAAAGACACTGTGTTAACAAAACTTAATGCCACAGATTTGGATGAGGGCACAAATGGAGAGTTAGAATATTACTTTGATGACCATACATCATATTCTGCAAAGGAATTATTTCATTTAAATTCACAAACTGGGGAAATTTACATTAAAGGATTAGTGGATTTTGAAACATCAAATTTTTATGAACTATCAATCAGAGTAAAGGATAATGGAGTTCCAGAACTGGAAGGACGTTGCTTGCTTCAGGTGGAAATAGAAGATGAAAATGATAATCCCCCTGAAATAACCCTGACATCCATTTCTGCAGAGGTTCCTGAAAATGCAGCTTTAGAAACCGCTGTAGCTTTTTTTACAGTGAGGGACAAAGATTCTGGCAAAAATGGAGAGGTGAAGTTATTACTTTCTCCACATCTGCCATTCAAAATAAAGGCACTGAAAAGTTATTATTCTTTGATCACAGATAGATCTTTAGATAGAGAAACAATTTCCCAGTATACCATCCAAATTGTTGCTATGGATTTGGGTTCTCCTGCTTTGTCGACACAAACCATATTTACATTAAATGTTTCTGACATTAATGATAATACACCAATATTTGTCCAAACTCCTTATGAAGCTTTTATCAAAGAAAATAATGAACCCGGTAGCCTTTTGTGCACAGTTAGTGCAGTTGATTCAGATGACGGCATTAATGCAAAGTTAATATATTCTCTAGTTGATAGCCAGATAGATGGGTCTTATGTTTCCTCTTTTGTTTACATTAACCCCCAAAATGGTCGTCTCTATGCACAACGTGCCTTTGACTACGAACAGATACAGCTTTTGCAAATTACTGCAAAAGTAGAAGATTCTGGCATCCCAAAACTGTCTTCTAATATTTCTGTATTTATATTTGTTTTGGATACAAATGATAACTACCCAGCCTTATTACACCCAAAACGCTCTGTTGAGTTGTATATGGGTGAGAAGATTCAAAGGTCTGCTTCTCCTGGTTATTCAATCACAAAAATATCTGCAGTGGATTTAGATTCTGGTCACAATGCTTGGCTGATATATAGCCTTAGTGAAGAAACTGATTCTACTTTATTTCAAGTATCTGCAAATACAGGAGAACTAAGGACCATTAGAGAGTTATTGGAGACAGATAATAAAGAACAATCTATTGTTATTGTAATTAATGACCATGGGGAACCACCTTTATCAACAACAGTCACCATATTTGTAAATATAATAGATTATGTTCAAGAAATCCCCAAATCTCGTGATTTTTTTGACAATTCCAAACCCACATCGGAATTAACCCTTTATCTAATAATCTCACTTGTGGCCATCAGCTTAGTTTCTCTTGTTACATTTATCATACTATTTGTAAAATGTTTGAAAAGAGAAAATTATGACAGCAGCGGTATCTGTTGTTTCACAAACGGAACCCATTCAAATCAGAATGCAGATCAATATAAACCCACACTTTACCTGAACACAGATGGAACCTTAAAGTGCATGGAAGTGAGGATGCTTCCAGCAGACCCCCAAGGACATTATTATCAAACTTGGCTCCAACCAGCGATAGAAAGTCCTGATGTCAACTTCATGCAACCACAGCATTTTGCTCAACTTAAGGAATCCGTCAATGAGAACAAAGGTGCTTCTGCTATAAACCCAAACCAAGTGAGTGTACATGGTTTTGAAATTTTAAAATGTATTGTATTAGACTGAATGTGGTAGTCCTATGGAACATGTACTTTGACGTACTTTGCCGTCTCTACTTGCAGTTGTTTCAAGTGATCTCATATATACGTTCCCCAGTACACACTTTTCTTCACTTTGGAATTGTTTTCATTTCAGAACTGTTGATTTCTTGCATCCTTTGGATTTTGTGTTTTCAGGGCCATTCTGGTTTTCCAATTTCTGATTTAGTTTAGACTTCCAAGGCCACCTAAATAAGTACTATAGAGCATTTATTTATTGATTGATTTATTTAAAAATGTATCAGTCTAGCTTAACTTATGCATTAAAACAACAAGCTGCTTTTCTCTTGTAAAGAATTGGGTTGGGAACAAGCTGTTTTATTTTTGATTTATCAGAGATGGCAATGGTAATGTTACCTGCTTTGGTGTCTAAAATAATTTGCTATACAGTAAACCTTTTGCTTTACAGTTGTGAACCATCTTGTCATAAGTCAGTCATTGTAAATTATACAGAGCTGATATTTACTGCTATAAGTTATATAATTTAGTGTATATTTATACTTGATTGTGCCTGGGCATGTGTGAGGGTTTGTTTGTGTGTATGTGTAAGCACAGAATTTGAACTACTTATGGATAAGGTGTCTTATAAATTACCCTAAATCTGCACAATAAAACCTTGTTTTTACCATACTGTACTTTGGTGGAATATATGTATTGTGAAGTTTGGGGGAATCATACCGGTATTTGCACCATAATGCAATCAACTCCAAACAGTCCCTTTATTTTTCAACTCAAAAGAGCCCTTCCAGTAGCAGTAAAATGGCAACAGAATACTGCTTGACTGCAGCAACAAAAAGCCAGCCAGAGCATGCATTTGCTTACTTTAGTAGTCCTAGGGTCCACTACACAAGGAGACTAAACAGGTTGGTATTTTAGAGAATCCCACAGGTGAATAGCAAAGTAGAAAAGTCTCAATATGTTGTCAGACCAAAGCACTCTGGTGCTTTAACAAAGCATTTCCCATGTGTAGCTTCTACTCTCACTCACCTTCACCTGCTGCTCACTTTCTTAAAACACCCCCAAACCTCTGGTGTCTTTTTATTGGGTGACTCAAAAACTAAAGCATGAGAATATATCCCTGCCATCCAGGATATATCCCCTCTGACTCTCTGACTTGTACTATACTATATATATATATATATATATATATATATATATATATATATATATATATATATAGTTTACATAAACAAGCTGCTGTGTAGCAATGGGAGCAGCCATTCAAAGGAGAAAAGACTTAGGTTACACAGCAGATATGCTCTGTAGAACATAATGGTTTTATCTGTTATCCACTATTTAATCTGTTCTATATAGCCTTTTTTTATTTCTGCCATTGCTACACAGCAGCTTGTTTACATGAATTATAGTAGTGTTTCTGAACCAAACACATCATTTTTACCAGTGCAGAACAACAGTACATGAAATGTTGATTACTTGACTTTTTGGTGTTACTGTTCCTTTAAGAAAAACACCAAATCTTATTAATGTTAATAATCTTTTTGTAAATGAAAGGTTATTGCCATTTTTGGTTACATAAAAGTTTTATGAGAAAGAAATATCTCTGTATACACAGTAGCATGTTTCCAAGTATATACTCCTTGGTTAAATTATTACAAGTTGCATTATTACAAATACAATAAAAAAGGGAAAACATTTGTTTTGATAAATATAGAAAAGAAAACTAAAACAGATACATTTAACCATATAATATAAATAAAGTTCTTAATTTAGTTATCTATAAGTGATTTATGGGGGAATGTACTATAGGTCATCAATGAAAATGATTTGCAATGCAAATAAATGTTCAAATTTCAAAGAAATTTGCCTTTGTGCAAAAAGTAACAAACATTTTGAATACCCTTTGCCCTTTAACAACAGTCGGATAGTGAAAGCAAAATTTATAGTTTGCGATTTACCTTTTTGAAGCTCTGCTAATTTGGGCTTAATACAGATGCAGTCACTTGGATTTGTAAGTTAAATGCGTCGTGACTTAACTCATCTAACCCATTTATCCTACTTAGCACAGCATCCCATCCAATTAAATAGTTCACCATTGAAAACAATGGGGCTTTGGTATGGTAATGAAAAGGTTAAATGCATTAAATGAGTTAAGATAACTTTGGATAACACAGTTTCTTCAATTAGCCCTGAGTCACGATGCATTTAGCTTACAAATGCAAGTGACTGCATCTGTATTTCTATTTGAATTTGCTGCAATAGCTAATTTGTTAGCTGTGAAGTTTTGATCGATTACCTTTGGTAGGTTTAGGGGATGATTCAAACATTATGTTAGTTGGGGTGTTGATATTTTGATATGACTTTATGAGTTACACATGCTAGAATGGTTTATATGTTATATTGTATAATATTCTATAATGTTTACACAATGGAGCAGGTCCAAAGCTCATGTTGGAAAGCTCATTTTACATGCTGCTGAAATTTGTATGCCAAATATAACAATTCAAGTCCAAAGTGATCTGGAGGCATCTTGGACACACAATCATGGCCCTGGCCCCACCCCATACCCTCCCTGCTCTGCCTTCATCCCACCCCTCTCCCACTGCACACCTTTTATCCCACCCAATACTGTCACTTACCACCACCCACTACTGTCTTCTCTGCTTCACTGCTCTTGTAGAAGTTTGGGTGACTATTTTATATTTTATGCATTTACGTGGTTAAGTTGGGTTTTGGGGCATATTATTCAAATGGCACTAATCTAAGAGACCACTCTCTTCTATTATTTCATTACAATTCTATAAATGCTGTTTTAATAGTTAGTTCTTATTATATAGAAAATCCATTTGGATGTAACCATTTTTCCTCACTAGATAGGATATCTTTTTTCGAATCTTAAGTTATGTGATACTTAGGGGCAAATTTACTATTATTCCCCAAAATTAGCTCGACCAAATTAGAAATTCCATAAGCATTCGACCACTGTTTTATGCTAACATTTTGCTCGCTATATGATTTCTCTATGAATTCGTACGATTGGATACCGATCGTTCGATTTCACAAAAAAATCATAAAATTTCCTTCGAGAGTCTGAAAAATTCATACGATTCGAACGATCGAATGCTCTGATCGTACGAATGGTATTTGAGCAGGACTTAGCCTCAGAAGCCTATGGGGAGATTCCCACAGGCTTCTATTACAATTCGGGAGGTTCAATCTGGCGAAGTAGGGAGTCAAATAACTTTCAAATTTTGATTCCTTCGATCATCGAATGATCGAATTATCGAATATCTGATCATTCGATCTATTCGATCTATTTGATATTTGATGATCGAAGAGGCCAAATTTGCATATCCGGTTTCACGAAAAATTGTGTTTGGCAGCTCAAAACGTTTGCAAATCAAGAATGTTTTCATTAATAGGAAATACATCAAATTGCTGGGATAAAAATGTTATTTATTATATGAACAATTCCATAACAGAACATGATTAGAAAAACTGAGATGAAATGTGTATTTTTTTATAAAAATATGTAACATTAAACAATATAACAGCACAACAGAAATTCTATTGTAGGCATAGTCAGCGGCAGTGGTGGTAGTTTTTGTTTTGGCCTACTGCGAGTTTATAATTTTGCAAATACACTGAAATGTTTAGCTTGGTTGGCTGTTTACTTATAATTAACAGTGTAATTATGTAACTGTATAGGATGTAGTAGAGTAGTTTAATTTTTCTGTATATAGCCTTCCTGAATTTGATACTTGATTGTATATTGTTTAATCAAAGTGCTCAACAATACTTTATAAAAAAAAAAAAAAATAAAGCAGAATATAAACATTATTTAAGATTGTATACACACAATGAAGTTAGCCTTATTGGCCAGCAGAGGGTGTGCCTGTCATCCTTTTACTTAATTTCCTACATAAGTAAACCTTCACTTGTTATCCTTGCAATCTCCTCCCCTTGGCTCAATGAGTCAGCCTCCCATTTTTGCACAGACAACAAAGAATTGCTGCCGTTCAGTGGATATTTTCAAAGCATTACTTGGGATATTTACCTTTTATTATCTGCAAGCTGAAATGCAGGCATGAGGGATTATACTAGAAAATATATCTAATGGTATCCAAAAGAAAGGACTTAAGATATGGACATCCAAAGCTCTGCAACGGCTTGGAAATGGCAAGTAGTGTATTCCTTTATCCTTTGTAGCTGGGGCTGGGTTTATGGGCAGATTATTTTTTCTGTTGGTGAAGAGACAGAGCCAGGATCAGTTGTGGGAAATATAGCTCAGATTTTGGGGATAAACCTGGCAGATATATCTAAAAGGAGACTGCATTTAGGGTCTGAGGGAAGCAGGAGACATTTTGCTCTCAATCCATCAAATGGAGATTTAACAGTAAAGGAAAGAATAGACCGGGAGATCTTTTGTGGATCAAGCTCTACTTGTTTATTGCCTATTGAGATTGTTGCTGAAAATCCCTTGGAACTTTATAGTCTGGAAATTGAAATCAATGATATAAATGATAATTCACCAACCTTTTCTACTACTGATCACATAATAAATATAACAGAGCTAGTCGCAATCCCAGGTATTCGATTCCCTTTAGAAATTGCACATGATCCAGATGTTGGTAAAAATGGCATTAGCCAGTATAAATTGAATCCAACTCCATATTTTTCATTGTCTGTGAAGAATCGAAAGGATGGAACTCTTATTCCTGAACTGTTATTAGAAACAGTTCTTGACAGAGAAGAAAAAGAAGAGCATAGGCTAATTTTAACAGCCCTGGATGGTGGTGAACCACCCAGATCAGGGTCTTGTCTCATTACAATAAATGTTTTGGATATCAATGACAACTCGCCGGTATTTGATAAATCAATTTACAAGGTAAAACTACTAGAAAATCCAAAATTAAATACAGTTTTAATAACATTGAATGCTACAGATCTGGATGAGGGCAGGAATGGAGAAATAGAATATTACTTTGACAGCCATACCTCAGAATCTGCAAAGGAATTATTTCATTTAAATTCACAAACTGGCGAAATTTATATTAAAGGCATAGTGGATTATGAAGAATCAAATTTTCATGAATTATCAATTCGAGCTAATGATAAAGGAGTCCCTAAAATGGAAGGCCGATGTTTAATCCAAGTGGAGGTTGAAGATGCAAATGATAATCCTCCTGAAATAATTCTGACATCTGCGTCAACTGATGTCCCTGAAAATGCAGCATTAGAAACTGTTGTGGCTTTTTTTACAGTGATAGACAGAGATTCTGGGAAAAATGGAGAGACGACAATGACACTTTCTCCAAATCTGCCTTTTAAAATAAAGGCTTTAAAAAATCACTATTCTTTGGTCACACATCAATTGCTGGACAGAGAGAAGATCTCTCAATATTTGATAGAAATGACTGTTAAGGATTTGGGTTCACCCACTTTGCAGACACAAGTTACATTTAGCCTAAATATATCTGACATTAATGATAATTCCCCACTTTTCCTACAAACTAATTATGATGCTTTTATATATGAAAATAAAAATGCTGGTAGTTTTCTTTGTGCAGTTTCTGCATTTGATTCAGATGAGGGAGTCAATGCAGAATTAACATATTCTTTAGTGAATAGTAAGATAGATGTTTTTTCTGTATCTTCACTTGTTTACATTGACCCCAAAAATGGTAACGTCTATTCCCAGCGTTCTTTCGACTATGAAAATATTCAGGTTTTTCAAATTACTATAAGAGTAGAAGACTCTGGCTTTCCAAAGTTATATTCCAATGCCACTGTGTCTATTTTTGTATTGGATGTTAATGATAACTATCCAACTCTGTTATACCCCAAATATTCAAGAGAGCTCATCATAGATGAAAGAATTCCAAACTCTGCTTCCCCTGGTTATTTAGTCACAAAACTCTCAGCAGTGGATTTAGATTCAGGTCACAATGCTTGGTTACTCTTTAATCTTGTAGATGATACAGATATCAGTTTATTTAAAGTATATACATATACTGGGGAAATAAGAACCATTAGAGACTTGCAAGAAACAGATTATAAAGAGCAACGTCTTGTCATTTCAATCAGTGACCATGGGGAACCCCCTTTGTCAACAACAGTCATCATACTTGTCAATGTAATTGAGAACACTGAAGAAAAAAACCCTAAACCTCAGGATTTTCTTACCAATTCCAAACCGGCTTCTGACCTGACACTTTATCTGATTATTTCTCTGGTGGCTATAAGCTTAGTTTCCCTTATTACCTTCGTAATATTAATAGTCAAATGTCTAAATAAAGCAACTTATGGAAATAGCAGTCTTTGCTGTCTTACAAGCAGATCCTATTCAGATCAGACTGTAGATCAGTATAAGCCAACACTTTACCTGAACACAGATGGAACCTTAAAATACATGGAAGTGCGGATGGTTCCCACAGATCCTCAGGGACAATGTTATCAAAATTGTTTCCAAGCCGCAGCAGAAACACCTAATGTCAGTATAATGAAGGCACAACAATTTCCTCAATTAAATAACTCTGTCAATGACACACAACAGGTGAGTGCTTTGTTCTTTAATTTTGTAATAGTGATAAAGTGTTTGTGATTTTCATTCATCCAGTTCATGGTTTTTCAGTTTTTACGTACTGTATATGGCTTCTTTAACACCTCTATTGAACCAGTCACTCCTTTGGTTTCTCCCACAAACAACTAAGAACAATCTTCACTTCACTGAGCCTTACTGCATTCACAATCTTACTCTTCTTCTATTTTGGAGTAGGGTCTTTCAGGTGGACCAGTCACTGCCTCATTGTGTTGATGTGTTTAAAGCAGATAGGGATGTGGTGTTTATTAAAAATCCTTTTTCTGACAACCCAGTTGCATATGGAAGGACCAGGTTCTTTTTCCTGCCCTGTTTTCCACCTTCACCAGTAGTCTTGGTGTTATTGTTTCTCCTTCTACTGGTTTTCACAAAGGCCCAATCTGGATACCCATATGTCTTTAGGGCCCCTCTGAGATGTTCTATCTCGTGATGCACCTGTGTACCTACATCTGAAAAAAAAGCACTGCCAAGACCAAGTCCAGATTCTAGACCAAGAGAGTGACAGGTTCAAAAGAGGTGTTAAAGAAGCCATATACAGTATGTAAAAACTGAAAAACAAGTTTGGATATAGGCGGGAAGGTATGACATCATACAATGCTGTTTTGGCACCTATGCCTAGAAGATCCAATTATGCTAATGCAATCAACACCTAGGGGAAGATTTATCAAGGGTGAAAATTCATAGTAAAAAAATTCGAATTTTAAACTTGTTTGTGTACTTCGATTAGGGAATAGTCCGAATTTGATTTGAATTTACAAACAATTCAGAAATTCGTATTTTCAAATTTATCATGTACAGATGCAGCCACTTTGATTTATGTGTTAAATGCGTCAGGACTCATGGCTAATTGAAGAAACTGTGTTATCTAAAATTATCTTAACTCAATTAATGCATTTAACCTTTTCATTAGCATACCAAAGCACCATTGTTCACAATGATGAACACTTTAACTAGATGGGATGCTGTGACACAATTTTCTGTGTTAAATGAGACAAGTGTGAAGTCTGATTTAAGTTATTCTGTGTCAAACACAATCCAAAGTGGCTTCATCTGTACTGTTTCTTTAAAAATTCAACTTTGCCCATTTGCCAAGTGAAACCTACCAAATAGGTGTTTTAGCCTATGGGGGACATCCTAGAACCATTTAGAGCTATTTGCTGGACTTTTTTGGGGGCAAATCCTTAAATTCGTATTTGATCAAATGCGCAAAAAAATCAGATTGATCAATTCTAATAAGGACTGTCCTCCCTCAATTAAAAAAACTCCCATTACTTTAAAATTTTACCTCTGATCAATCTACCCCCTAACCTTATGACATTCTTGCTGATTATGATAAACAGATTATGCTGATTTGAGCAACATTCCAGGGGATATATTTCTGAAAGATTGTATTTATAAGTTATTCTGAATTGACAATTAAAACTTGCCATGCAGAAAAAGTCTAATAAATAATATTACCATGTAACATACACATATTTATTCTTATTTGTGAGGACATTTGTTCTCTTTGAAACTGTTATATTTCCCCCTATGTGTTTAAGTAGATGATTTTTTTGGTCTCTCAGAAGCTGCCAAAGGACCCAAATGATTTGGAATTTGCCATATTTACACCTCATATTAATTTCTACCTTTCTAATTTTCTGGTAATTTGGGTTAAGATTTATTTTTGAATTTGTTACAATGGCTAATTTGTTGGCTGTGAAGTTTTGATCAATTGCCTTTAGTAGGTTTATGTGGTTATTTAAATGTCAAAGTTGATTTATATTATACCATAATAGTTACACTATGGACCAGGTTCAAAATTCATGTTGGAAAAAGAAGTATACTATTCTTTATATATTACTCTGAGGTTAGAATGACAGAGATGTCAATTCAGGTCCAAAGTGTGTAAGGGGGTGGAAAGTCATGGAGTGTTGTGGGATGTTTTAATCGTTTTTTTGTGTGACAGAAATGTGCATGTATGTAAAATGCATGTGTATTTAAAATTGTTGAGTGTCATTTTTAGTTTAGTTTAAGTGTAATTTCTACCCCGGCCACCAGAGGCCACTGTGGGACATAGACTAGCTGTAAAAGAAGGAGCCCAAGGTGAGCAGTCTTGATGGGAGGTGTGGCCGATGCAACATCATCTGGCTGATGAGTGAAGACTTAGAAAAGAATAGATAGGAAAAGTTAGAATAGGAAAGTTAAAAGTGAGCGAGCACTAGGTGCAGGAGTTAGCCAGAATATCTAGTAAGGCCACATTAAGAAGGGAAGTAGAGATAGAGTCCTACAGGCACTCTGTAAGTGAGGGAATCAGTGACAGCTTAGGGCTAGATAGGAAGAACACCAAGGCTTCAGGTCAGGACTGGGATGGAAAAGGTCCTACCTTGGAAGAGTGGAGGGGTATCACCCAGAGGGGGATATCTGGCCACTATTGGAGAGTGGGGGGATATGGGTGGAAGCAAATACCATACCACTAGCAGTTAGGTGGGATCCAAAATCTTAAGGAAAGGTGTGCCTACCTAAGCTGATTCAATTAAACATTTGTAACCAGAAGCCCCTGGTGTGCCTGAAATAAAGTTGCTGTGTTTTGAAAATACATTTTAATTTTTTTCATGTTTCTTGTGAAGTGTACCATCAGAAGGGTTAACTTCCCCTTTAACAACTGGAAGCCCCACCTATCATGGTCCTGGCACCATCCAATACCCTCCCTGCTCTGCCTTCATCCCACCCCTCTTCCAATTCACACCCTGCATCCCACCCAATAGTGTCACTTTCTACCACCCCCTGCTGTGCTATCGGCTTCACTGTTCAGCCGCTATTGTAAAACTTTGGATGACTATGCTATGCGTTTTAGAAATGGGTTAAGTTAGGTTTTGAAGCATTAATGACAACGGGAGATAGACCTTTTACAAGGGCAGAGGGTTTTAAATCCAGAAAACTCTTGACAAATACAAAGTTGTATAAATGTCTGAAATTTTATTTTTTTATGTAGATAAAATAATTTCAGACGTCTACTTATACATTCTTGTTTTCTGTTGACACTAATGTAAGTTTAATATTGCTATCTTCCATTATTTGCTGTCTTTTATTTCACTGTTCTGTAAATGCTGTTTTTACTTTGACTTTTAGTACTTATTAAAGAGAAAAATCTGTTTTGATGTAACATTTTTTCCCACTCCAGTCCCAGATGTCACTTTCTGATTCTTATGTTATGTGATACTTATAGTGGAGCAAAAATAAGAATTAGTAGTAGTGCTCTGCTAAACACATCTTTAACTCCATAGATCAAAATTGTTATTTTCTGCTTAAAACTTTTAAATGCATTCTAACAACATAACACAGGTATCATTTTCATGACTTTAATTAAATATGTTGCCACATTAAACAAGGTTTTCGTAAATAGGAAATACGTCAAATTGCTGGGACAAATTGAGAACATTTATCAAATTTTTATAGCAATTTTATAACAGAACATGATGAGATAAACTGGAATGTGCATGTTATAAGTATATGTAAAATGAAACAATATAACAGCACAACAGAAAGTCTAAGTTAGGCCTAGTCAGCAGAAGTGGTAGTGTTTTTGTCTTTCTTTTGGCCTAGTATGGGTTAGTAATGTTAAAGGGAAACTGTCAAGGGAAAACATTTTTTTTTAAATGCATCAGTTAATAGTGCTGCTCCAGTAGACTTCTGAACTGAAATCCATTTCTCAAAAGAGCAAATATATTTTTTAATATTCAGTTTTGAAATCTGGCATAGGGCTAGCCATTTTGTCAGTTTCTCAGCTGCCCCTGGTCATTTGACTTGTGCCAACACATCAGGAGGGAACTGCTTTCTGGCAGGCTGTTGTTTTTACTTCTCAATGTAACTGAATAGTACCCAGTGGGACATGGGTTTTTACTATTGAGTGCTGTTCTTAGATCTACCAGGCAGCTGTTATCTTGTGTTAGGGAGCTGTTATCTGGTTACCTTCCCATTGTTCTGTTGTTAGGCTGCTGGGTGGGGGAAAGGGAGGGGGTGATATCACTCCAACTTGCAGTACAGCAGTAAAGAGTGATTGAAGTTTATCAGAGAACAAGTCACATGACCAATCGCAGCTGGGAAATTGACAAAATGTCTAGCCCCATGTCAGATTTCAAAATGAAATTTAAAAAAAATCTATTTGCTCTTTTGAGAAATGGATTTCAGTGCAGAATTCTTCTGGAACAGCACCATTAACTGATGCATTTTGAAAAAAAAATTGTTTTCCCATGACAGGATCCCTTTAACAAATTCATAGAAGAGTTAAGCTTGGTTGGCTGTTTTCTTATAATTAATAATGAAATGATGTAACGGCATAGGATTTAGTAGAATGTGTTAACATTTCTGTCTACAGCCTTCTTGAATTTGAATCACAGTTATATACTGTTTAATCAATAACCTGCACCAACATGCTCAACAATACTGTATAAAAAACATAAAGCAAAATATAAACATTTTAAAGATTTTATTTACAAAATTAAGTTAGCAATATTGGCCAGCAGAGGGTGTGATTGTCATCCTTTCACTTCATTTCCTACACAAGTAAATTAGCCTTGCAATCTCCTCCCCTTGGCTCAGTGAGTCAGCCTCCCATTTTTGCACAGACAACAAAGAATTGCTGCTGTTCAGTGAATATTTTCAAAGCATTACTTTTGAATATTTCCCTTTTATTAACTGCAAGCTGAACTTCAAACATGAGGGATTATAATAGGAAATATATCTGATGATATCCAAAAGAAAGGACTTAAGATATGGACATCCAAAGCTCTGCAACGGCTTGGAAATGG
>CM044436.1:111136706-111181185 GCA_024363595.1 Xenopus borealis
TACAGATCTGGATGAGGGCAGGAATGGAGAAATAGAATATTACTTTGACAGCCATACCTCCGAATCTGCAAAGGAATTATTTCATTTGAATTCACAAACTGGTGAAATTTATATTAAAGGAATAGTGGATTATGAAGAATCAACTTTTCACGAACTATCAATTCGAGCCAAGGATAAAGGAGCCCCTCAATTAGAAGGACAATGTATACTTCAAGTAGAGGTTGAAGATGCAAATGATAATCCTCCTGAAATAATTCTGACGTCTACGTCAACAGATATCCCTGAAAATGCAGCATTAGAAACTGCTGTGGCTTTTTTTACTGTTAGAGACAGGGATTCTGGAAAAAATGGAGACATGACAATAATGCTTTCTCCAAATCTGCCATTTCAAATAAAGGCTTTGAAAAATCACTATTCTTTGGTCACACATCAGTTGCTGGACAGAGAGAAGATCTCTCAATATGTAATCCAAATGACTGTAAAGGATTTGGGTTCACCCTCTTTACAGACACAAATTACATTTAGCCTAAATATATCTGACATCAATGATAATTCCCCACTTTTCCTGCAAACTCATTATGATGCTATTATACATGAAAATAAAAATCCCGGTAGTTTTTTATGTACTGTTTCTGCATTTGATTTAGACGAGGGAGTCAATGCAGAATTAACATATTCTGTAGTGAATAGTAAGATAGATATTTTTACTGTATCTTCGCTTGTTTACATTGATCCTAAAAATGGTAACATCTATTCCCAGCATGCCTTTGACTATGAAAATATTCAGGTTTTTCAAATTACTGTAAGAGTAGAAGACTCGGGATTTCCAAAGTTATATTCCAATGCCACTGTGTCCATATTTGTATTGGATGTTAATGATAACTTTCCAACTCTGTTATACCCCAAATATTCAAGAGAGCCCATCATAGATGAAATAATTCCATATTCTGCTTCCCCTGGTTATTTAGTCACAAAACTCTCAGCAGTGGATTTAGATTCAGGTCACAATGCTTGGTTACTCTTTAATCTTGATGATACCGATACCAGTTTATTTAAAGTATTTGCATACACTGGGGAAATTAGAACAATTAGAGACTTGCAAGAAACAGATTATAAAGAGCAACGTCTTGTCATTTCAATCAGTGACCATGGAGAACCACCTTTGTCAACAACAGTCATCATACTTGTCAATGTAATTGAGAACACCGAAGAAAAAAACCCTAAACCTCAGGATTTTCTTACTAATTCCAAACCTGCTTCAGACCTGACCCTTTATCTGATCATTTCTCTGGTGGCTATAAGTTTAGTTTCCCTTATTACCTTCATAATATTAATAGTCAAATGTCTTAATAAAGCAACTTATGGCAACAACAGTCTTTGCTGTTTTACAAGCAGATCCTATTCAGATCAGTATGTAGATCAGTATAAACCAACACTTTACCTGAACACAGATGGAACCTTAAAATACATGGAAGTACGGATGGTTCCCACAGATCCTCAGGGACAATGCTATCAAAACTGTTTCCAGACAGCAGCAGAAACACCAAATGTCAGTATAATGAAGGCAGAAAATTTTCCCCAAATAAATGACTCTTTCAGTGAAAATAAAGGGTGTGTTGACAAAGACTCTCTAAATGACACACAACAGGTGAGTGAGCTGTTTACTCTTATTAATTTGTATCATATTAACACTAAGGGGCTTAGTAATTGAGCTGTGTAAAATGTTTTTTTTTTACATTAAAAAACAGTAGTGCGAAATACACTAATTGTGAGAATATTTTATGCAATGAATTACAATCTCTGAAAGCTTCCATGAAAACTAGTGGCAATATTTACACCATTATTTTATACCACCTCAGACTGGAGGTAAACAGATCAAAAAATACCATCGTAAAATGGTGTAAAAATAATGATTTAAAAAGCAGCAATGTTTCTGTACTCTTAAAATCAAATGGCATTCACACATTTAAAGATGGCTTGTATTTTGCCATATTTCCTATCTACTTTGACCTCTTGAATGGTTCTTTTAAATGCTTTATAGATTGCATTATGACTACTACTTTTCTCCACCCATACCTTTCTGATGAGAACATTTATCTATATCCATATGCGCTATTCACTAAAAGAAATTAGGCAACTGGCCTGTACTATTTTTAGACATTCAACAGGATTTTATTTAGTTTACCTGCAGTCTGTGATTTGAGTTGAATGCCTTGAGTTGAATACCCTCAAGCAGATGAATTTTGACATTCTTAATGCAGCCAAGTACTGCTTTCCCTATAGCACATGTACATTTGTTATGTAAAAGTCTACAGTATTTGCAAATGAAAGGTTAGAATCATATTAGACCATTTTCATGACTAAATGCTCTGTATACTAGCATCTTCTCCAAATGGGTTAACTCTAAGTTATAGATAATTGCTCAGTACTCCTTTTATATGCTATATGTAAATATATGTAAATTGTGTTTGACTTTGCAAGTCAAAGTCTGCTTTATGATAAAGCTTTTGTTTGTCTATAATTACTATTTACCAATATGAAGAGCCTTAAGGCATTTGTTATAGGTTATTTATGATCCGAATAGGTTGTGTTTTTGGTTACCTTGTTGTTTTGGTGTCTTTCATCTGCCATTATTGATAAACTGCTATATAAACTGAGGTTTATCTGATGCCAGTACTTTTAATACACTGATATCATTTATATATCATTTATATTATGGATATCAGATATCCTGTTAATATTCTTATCTGCACTGGGCTTCGTTCAATAATCCAAAGATTTTGTGGTTTTTGGATGTCAAATCCAAAAAAGTCTCATTTTCATCGTCATTGACAATAGTCTCTCAATATTTATTCACTTTTTATTAATGATTTTATGTTCAATTTTATATAAAATGATAGGGACCAAGCACAAAGCTTCTTAATTCATGTGTAAACCTATTGAGTGTGCAGTGGTTTGACTATTTTATTGAGGGTTTTTTATTGAGGGTTTGTTTTTATTCATAATACATTGATCATCTGTTATTGGCCTGGAAAGATATTGCTTAATGCACTAGCAGATATACTGATACTATTAATATTAGTTAAAAGGATCCTTAACTCACATGTTTGAAGGCAATTAACTATCTTGACTAAGCCCTCTTTATATGGTTCAGTAGGATTGAGGGCAGAATATAAAGAACAATTGTTTAAAAAATGGGTTGTTGTCTGTTCACAATGTACCATCCTATAATGCATGAGGATTAAATGGACTTGATTCACTTATTATGGTTTAGAGATTTCTTGTAGGAATTTAGCGAGTTTAGTGAGACGTTATAAACATGAGTTGGTTTCTTAGGACAAGCATGATGCCTAGAATAATACAATTTATAGGCAGTATTACTTCATTTGTGATCAAGTAAAACATTAAATGCAGAGACCAGCAGTGGGTAAAGTAGAAACAGTTATTGGTCATAGTGGTTTAAGAAAAATATCACCCTCAAAAATGGGAATAATAAAAAAGTTGTATTTAAAGTCTATTTAAAGTCATTTTAAACAGAAACTTAGAAATGCATCTCCAGAGCTTTAAGCACACACATCTCAGAATATGTTCATAAAATTAAGAAACATTATATTAATCATAGTAGCTACCAAAGCATTAGAAATTAGAAATCCAAATGATACTGCAATGATAACCTTTAGGGGGGATAAAACTGAGAACTGTATGCAGATCTATTCTAGGCTCCCTTTAAAATTCAATTGGTACATGGCATCTTCAGTACTTTTATAGTGTGTCAATTATGAGTTTTGCTATGGTAAAATGAATACTGTGTATGCATTTTATATCTAATCAGTTTGAAAATGAGGCACATAAGCATCTGATGTAATAATAGGAAAACTAACATAGCCCTCATGGTTCTATTCCTTTCTCTGATTTAGCTTCTATAAATATATTATTTTCAGGAACAGATTTGATTTTTATGGTTTCATGTATATATATATATATATATTGTACCTGATGAGTGTCCGCACTCCAAAGCCGCCGCTGTTACAGCGTATCCAATTGTAAATTCAGCGTGCACGGTGAGAGGTATTCATACACAGTTTCATGAAACCAGCACTCCCATTTGAAAATTCTTCAATATTTTATTGGCATGTCAAGGATATCTAACAGTGCAAGAAAGGATAGACAGAGAGAGCCTTTGTGGGTCCAGTTCTAGTTGTGTAATTCCTGTTTAAATTATTGCTGAAAATCCATTCCAACTTTTTAGTCTAGAAATTGAAATTGTGGATGCCAATTATAATTTCCCAGCAGATTTGTTATACTATTGTTGAAGAGTCAAAACCAGGGTTCATTGTGGGAAATGTATTTTAGGATTTGGGACATAATCTGGCATATACGTATATCTAAAGGAGGGCTGCATTTGGGATCTAATGGAAGAAGGAGACATTTTGTAGTGAATCAAACTAACAGTACAAGATAGGATAGACAGAGAACACCTTTGTGGGTCCAGTTCTAGTTGTGTAATTTCTGTTGAAATTATTGCTGAAATTTCATTCAAACTTTTTAGTCTGGAAATTAAAATTGTAGACATCAATGATAATTCCCCAGTTTTCTTAATCAAGGATCACATTGTTAAAATCCCAGAGCTAGTAGCAAGCCCTGGTGTTAGATTTCATTATATGTGGAGAATCGCAAAGTTGGAACACCCATCCCTGAATTGATATTAGAAATGGTTCTTGATTGAGAACAAAAGCATGAACATAGATTTGATTTAACTGCCATTGATGGTGGTATAACAGCCAGATCAGGATCTTGTATCAGTGACACTCCACCAGTATTTGATAAGTCAAATCATAGAGTAAAATTATTAGAAAATTCTAAATTAAATACAATATTACTGAAACTCAATGCTACATATTTGGATGAGGGAACAAATTCTGAAATAAAATATTTTTTTGATGACCAAGCATTTGATTCTACAAAGGAATTACACAAACTGGAGAAATATATGTTAAAGGATTAATGGATTTTGAAATATGAGTTTTGTATGAATTATCTATTATAGCAAAATATAAAAGAATTATAATCCCCTAGAAATAATTCTGACAACTGTACTACCTGATGTTCCAGAAAATGCAGCCATTTTGTTCACAGATGCAAAATCATAAATGTCTATGGGAAGGCCACATGGGCTGAGCTACTGTATAGTGAGAATTGTTTTTGTTGAAAGGCTGGTCTATGCTGAAAGAAATTGTGCTTATATCTTTTATATTTTTTATATTTTTGATTCAGCAATGTAATTTAACATGCTCAAATACTAATAATCTTAATGTACAGGGAGGAAGAATCCCAGCAAAAGGGCGCGGAATTAAAGGTAAATCTGTGTAATCTACAGTAAAAAAATATTTAGTTCATACAACACAAATTGAAATCTCTACTTAAATCTTCATAATATCTGCACATGCAGCACTTAGAGGTAAAATACAGTATTGTGCAGTATATTTTGAGCTAATATATGACTGTTCATATTGTACATGCATAGCCTGTTGTGATTTTTTTGTTTACATGTACTCCAACTCATGGCCCAGACAAAGCTGTTCTTATTGGATTCATATTATTTGCATTTTGATGGAGATCATATCTATGGGTGTCATTATTTGTTGTATGCATTGGTTTCAAGTTAATTTTCTAATTTTAATTTGATGTATTACAGAAAGTCAGTGGATTTTTCCATTAAAGAGCCAATATGTTTCTAGCTGAAACTAACATTTGTGAAATAATTATGACTTGCGGCTTAAATTTTAAAGTTACAATATACATTAGAAGAGACCCAATATTTGTAATGCAGTAGCCAAAATATTAAAAAAAAATCTTTATTAGGGCATGTGAAGTCGAACGCGTTTTTGGCCAAATGGGAACTTACTCATAGGATGTGAATCTCTTTTAATTTATATTGTAACTTTAAAATTTTGGCAACCTTTGGACTGGGGGTATTTTGTTATGAGATCAGATTATTACCTTTTCTTTGGACTGTGTAATTTTATTTGGTTTCAGGAGCAGAATTACACACCACTATTTTTATTTAATTTAGCTCTTGGCTACCCTACCCCTATTGTCTCCTAATAATATGCAGTTTGAACTGTGCTCTGGTGAAATGTTTGTTTATGTGAAGGGTTATGTATTTGTATCCCTTACTCTGTAAAGCATTACTGGAGGCAGTGGTGCTATATAAAAAATAATAATAATACAGGTATGGGACCTGTTATCCAGAATGCTTGGGACCTGAGGCTTTTCAGATAATGGATCTTTTCATAATTTGTATCTTTATACCTTAAGTCTACTAGAAAAGTATTTAAACTTGAATTAAACCCAATAAGCTGGTTCTGCTTCCAATAAGGATTAATTATATCTTAGTTTGGATCAAGTACAAGGTGCTGTTTTATTAATATTATCATAGCGAAAAAGAAATAAAAAAAAATTGGATTCTTTGGATAAAATGGAGTCTATGGGAGACACCATTTCCATAATTTGGAGCTTTCTGGATAACTGGTTTCTGGATAACATATCCTATACCTGTATTTTGCTCAATCTTTAGGGTACAGATTACCAAATTTACAGAATATTTATGGCTGTTTTGGTGTATGCAGTTTAATGAGAGTTTTACTCTTTGATAGTGATTGACTTAGCCCACTGCTTTTCAGAAGTCCTCTCCTTGTCATTTTTCTTAATTATAACTGTCTCTGGGCATACACATTTATTTAGTGAAGATTAGACGGTATTTATTTTATTCTTTATTAACAGTCTCATTTTAGTTGATTTAGAGGTTTTTTAAACCTTTCTTTATTTAAATAATTTGTGGATTGTATCAGTATTAATATGTTGTCTCCTCATCAGAGCAAGAAACTCAAATTGTTTCATATACTGTACATAAATGAAAAATGTAAATAAGTCACTTTGCTGGATAACCATGTACTATAGCTATAACTATAACTATACATTTTGGAGCACATAATGTAAATACAAATCACCGATGTAAATAGGGCATTTTTCAGATGTTTGCATATGTACACCATTCTCTTATTCCAGGGGTATTTAGGAGAGCAAATTAGAACTTATTCTATGTACATACTTTCCCAACTAAAGTTACAGTTAACATCCCATTTGCTGCTTTTGGACTCCATAGGACTTTAGTTCCTTAGCTTGGAAAACTGTATCTTAAATCTATTGGCATATGGTTACTGTTAGTGACTGCAGCAATACAGTATAGGTGTCATGGTAAAAGTGGGGAGGATGACTGATCATTAAAAGTTATTGTGGTTTAGTTTATTTTGGCAGACACATCTATGTATATTTTAATAGATAATCATATTATCATATCTTGCTTCAGGTATTGGATCCATCATCCAAATTCCAAATTACGGAATGTTTGTCTCCCATAGTCTCCATTATAATGATACAATCCAGATTTTTAAAAATTATTTCCCTTTTCTCTGTAATCATAAAACAGAACCTTGTATTTATTAAAACTAAGATATAATTAATCCTAATTGGAGGCAAAATTTACATGATATTCTAGGTCTCATACCTGTAAACTTTCATTTTACAAATATTTCCATCAAGCAAATGCATCTAAATGTCTACTTTAATCTACTGCTATAAAACAATATTTTCTGTAGTGTCTGCAAATTCTTCACTACTTAGCAAATTCATGTTTACTTTTCACTCATCAATTTAATGGTATTGCTGAAATGTTTTGCAACCAAACTCTGGCATGTTTCTGTGATTGATGAAAATTTGTTATAGTGACCATAAATGCAGCATCTCTGTATTTTGAGATTTATTTTAAATACATTTTTTAGTTTATTCAATTTTATATAGCATCCAATTTTAATTTAAATTATATAATAACATGGAAAACTAAATATGACAATATTTTCTAAATGTCAAATGTAATTAGCAATAATGTCCAGGAGAGGGCAGACTTGTCATCCATTCAGTATATTTTTCCCTGTTATCCTTCTACTCTCCTCCCCCAAACTCTGAAAATCACCCTCCCATCATTGCAGAGACACACAAAGAATAGCTGTGGTTTCATTGAAATTATGGAAAAATTTTCAATACATATTTAAGGATTTTAGTTTGAAGCCCATGGAATTACAATAGCAAAAATATTCTGGATGCTAACTGAAAGCAGTAATTAAGATATGGACATCCTAAGCTCCAAGAAGGCTTGGCAAAGGCAAGTAGTATATTCCTTTTTCCTTTGTATCTGGGGCTGGGTCTCTGGTCAGATTCGGTATTCAGTTATTGAAGGGTCAAAAACAGGAACTGTGGTGGGAAATGTAGCTCAAGACTTAGGACTTAATCTGCCAGATATATCTACACGAAGACTGCATTTGGAGTCGGAGAGAAGCAAGAGACATTTTACGGTGACACAAGCAAATGGAGATCTAATTGTTAAAGAAAGGATAGACAGAGAAGACATTTGTGCATCCAGTTCCAGCTGCATTTTACCAGTAAACATTGTTGCTGAGAATCCTTTCAAACTTTTTAGTTTAGAAATTGAAATTGTGGACATAAATGATAATTCGCCATCTTTTTTGGTTAGTGATCAGATTGTAAAAATAACAGAAGTATTTGCAAGTCCTGGTGTTCGATTTCCTTTAGAGACTGCCCATGATGCAGATGTGGGCATCAATGGCATTAGGCAGTATAAAATAAACCCTAATCCATATTTTTCATTATCGGTGAAGACTCGAAAAGATGGAACTGTTATCCCTGAGCTGGTTTTAGAAAAGGCTCTTGATAGAGAAGAAAAAGAAGAACATAAGCTCTTTTTAACTGCCTTGGATGGTGGAGAACCAGCCAGATCAGGAACTTGCCAAATCACTGTTATTGTTTTAGATATCAATGACAATCCACCAATATTTGATAAATCAAGTTACAAGGTAAAATTTATAGAAAATGCTAAATTAAACACAACTTTAATGACACTTAATGCCACAGATTTGGATAAAGGTGCAAATGGAGAAATAGAGTATTATTTTGATGGCCATACATCCGATTCTGCAAAGAAATTATTTTATTTAAATTCAAAAACTGGAGAAATTTATATTAAGGGATTAGTGGATTTTGAAGAGTCTAATTTTCATGAACTTTCCGTTAGTGCAAAGGATAAAGGAATGCCAGAACTGGAAGGTCGCTGCTTGATACAAGTGGAAATAGAGGATGCAAATGACAATCCCCCCGAAATTATTCTGACATTTTTATTAAATGATTTTCCAGAAGATGCAGCCTTAGAAACTGAAGTAGCCTTTTTAACTGTAAGAGACAGCGATTCTGGGAAAAATGGTGAGGTAAAACTAATGCTTTCACCCAATTTGCCATTCAAAATAAAGTCATTAAAAAATCACTATTCTTTAGTCACTAATGGGTTACTGGACAGAGAGAAAATATCTCAATATCGATTTCAACTCATTGCTACTGATTTGGGCTTGCCACCTTTGCAGACAGAAACTGCAATTGTTTTAAATGTTTCTGATGTTAATGATAATTCTCCAGTATTTCTACAATCTCATTATAATTCTTTTATGAAAGAAAATAATAATCCTGGAAGTTTTTTGTGTACTGTATCGGCAACTGATGCAGACAACGGTGTTAATGCCCAGCTTATTTACTCAGTAGTTAATAGCCAGATAGATGGTTTTTCTGTTTCCACTTTTGTTTACATTAACCCCCAAAATGGTAATCTCTATGCCCAACGTGCCTTTGACTATGAACAAATTCAGGTTTTTCAAGTAAGTGTAAGAGCAGAAGATTCTGGTGTTCCAAAATTATTTTCTGATGTTACTGTATCTATATTTGTATTAGACACAAATGACAACTGTCCAGTAATGTTACACCCAGAATATTCAAAAGATTTAATCCCAGGGGAAAATATTCCAAAATCTGTTTCACCTGGTTATTTAGTTACAAAAATATCTGCAGTGGATTTGGATTCTGGACACAATGCTTGGCTACTTTTTAGTCTTATAGAAGATAGTAATTCTCCTTTATTTAAAGTGTCTGCTCACACTGGTGAAATTAGAACCATAAGAGATTTTCAAGAGACAGATAACAAAGAGCAGCATGTTGTTGTTTTAATCAGTGATCATGGGGAACCTTCACTGTCTACAACTGTAACTCTAGTTATTAACATAGTTGAAAATGTTGAAGAACAAATCCTTAAATCCAACAATTTTCTTGCAAATCCCAATAGTACAATCGACTTGACCCTGTATCTTATTGTTTCTCTTGTGGCCATCAGTTTAGTTTCCCTTGTTACTTTTATCATATTATTAGTGAAATGCCTGAAAAAAGAACACTACTTTGATAGTGGCGTCTGCTGTTTTACAAACCAATCCCATTCTGCTCAGCATTCCGACCAATATAAGCCAGCACTTTACTTGAACACAGATGGCACCTTAAAATACATGGAGGTAAGGATGGTACCTTCTGAACCCCAGGGACAATGCTATCAAACATGTTTCCAGACTGCAATGGGGAAACCAGATGCCAGCTTCATACAACCACTAAATCTTCCTCAGTTAAAAGACACTTTCAATGAAAATCAAGGCTCCTCTGATGCAGGCATTGGAGATGAAGTAACTAAGGTGAGATGCCAACGGTTTGGGAATTTTTCTTAACTTTTTCAGTGTGCACAATTTATTAATTTTTTTTCTTTTACTATAATTTTAATTGTAAAATGATAGGACTTGTTTTAACTTTGCCAAAAGTTTAAATTTGCAGAGACATCACCACTTTTCTAAAAATGAAGAAGACTAGTTAAAAAAAACATAACCCTTTTTCACAAAAATCGATTTCACCAGGTTCTGACTGGCCATTTTTTAATGACTTTTTTGGAGAACAGCATATGATTTTACTGATATAATATTTTTTGAGGATGTAGCTTCTACATTTATGTAATTAGTTTACATTATTATGTAATTAGTTTGCATTAGTTTGCATCATGTAAAAGGTTCTGTGTTATTATTATAGACAAAAAAAAGGAAATCATTTTTAAAAATGTAATTGTTTGATAAAATGAAGCCAATGGGAGATAGACTTTCTATAATTTGGAGCTTTCTAGATAACAGGCTTCCAGATAAAAGATCCCATACCTGTATTACTGCAACAGAACATGATTTTATTTTTTTTGTTTTGAAAACATAGTCCATAATCGGATGTTGTTGTACATGTATGGTAGCTATAAATAAGCTTGGTTGAGGCAATATATTCAGGTAGCTTTGTGAATAGCAATTCCTCATATATTCATGACAGAAGTTTCCAAATGTATCCATTTCTGAGGAGGTAGCCCAGGGCTATGAACCATGTAAAGCATGTCTCCTCTCATCTGGTAACCTATAGCCAATAGAAAATTTGTTTTCATTACTTTGTTTGTAATAGCCTTATTTAAACTCTATTGCTCAATAGCTGCAGTGGTTTACTGCAATGGATATATTTAGGGAGGTCACAAATGGTATAAAATGACAATTTATTAATGTTTTCATAATTTTACATTTTGACTTTAAACTAAGTAGAATGCTCTAGTTTACTTGAAAAATATTTGTGTAGGGACCCATAGGGTTAATTTGCCATTATGGCATTAAATCACTACACTTGGTCTCCCTAGTTGCTGGGCAGATGCCCATGTAGCTAGATGTAATTTGCATATTTGTACTATTGGCCAAGAGGTGCTATGACCACTTCCTGTCACACTGTGCCTATATATTCAGAAAATGCCTCTGTACTGATGTAAGTGATCTGTGGATCATTTATTTATTGGTTAAAGCAAGGTAGCCTTTGGGAGTTTTAGTTGAACTACACTACGCCTTCTTCCACTTTGCGTGGTGTGCAGTGTAACCCATGCTCTAGTTTACAAGCTGGTGATTAACCCTGTTGGCCCGTATAGCCCAAAAAAGTGTTACATTATAAAGTCCTTTTTTTTAGCACATCTACAGTTGTTGTGCTACTTTTGCCACAGTCCTGTTCATATTGTCTCCATTAATTAATAGAACCTGCATCTAAAGACACTTCTTGCACTAACACATATTAGTGTGATGCACCAATGTGCCTTGCCAATCTGTTCCGATGAATCACAAACAATGAGTTTATTGATGATGGGTTTCCATAGTGGCATGTGCACCTAAAGAGACACAGACCATTTGAATGAACATTGGAAATGAAAACATCCTGACACTGTTTTTCTTCGGTACAATTGCTTCTGCACACTGAAAAGCTGAATTGTACACATTTTAGTATATTTGATTTAGCTGCTACATTGTAGGTAAAAACAGAATAACTGGTGATTGTAACTGCTTATTGCACGTTGGAATTTGGCTAGTAAAAAAGCCCTATTATATTTTATATTTTCAGGCTATGCCTGAAGCTATTTTTGTCTGAAGTAATGCAATAACTCCCCCCTTCTTTCAAAAGTGGCCACACCCACTTCAGCGACCAAGCCCCACCCCAGATCCCGCCCACTCCACACCACAGTTAAAACACCACACAGACATCAGCGCTGAAAAAGGTAAACCCCCCCACACATTATAAAATGCTATTGATGTCCAGGGCCCCCTTATAAGTAAAAAAAAAACTGCGGACAACGCCCCCCTCCCCCACAAGTTAAAACAAAAATTGGTTACCAGGGCTCCTCTATAAGTGGCGGCAGCTTTTGGCAGGGGACACAAAGGGCCCTTTTCAGCAACAGGGGGGGCATGAGACAACAGTCAGTTGACCCTGGCTCTTCAGTCCAACCCTAAACAGGAAAGCAACCACAGGGTGGAGATGGGGTCAGGATCATTCCTGGTTATCATATAATTGCTGTAATATTCCTGATGGCCAATTTGACCCTCTGGCAAGCCCACTGGCATTTCAAGCAACTTTACAGAACCATATTGTAAAGTTGCTGTCACCAGTGGCCCACTGTTAAAATGTTTATATTAATATAGTAATATTTTAATTCTTATATATTAACAGATTGCAAAAAGCAAAGCTTTAAATTAATATTCCAGTATAAAAGGCAGGTACATCTATGGATTCCATTCCTTTATTATGTAATTATTAACTCATTATATTTCTGAGTATAAAGAAAATTAAATAGTTAGAAATAAGAGTTAGTTATATTAATGCTTTATTTTCCCAACACTATGCAGGTTTTGTTTTAAAATTGTTCCTTGATCATCATTCAATCATTGCTCAAACATAATTCCTTATACTGAAGAACTAGATGGGAGTTCACACTTTTCTCCAGCAGAGTGCAGACTAGCAATCCATTTCTACTTTTAAGATACGTCAATACAGCTGTTCATTTGATCACTCCACACTTCATTTGTGGAAATGACCATACATTGTTTTTACTAAGAAGAAAATAATAATAAAATATTCCAAGGATATTGGAAAGAAAATCTAATTGATTACTTTGGTCAAAGGATGTGCATGTTAAGGTAAATAATGATAACATTTTGAAAAGGATAATATGGACTTTCAGAGTCCTGTTTTATAAATAACATTTGTATTGTGATATAAACATGTTTCAAACTATAGTTTATAAAGTAAATGCTGGCACTTGTGACTCTTTCAGCTACAACACAAATGGGGTTATGTAATAAAAGGCACTAAGTTTGCCCAGTTTCAATAACTCATAGCAACCAATCAGCAGACAGCATTTACTGGTCACTTGTTTAAAAGCAAACATCTTATTGGTTGCTATAGGTCCTTATCCTATTTGTAAGTTTCTGGGGTCTGCACTGGAATTAGCCAGAAAATGTAAAAAATCTGACTTTTTTGGAAAAAGCTCAAAAAAATCAAGCGATTTAGGAAAAAAAACATACTTTTGAATTTTCACTCAGTTTTATTAAGTTTGTCCCTGATCGAATTAAGTCTTGCTTTTTGAATAATAAACAAGGTCCAATCGTAGAAAAATTCTTATTTTGATATATAAGGCCCAAAATATTAAGCAAAGCTTTTGTCATTGTGGATGCCAGGAAACACAGTTAAAAACAAACAAAATGACCATTGTCAAAACTGTTTTCTTATAAAATAGCTCACCATACTTCTCACTCTCTCTTTACACTTTACTAATCAAAATCCAAAATTTTCTCACTATATTCTGAAAATCACCAACCAAAAATATTAAGCAAAGCTTTTGTCATTGTGGATGCTAATTACACGCATAGTCAAAAGTCCTTAACTAGGAACAGTATATTTTCCAGACAACACATTTAAAAACAAACAAAATGACCATCATGAAAATTGTTTGCTTATAAAACAGCTCACCACGCTTCTCACTCTCTCTTTACATTTTACTTAGCAAAATCCCAAATTTTCTCACTATATTCTGAAAATCACCAACCAAATCTGCACAGACTTTCCCCCCCTATTTATCAATACATTTTCATGAAAATTTCTTGTGCGGGAGTAAAGTCGATACAATGGTGCTAGAAATCAGAATCATACAATTTTTTGGATTTGTTGCAGAAAACTGCAACTTTGATGCCCAAAACATGTGACTTTTTCAGATTAGACACCCAAAACCACAAAATCATCAGATTATTGAACGAAACCCAGAACAGATCAAGATATCTTCAAAATGTGAACAGGACATCTGTCATTGACTTCTACATGAACTCAGCAAGAGTTTGAGTACTCTTTTATTTGAACTTCATCACCACCAGGGTTTAATACATTTTTTTCTATGAATAAATTATGTTCAATGGTAGCACAAAAATATTAAATGTCAAGGACTTTGGTTAAAGCATTGAAGAAAATAAATACCACTGGTACTGCATATAACAATTTCCATGGCTAAAGGGTTGGAGGAGATTTTAAACTAGGCATGGGGGGCGGGTTCAGTAAAAGATTCCGTGGAAGACAGGTTAGATGAGATAGTAAGCAAAAGAAGGGAAAATGGGAGAGGAGATTTGGTTGGGGATAGTGTTAAGGATAGGAAGGACCACATGTCATATGTTCAATTTGGAACCAGTATTAAATGGTAAACTGGCAAAATGGGAGATCTGGAGGTGCTGGTGCATGAGGGAAAATTTGATGTGATCGGTGTGGCCACTGTGTGGTGTGAATGAGCATGGCTGAATGAGTTACATGACTAGGCAGTTAAAGGGAAACTGTCATGGGAAAACATGTTTGTTTTAAAACGCATCAGCTAATAGTGCTGCTCCAGTAGACTTCAGCACTGAAATCCATTTCTCAAAAGAGTAAACAGATTTTTTTATATTCAATTTTGAAATCTGACATGGGGCTAGCTATTTTGTCAATTTCCCAGCTGCCCCTTCTTAAAAAGTATAGACAGCACTTTGTATACACAGCATAACTCATGTGCACAGTGACCTGTGCAGGCCATTTGTATAAACACCATATATTCCCTCTATAGTAGGAAAGCATTTAGGCAAATGTAATAAACAACAACAATGAAACAGTACACATCTTAAAGCAATAATATACATACTTCACATCACATAGTCCTTGGTCCATGCAAGTAGTTTTCTGATTCTCTCTGTATGCCTTTTAGGGTCACTTTTTTCAGACCTATTGCAGTTGGCATTAGAAGTAGGAAAATGTCCTTCATCAAATAGAACTTTTCCAAAGTCATATTTAGAAGGAGTCCATATTTGGACTTGCATTCCATATGCGTCCATCAGACAGTTCACATGTGTATTGTCCTCATTGGCGTCTCACTTTCAGTGTTGTAGTAAATTTAGATTGTCCTTGTTTCAGTATTCCTGGTTTCTTAATTCTGACTAAAAGTGCACTTCTCTTGCACCATGTTTTCTGTCAGTATACGCCTTGCATTTAGTTTGTTGATGTTTGACAATGTCCACAGTAGATGATTTTGTAGGAACAGTATTTAGCAGACATTTTATGTCTGCAACATGTAACTTAGCATGCATCTGTCTGCTATATAATAATTCAGCTGGAGATGATTGGGTTATTGCATGGCACATTGCTCTGTAGTTATGTAGGAACTTTCCAATATTTCCCAGTAAGATTTGCTGTCTGTAGTGTTTCTTTCAGACTTCGGTTGAATCACTTGATTTCTCCATTTACTTGTGGGTAATAAACTGAAGATTTCCTATGCACAATATTCCTATCTCTCAGAAAGATTTAAAACTCAGATGAGACAAACTGTGGTCCGTTGTCTAACTCCTTTGGATTTATATCTGCAGTCTATAGGAGCATCTGCAAAAGGACCCACAATATCAATAGCCAGTTTTTCCCATGCTGAATCAGGGAATGGTACTGGCTGTTTTACTTGGATTGGACATGTGAGGCAAACTTGCTTAAAATCAGCATCTGTAACTGTAGATAAATCAGTCAATGCTACAACTTCTATGTCCTCATCCAGTATATCAGAAGCTGCAGGTAAAGGTAAACATAACAAACAATCAGTAACATTTTTCAAACCTGGTTTGTATTGCATTTTGTAGTTGAATTTCAGTAGCCTTGCTGACCATCTAGCTATACGCATTCCAGCTCTTCCTAGTCCCTTTGTTGTAGTTAAAGGGCTATGACCAATGCATAAGGAAAATTCTCTACCCCATACGTAGGTTCCCCATATTTCTGTTGCCCAAACACATGCTAGAGCTTCTTTTTCATCAGTGGAATACTTACTCTCTGTAAGTGTTCTGGATGCAAATGCAACAGTTTTCTCTGAATGATCAGCATGTATCTGTGTGAGAGCTGCACCAATGCCATAGTCTGAAGCTTCTGTAGTAACCATAGTGAGTAGTGCAATAAGGCCTAAGAAAACTTGTAAGGTCTGGAAATCAGATGGAGTAGGTGCTTGCGTAACATCTTTGACATGGTCAGGGTCAGGCAGTAATCCCTCTTGTGAAATTGTATGACCCAGAAATTGACAGCTGAGTTTGTCTGAAGTGGGGTTCAGTTTCAATCCTGCAGAATCAATGCATTTCAGATCTTTTTCTAGGTACTTGTCTTGAAGATCCATAGTTAGAGCATAGATAATTATATCATCCAAGTAGCACTCTACACCAGGTATGTCATGGAGTAAAGAAGACATCAGTCTTTGAAAACAACTCAGTGCTAAAGCCAATCCATAAGGTACATGCTTGAACCAAAACAAACCATCATGGGTGATAAAAGCAGTGAGGTCTCTGCTTTCCTCGTGCAGTAATACTTGATGATAAGCACTTTAAAGAGTTTTGACCCGGACAGCCCGGTATTTTGAAGGGCTGCCCGGGTCAATGCTTCCTGCCCGGTTTACCAAATAAGGAAAACCAGGCGGGATTTGCTTGATTGACGCCGTGATCGGCCAATCGACGATTGCAACGTCATAGCTCCGCCCCCGTGATGTCACGGGCCCGCCCGCCAATATCACGGGCCCGCCCCCTGTCCAGCTTGAGCCACAGGGAAAGGTGGCAACCCTATTAGCAGAACTTTGGCAGACCTTAGCAAAATGATCTACCTTTGAGCATTTGCAGCACTGTACAGCTTTTGCAGAACATGTATGTATGTATTTGTTGCATAGTTTTGCAGTGAATCCCTTTCCTTAGCACTGTATTTTGCCTGTGGTTGTGCATTATTAGGTCACAGTACTGGATTCACAGTCTGTACATTCCCAACAGTTCCTGACTGAGAATTTTAGCCTCTGCCACAGCTGTTTCAATTTGTCTAGCAACTATAATAGCCTTCACATGGCTTCTAGGTGCAGTCTCTCTCTAATGTGATGTGAGTTTGTTTTTTCCACTATTTGGTCTCTTAGCATTTCATCTGTTAGATTCCCAAGGTCACAGGTAACAACCAACTCTCTGAAAGCTGCTACAAATTGTTCTGTGGATTCGCTATTAAGCTGTCCACGTTGGCGGAATTTATATCCTTCAGCACATTTGCTCTTGGCACAAAAAAGTTATTTATAGCAGTAAGAACAGTTTCATAAGTTTAATCAGGTGATGGTAATGTATAGAATATATGCTGTCCCTCTGCTTCCAGGCAGTGGATAAGTAAAGCACGCTTTCTAACAACAGAAATCTCCCCTTTGTCAGCAGCAATAATGTAATTTTCAAACATAGAGATCCAAGTAGTAAAAGGTATGGTAGGCTCACCAGGGTTTGGAAGAAAAGCTGCAGGCTGCTGCAGAGGTAGAAGAGAAATCTTTTTGCCAATCTGTTGTGTTTTTATAGCCAAGGATGAGCAGAGTACAGGGCTTTATTAGCAAGTGCAAGCAGCCATTACACAACAGTAACATAAACTCTACCCTTCTTAAACAGTATAGACAGTACTGTGTATACACAGCATAACTCATGTGTACAGTGACCTCTGCAGGCCATTTGTATAAATACCACATAGTTCCTCACCAATTGTAAAGAGTCTAGCAAATTAATTGTAGGGGTATACTATAGACCCCTTAATGTAAGTGAGGAGGAGGCTAAGCTCCTGATGTAAACAGAAAAGGCTGCTAGTTTGGGTAAATAAATTATGATGGGGGATTTTAATTACCCAGATATTTATAAGTTTATAAACTTGTTGCATGACATTTTATGGCACAGGTTGCTGAGGAGACAATTTCAGGCCATTCTGTTTCTAGTGATCTCAAATGACCCAGAACTTATAGCAAAAGTAATTGAATGCCTACCTAGTAATAGTGGCCATAATGTTATATGATTTAATGTCTGGTGCAAAAAACAAATATACACTGGGACAACAAAAACCATGAGTTTCAGAAAAACTAATTTTAGTGCCTTGAAGAGCACCTTCAGAGCACCGATTGGAGAATTATGTTTTCAACCAATAACAGAGAACAGAAATGGTTGTCATTCAAATTTATATTAAATTGTTACTGCTCTTAGTTTATTCCCTTAAGGATTAAATGAAGAAGCACTAAGAATCACCCTATGTGGTGCAATATGGAAGTAAAGAAGTTAATAGGAAAGAAGAGAAAGGCATTTAAAAACAACATGTCTGTTGGGGCAGAAGCTGCATCTCATGAATATAAACACTATAATAAATGTTGTAAATCAGCAATCCAGAAGGCAAAGAAAGGAAATGAAGAGTGCATTGCGACTGAGGCTATGACTAACACCAAAACGTTTTTTAAAGTATATTAATAGTAAAAAGATGCAGGTTGAAAGTGTTGCTCCTTTAAATAATACGGAAAAGGCAAATATGCAAATTCTGTTCTTTTCTTCAGTTTATACAATAGAGGAGACTTAGTTCCCAGGCTCACTTCACAGCTGCACTGATGTCTCAGCTCAATCTAGTCAGTGGCTGACTTAGGATATGATTCATAAAGCTTTAATAAAAATTAATGTAAAAAAAAGGCTGCAGGGCTTGATAGCATATACCTCCAGATTAAGAAAGCTTAGTTCAGTTTTATACTAGCCCATATTTCTGATTTTCTCAGATTCACTTTTCATCTGGTATGGTACCTGCGGATTGAAAAAAAATGCTGATGTCATTCCAATATTTCAAGGGCTCGGTATTGGGTTCTCTTTTATTGGTCTTTCCAGCTGACATGAGATCACCCATTCCTATTAATCGGAATATTCGGAAGGGTTTTTTTTACTGTGGGAACTGTGAAGATGGGGCATTCTCTCCCCCAGGCCCGGACTGGCCATTTGTGGGTTAGGGCAAATGCCAGAGGGGCTGCTATAAGGTCCCATAGAAAGTCAGTGTTTAGTGGGTTGGTGGGGGCTGTTTGGGCCTCTATGTGGGCTGATGGGCCTCTTGTGTACCTGAAATGCCAGGGCCTATTTTAATTCTCAGTCCAGTCCTGCTCTCCCCGAATCAATCATACAGGCTGATAGATTAGATAGCTTTAAAAAGGGGATGGATTGTTTTTTTTTTAGCAAGTGAGGGAATACAGGGATATGGAAGACAGCCCATAGAACCAGTTTATCCAGGGACTGGTCCCATTGCCATTTTGGAGTCAGGAAGGGATTTTTCCCCCTCTGAGGCAAATTGGCGGGGCTTCAGATGGGGTTTTTTTTTTCTTCCTCTGGATCACCTAGCACTTAGGCAGGTTAAAAAAAGTAACAGACGTCTTTTTTTCAACCTAACTTACTGTTACTATCTTATTATGTAGTGTTATATCATGGCTTAAAAACTCTATAATTCTATAATTTTTACAGATGGTCGATTGGTTACCAATTCACAAACATTATAACCCCCCCCCCCCCGTGATTTGCAACTGGGATTAGCAATAATGCTTTGTTTGATCAAAATCCATCCAGAAAAAGGTTCCTGATAGTCAGGAATGTATTTGTATAAGCAAAATATTTAGGGACAGATTTACTATTGGTCAAATTTCAAATAAGAAAAAATGTGAAAATCGACCATCACATTGATGGTCGATTGAAAACAGCTATTTTCGATCGCATCGAACGATCGCATCGTTTGAATCGAACAATTTGAACGATTTTTTTTTTTTAAAAATTGATTTTCCAGGAGTTAGGAAAAATTAAAGGAAAGCTTCCAGTAGGTCCCCCATAGGCTACAATGGTAATTCAGCTTGACCGTTAGTAGATGTGCCCCTTGGTGTTGTGAGTGCATAAGGATTAATTTACTAAGTTATAAATCTGCTTCTATGAATCTTTTAAAATACTGTATACCAATAGCACCAAATTAATCTGTACACATAGACAGACTGTTTCCTACTTTTAACAATCTGTTTTTCATTTCCTGACCACCTGTGGTTCACATTTATACCAACATATATGATTAATGTTGTTTTCAACATATGTTTTTACTCACAGTTGAACTGTAGGCATAGAACTGACACCCTAGTCCCTAGTTTCTACTACAAAAGGCCAGAGCATTTTAATCATTATACTAACATAAATGAGAGAATAACCTCTGCATGTAAATCAAAAAAAGTTGTGTTTCCAAAATGTATATAGAGTAGGTTTAATAGTAGCATGCAAATGTAGCATGTAACCCAATTGAAAAAATAAAGTCTGTTCAATTCTTCAGTATAAAAATGTAATATATTTATAAGGTGTCCTCTGCTCCCTCTTTCCCCTTTTGCACGTCCTCATCCTGAGGGAGGTCTGTCCATTGTATGTGTAAATGTTTCTAAAAAAGGGGGGCACTGTTCTTTCTGGGGCATCTGATGTAATTATCAGCTTTGATCCCTTCTGGGAGCCACCAGAACTTGTATAAATTGTATTAATCAGTTTTACCAACTTGCCACAAGGAGGGTGGTGGCTGCTGTTCATCATCTGTACACTCTGAAACTTGTATATTCTTTATTGACTCTGCAGAGCTTCTCTCACTTAAAATGTAGCAGCTCCTGCTTGTAAATTTCAACCGATGCTTCAATGCAGGGTCATTAATTCAGTTAAACTTCAGCGTTTTTCAGCTCTCCTCACCAAAATAATAAGGTCAAAGGCACACAAGCCCATTTTTTACAGAAGTCTGGATTGGACCTCCCAATCAAAGGTATATTATGTATAAGGAAACCACAGGCTTGATAATAATCCGACAGTAACAAGCCTTGTAGAACAAGTTCAGTTTCTTTCTTTTTTAACCATTCCCAATCCATAGCAATATCCTTATCACTGACCTTGCATGGGAAATCTATATGACTCTCGTGCCACATAACACAATTCGTATCAGCTTCCATAATGTGCCATGCTTCTGCAAGTCAGTGGAAAAAGATACTCGATCAACGTAATCCTCCATGATCTGTTCAGAGGTGCATTCAAAGCAATAATAATAATAATAATAATAATAATAATAATAATAATAATAATAAAGATTCCAATAACTGGTTGGTGCTGGAAGTGAAACCTAGCACAGGTCTAATTCACATTCACAAAACTTTAATCTTATGCACACCGTTCATTTGAAACAACCCAGGTGGTGCAATGAAGCTGCTGTGTTATTCATTCATCAAATAACTGGTGCACACTGATTTAACTCACTTATTTAATTCAAAAGTTAAAACTAGTGATGGGCGAATTTATTCGCCAGGGGCGAATTCGCGGCAAATTCCCGCGATTCGCCGCTGGCGAATAAATTCGCGAAACGTGCATCGTTTTTGACGCGACGCGTCGTTTCACAAATATTTTCGCCAATTCGCGAATTTCACTGGAAATTCATGAATTTTTCAGCGATGCGAAACGGGTGAGATTCGCCCATCATTAAAACAAAACATAATTTTGTTGTCTCACATTAAAAATAGGCCAAAGTTTTGTTCTCCTACTAAGACCTTTATCAAGACTGTATTCACATTATAATCAACCATTTAAATGTGACACTGACCCAATCATGCACTCTCACCAGTCATGTGACCAGAAAAAGAACCCTGCACCAAGAGAAAATAATTATCTTGGCTTAGGGCACATATACACACAGTTCAAAAGGATACATTGATTAAAAAGAAAACCACAGGAAGATTCTATCATTGAAAAATAACATTGTGTATTGTTTATTAAAAGTTCTTAACGCTGCGACGATGGGTAGTGGCCATGGCAATCTCCATATTCATCAGTATGAGCAGCAATATAAAGTACCTAGATTTGGTGACAAGTTATTTTTTTCGTTGTTACATCAATGTTATGATTATTGTTTGGTAGGGGACAGACAGTGAATTTATTGTCATGTTTGTGTAACTCTAATCTGGGATATCCAGACCACAGTTAAAATGTCCAGCTATTGGTATGAGCATGGGTTACATTGGACCCTCTGTTCAGGATCCAGAGCCTTCACTAATTGGAAGCATTCCCTCTATGGTGTAGTGCAACTACAATACCCAGACACTGTGCATGCAACCTACAAACATGATGGGCACCCGGAGGTTCTTGGTGCAAACTCAAACAAACTTTTATTATGTCAGAGACAAATATCCCCAGGTTTACTCATGCAGGAGTTGAGCATATAGCAGAAGCACAGACATCACACAGATATGTACAGCACTTCAGAGTAGTTGCACCCTCCCAAAGCCTTGACAGTCCTCCCTTTTTTCCAGGGAGTTCTAGGACAGCAGCCTCTACCCTTACAGTCCCTCTTCTCTGAGGTCCCTGCACTCAGGTATTTCAAAACCTGTTGGAGTCTACTTCCTTCTAACAATCCTCGGTGGAGCTACAACTGCTCATGCTGCTACAACTGTCTCACTCTTCCTAGAGAATCTATCACCAAACTCCCCTAGGCTAGCTATACCTCATTCACAGGGTTGCCTGGTCCCTGACTTACCCAGAGCAAAGGCCTTCTGTACCCAGATCCCCCCTGGGCACACCCTGCTGGATCACCATCTAGAGGCCAAAGAGGAAGCTGCCCCTCGCTTCCCAGCGAAAAACATCTCACAAGGCACTTTTCGGCTTACCAAGCAATGACTGTTCAGTTTGGGTGAGGGAGAGCAAGGCTTAACACGTTTCGTGACTAGTTGTGTCACTTCATCAGAAGCCAAAGGCGCCCTCCACTGTCCAAACTCAGATATAGCCCACTCAATCAAAGGCAATTAAAAAAACGCAATCCAAAATTAAAGGCCAAGTAATAAAATAGTCACTGAAAAGATGTGAATATATCTGTTCTAAATTTGAATAATATTCGACAACTTGAACATATGAGTGTGTTACTATATTTGAATAGAACAGCAGCTTGAGAGTAAGCAAAACATCAAAAATATCAAAATTATAAATAACCAAAAACAAATCAAAACAAACATCAAAATCCTATCCAAAGTTCACCGATATCCAAAAAAGTTATCCAAAAAATTATATATTGAAAACACTACATATATGATATAATATATTATAGTGGATGTATATCAAAAGCAAAAAGAGGGAAGAAAAAAATGTCACTTTGTTTATATATAGCTGGGATAGAGATCATGGACTGGTCTAAGGTATGCAGGAGTGTACATAATCAATCTACAAACATATTGATCTCCCATTCTCTGTTGAGGCCACCAGGAGAGACTGTTCCCAAGGTGTAAATCCAAAAGGCCTCTCTCTTTAAAAGGGATTTCTCTAGATCTCCTTTTCTTATTCCCAGCACTATACAGTATAAGGCCGGATGTGGTCATAACGCCACCTGGCCAATAACTGCGGGCATTAACACAGGATAGATACATAGGCTTCTACCTAGTAACTAACATGGTGGGGTTTTAAAGCTATAGGAATCTGTTATTCCTATAGAGGAAGGAGAACTCCATGCAAAGCTTTTATTCGAGGTTGTGGTTACATGACTAGGGTTGCCACCAGCTGGTATTTTACCGGCCTAACCGGTAAAACACCAGTCAAGTCCGGGGCCAGTATTACAAATTTACCGGCAATGTAGCTGCCGGTAAATTTGTAATACCCCTTAAAAAGGCCCTTGCCCTGCCTTAAATGCAGTTAAAAGTTACCTTTCTGGCGTCTTCAGCCGATCACTGCCAGTGGCTCCGCCCCTTTTACGCCATTTCACGCCACTTTTATGTCACACCACTCCCCTTTTACAACACGACCCGCCCCCCACACCGGCCGGTATAAAATTTTAGAAAAGGTGGCAACCCTATACACGACGTGTTTCTGGTTGATACCATTTATCAAGTGTACACAGTGGAGTTGTTGGCACATACAGTACAAGGCTGGATTTACATAGCGGGCACCCCTAGGCTCATTGATGTTCGTCACCCACATACTTTGCACTTTATTCGCAAAGTTTCATCATCAGGACCCGATCAATGGGGATTGGCGCAGGGGAAATTAAAAAAAACTATAGTATCTCCTGCATATCCCCAGTGTTTCTGAACCAATGTGGGTGTGGCTGGGCAGATCCCCTAAAATCCTGTCACCCTAGGCCTGGGCCTAGATGTCCTTTCCACAAATCCGGGGCCTATCACATAGCAACTTAATTGGAAGCAGAACATTCAATTCCTCATCAGTTGCACAGATCACCAACAACCCTTTACTTTGGATTTATTGACATGCTGACAAATAAAAATGATAGATTTTTAAGTTTTAAATTAAATCCCAGTATGCACCAATTATTCAATTAATTAATAATACAGCAGCTTCAAGTGAATGTTGTGTGGAAAATTCAAGTATATATATATATATATATATATATATATATATATATATATCTCCACCAGAACCTAGCTCATTGAATATTTTTTGTAACAATATACTGTAAGTCTAAGTGTTGCTTTTACCAATTGGTAAAACATAAAGTAGCAATTACGGTTGTTACATTATTTGTTTTTAAACAGTTACCTGTGGGGTTTTAGAGGTAAATCATTTTACACTCTTTTTAATAGGCTTTTGGGATTGTTATCATGTGTGGGGTATCTTAAATTTGTGTTCTAAATTAGTGTCTATGGGATGATTTACTGTTTTGATGCATACTGATGATGTCAGAGTTACGTCAGCTAATTGGCTTTTCCCGCCAACTAGGGTATTTAATGCATTCTTTTTGTACCATTTTGTACTTTGAGAAAGGCCTTGGAGGAGGCCGAAACGTTAGTCTTCCATAAAATAAATATATTTTATTCCAGTTAAGTCCTGAGAGTGCGGATCGTTTTTTGGATTATATATATATATATATATATATATATATATATATATTATTTATGAATATATTATATATGTAAATGATTAAAACTACTAAACATCTACTATGCTAGTATACAATATGCAGGGAAAAAGTGTTTCTCTTCTGGAACAACACTTTTAAATTAAAATATTTTAATTGCTATAATGGCATGTTTGGAAACAAAATGTAGAATTTTGGGTGCACATCTTTAGCAGCCAGCAGTGACTATAAAACTGTTGTTTCCTTTATAAATACACAGGCCTTATCAGAATGTTATGAAAGACTCATTACTTTTAATGTTGGTCCTTTGGGTAGATTTTAAACAAAAAACAAGTAACAAGTAACAGAAGTGATTAAAAGGAAACCTTTCTTCACTAAAATGTTAATCATTGCATTACCAGATCCACCAATTGGATTTAAGTATAGCTAACTTGCCCATTGATAGCAGTGCTTGCTTTTGGCTTGTTTCCAAATGATATATGTAATACAATGTATAAGGCTCTTAAAGAGATGCTGACACCTGAAATTAAACTCTTTTTTACATCTATTATAATATTGGCTTTGAAAGCTACTTCTAACTTTGCCATAAAGTATTTGTATTATGCTTTTACATTACCTGTCTGATCCCCCATGTTCCTGTATGAGGGGGCTGCCATATTTGTACAGCAGGCATCTGTTATCATTAGAAACTGTAACTAACAGACTGAGATGGGACTGTTAGGCTGGCAAAGTCAGAGTGTAAGAGTGTCAGACAGTCAGGCTTAGACATTTCAGCTAACAGTTACCTACAAAAACAAACCTCTCAGCAAAAGATTATCAACATGACCTATAGGTAAAATTTAATGTACATTCCTATGTTAAAATTATTTTTTTAGTGTCAGTATCACTTTAACAAAAGCCATTGCAAAGCAATAAAATGGCAGAAAAACTGTGTGCGTTTTGACATTATTCACAAAGGCTGCTACACAGGCTTCTTAAAGCTTGTGCATATCACCAATGGATTAGGCTAAAGCTGGCCATAGACATAAAGATTTTTGAAAGATCCAATGGTTATCATGTGACCACGATCGTCTCAAAATGATTTTTTAAATGTCCGATGTGTCCATCAACTAAAAAGACTATTTCAGGCAATATTGCCAGCAAAACTGAAGGGTCGCTGCCTGCTTGGCCCTGCAAACATAGGTCGATTGCACGGGGACAGATAAAGATTTTCTAACCTGGCCGATCAATCTTCAGACCGATGTTGGATGAAAATTCGTAAGATGTATGATCGTTGGTATCCCACTAACCGCACGATAATTTGACAGAGTGGTCGGACTTCCCTAAAATCGGTCGTTCGGCAGAGAAAAATCTTTGCGTCTATGGGGACCTCTACTCTGATGAACGGGATACAATTTCAAAGTACAGGATTTCTTAGGTGCCAATTAGACCTGGAAGTAACACCTGCATGAGTAGGTTCTACTTCCAGAGTTCCCATGGTGAATTGTGCCTACCATGCAGCCAAGCCACACTTTGTCAATAATGCACTAATGTTGTTATTGATGTTTGCTCCACAAGTGACACAATTCACACACATCTTTTCTAAAATAAAGTTGCAATGATGCTGAAATTCCTTTATTTAAAATACCTACACTCTAGAGATTATTTTAAGGCAGTAAATTTGTCACTACACTAAACTACAGCTTCCTACACACAATAATATCTTATTAAATAAAGCATGCGACACAAAGTATGCAGAAAAAGCTAGCAGCAATATGCAGAATAAAGTAGAATAAAATCTAGAACATGTATGGGATTTGAGGTTTTATTGATAACAGATCTTTACATTATTTCGATTTCCATACTTTAAATCTATGAAGAAAGCATTTAAACATTAAATAAACCCAAAATAAGACCAATTGTCTGTTTTTTCTTCCAATAAGGATTAATTATATCTTAGTTTGGATCAAGTACAAGGTACTGTTTTTTTATTACAGAAAGTATTTTACAGTCAGAGAAAAGGGGAATCATTTTTAAATACTTTTATGATATGCATAAAATGGATTCTATGGGAGACAGCCTTCCTGTAATTCAGAGCTCTCTGTATAACAGGTTTCCGTGAACAGATCCCATACCTGTATTGAATTCAATGCTGTATCTAAGTTTAATTTTATATTTTGAATGCTTGCATGGCCATTCATATTTAATTTTTAATGTTAAATGAACTAAACAAAATGATTCAGAATGGATAATTATTTCCTAAACTCATTAAAATAAAATACAGTTAAGGATTTTTTTTTATATGTTTTGTGTTTGTGTGTGAGCTATAAAGATAGTTTAAATATTAAAACAAAAAAGCTATATTTACTGACAAGAAAACATAAATCCAAACTTAGAATTCAATGTATATTTTATTCATATACTGTAAAAAACTTCAGAAAAGACACGTAAAATATGTTACATTATTGAATTAGTGACACAGCTAGGGTTGCCACCTTTTCTTGAAAAAAATACCGGCCTTCCTATATAGTTATCTTTTTTTCCTATTAATAACATTGGGATCAATTATCAAAAATACCGGCCAGGTGACAACCCTAGACACAGCAGATCTGGATATTTCCAAGAATTTAAGTGACCTTCATTTGTTCATGATTGTTTTTGTATTTGTAAAATGAATAAAACTATTTATTTTGCTTCAAATTGTGGTTGGCATTAACACTATTGACCAGAAGAGTGCACACTTGCCATCCAGTCCACTGTAGCTGAACCACTAGATCAGTTCATAATATTATCCCTCCCCACTCCTCCCTCTCACAAAAGCACCCGCCCATCTTTTCACTGCCTAACAAACAATAGCTTCTGATGTCAGTTGGTATGAAGATTCCAGGGATATTCTGAGTGCAAAGGAAAGGATTATTTCTCATAACAGAAACACCATCAAAACAGAAGATTTGTGGATTTTTATATGGATTTGTAATCAACTATAAAATAAAGGGATCTAAGATATGGACTTCCGAAGCCCAGAGAAGGATTGGAAATGGCAAGTAGTATATTTGTATTTCTGTTATAGCTGGGGCTGGGTCTATGGACAGCTTCACTATTCAGTTGCAGAGGAGTCAGAGCCAGGGACATTGGTAGGAAATGTGGCTCGAGATCTGGGGTTGACAATGGCTAATATTGAGAAACGAAGGTTGAGTTTGGGATCTGATGGAAACAGCAGATATTTTATTGTTGACCAGAAGACTGGAGAATTGACTGTTACAGATGGAATTGATCGAGAATATATATGTGGTTCCAGCTTAACATGTCTACTGCCTTTAGAGTTAATCTCTGAAGATCCGTTTGAGCTGTTCAGTATAGAAATAGAAATACTGGACATTAATGATAATTCTCCCACATTTGCAGCAGCTGATCAAATTATTAAAATTACTGAGATATATGCAAATCCAGGGGTTAAATTTCCACTAGTCACTGCTCAGGATTTAGATGTTGGAGTCAATGGTGTGAGTAAGTACCAGATAAAATCGAACCCGTATTTTTCATTGTCTGTAAAGAAACGTAAAGATGGGACACTTATAGCAGAATTAGTACTCGAAAAAATATTAGATAGGGAAGAAAAAGGAAAACATGAACTATTGCTCACTGCATTTGATGGGGGAGAGCAGCCAAGGTCTGGTTCTACTCAGGTAACCATTTTTGTGATCGATTTTAATGACAACGCCCCTGTATTTGATCAATCCAGTTATAAAATCAATATATTAGAAAATCTCCCTAAAAATACAATTATTGCAAAACTTAATGCCACAGATCTGGATGAGAATGTTAATGCTGAAGTTAGTTATTCTTTTGATGAACATACATCAGATTCAGCAAAAGAAATATTTGACATAGATAAAAAAACAGGGGAAATATATATTAAGGGCTCTGTTGATTATGAAGTCTCAAATTCTTATGAGTTATTTGTCAAAGCGATAGATGGAGGGATACCAAAGCTAGAGGGGCACTGCCTTGTCCAGATTGAAGTGGAAGATGTAAATGATAATAATCCAGAAATTATATTTACCTCTAAGACCAAAGAAGTGCCTGAAGATGCTCCATTAGGAACTGTGGTTGGGTTTATTACTGTAAGAGATAAAGATTCAGGGAGGAATGGAGAAGTACAGTTGGATATATCCTCAAATTTACCTTTTAAAATCAAGCCCTTCAAAAGTAGATATTCCTTGGTGACTAGTGAATATTTGGACAGAGAGAAGACCTCACAATATATTATTCAAATTACAGCTTGTGATTTAGGATCGCCAACCTTAAGAAATCAGACTACAATTGTACTCGATATTTCAGATGTCAATGATAATCTCCCAGTGTTTTCTCAATCTGTTTACAATGCCCATATAAAAGAAAACAATGAACCTGGTGCTTTATTATGTACTGTTTCTGCCACTGATCCAGATGAAGGCTCAAATTCTGATCTGACTTACTCAATTAGTGAAAGTCAAATTGATGACTCTTCTGTATCTTCATTTGTGTATATCAATTCAAATAATGGTGATATTTTTGCTCAGCGTTCTTTTGACTATGAACATTTTCAAGTTCTTACTGTAACTGTAAGAGTGGGAGATTCCGGAACGCCAAAATTAATTTCAGATGTGTCGCTCTACATATTTATTTTAGATACAAATGATAATGCTCCCTCAGTGCTATATCCAGGAGATTCAAAGGGATTTATAGCACAAGAGAAGATTCCCCAGGCTGCTTCTGCTGGTTATTTGGTTAGCAAAATATCTGCAATGGATCTTGATTCTGGACACAATGCTTGGCTTAGCTACAGGATTATTGAGCCTGTAACTCAAAATTTATTTGAGATCTCTCAATATACAGGAGAAATAAGGATAATTCGAAGTTTCCTTGAAATGGATAATACTGAGCAACATCTTGTCATTTCCATTAGTGACCACGGAGAACCAGCATTATCATCGACTGTTACAATGATTATAAATTCTGTTGACACAATTGCACAAGAGTTACCACAATCTCTGGACTTGATCCCGAATTCTCAAACATCCCCAAATGTAACTTTGTATTTAATCATTTCACTGGTTGCCATAAGTTTAGTTTTTTTTATTACATTTCTCATCTTGCTTGTGAAATGCTTAAAAAGGGACAGCTATGGAAGTAGCTGTGGATTTTGTTTCTCAAGCAGATATCAGACCAAGCATTACACAGACCAGTATAAACCAACACTTTACCTGAACACAGACGGGACTCTGAAATACATGGAAGTGAGGATGGTTCCCTCAGACTCACAAGGCCAATGTTATCAAGCTTGTTTCCCTACTGCTTCTGAAAACAATGATTCTACTTTCATGAAAACAATGAATTTTTCCCAGGTAAATTTTTTACATGTGACCAATAATAATGAGTTTAACCAGGTTTGACATTCTTTATATTATTAATAATGTTTTGTGTCCAGTATTTAATGGGTATATAATTATTACATAAAGTTGCTTTTATTAGAAATGTGGTTGTTAACAAATTTATTTTAGCAGATAGAATATACATTTTTTGTTTCACTAAATAATTACATCAAACTTGTCTTGGGAAACATCTCTTTCTTTAAAAAATATTTTAATTCCAATTTCTACCTTCCTGAATAGTGATTGTGAGCATGCCCTCTGCGCTTAGTGAATATCCAAAGAGTTTGTAGTATAACTAACATTTCTGGTTATCATAAGCATCTAGACTTTTTTTGTTCAAGGGTTATTTGTGAACCAGATGTTTATATACAGTTCTGCTTTAATACCTTTGTAATTGTGTAGTATGATATTTCATAAAATGCAAGCTGTTTATAGTAAGGGATGCTTTTTTTGTAACAAATTTGCTGCATCATTCAGTTCCTTCATTCTTTATAAAGATAAATCACATTATGAGGTCCCCTGAGAATGTTCTGCTATCTATTAACTTCCAGTATCTAGTAACCAAGTTTGCTATAATCCACAAATAATATCCGATTTGAAAAGACAATATCATTACTATTAATATATTTGCCAACTTTCTTGATCATTTTCTTGATACATTTTCCTGTATAATTTCTTTTAATTAATTCACCTCTTTGTACATCAAAGTGATATTGCCCCAAAGCATGGTCACTGATTTCTTGGCTTCTGATAAAAATTGACACTATTGCTTATGAAACAGGTGGGCAGGCCAGGGTAAACCTCAACCTTACTTGGGTTACTATACACTGGTTCCAGAACCCGAGCAAGGGTTCCAACTCCCATCAACTCCCTTTAAGCACACTAGAGTCTTTGGGACAGATTGACTAAAGGGTGAATTGTTGCCAGAGACCATTTCACACACTTAGCACCACTTCACCAGGTGCAAATTCGTTACCACTATGTTAGTTCCCTAAAATGCAAGGTTGCAACCAGGGAGCCAAATCCTGGCAACTTTTTGCTAGCGATACTTCTTCAGTGTGAGCATTGCGAGATTCGCTAGCGTTCGTTTATGCCTAGTGAAAATATGCTTGTAATCTTAAGCATAGTTCAATTTGAATAGGGAGGTGCATAAAAGTTTTATACACATTTCTTTTTGGTGGTGTAAATGCTTGAAGTGGACACTTTTTGCTAGAAATTTCCAAGGGAGCTTAATAAAGACATAAAAGCTCATTACCACTATTTTAGTTCACTAAAATGCAAGGTTGCAACCTGGACGCCAAATGCTGGTGACTTTTGCTAGCGATACTTCTTCAGTGTGAGCATTGCAAGATTCGCTAGCGTTCGTTTTTGCCTAGTGAAAATTTGCTTGTAATCTTAAGCATAGTTCAGTTTGAATAGGGAGGTGCATAAAAGTTGTATACACATTTTTTTTTGGTGGTTAAATGCTTGAAGTGGCCACTTTTTTATTAGAAATTTCCTAGGGAGCTTAACAAAGACATAAAAGCTCTAATGCCTATGCGTTTTTTTTAATACTTTTTACGATTTTCCGGGGTACTAGATATGATGTCACTAATATTAGGTTGAGGAAGATGTAGCTTCATTTCAGCAGTTCGCCTGGTCTGAGGTGGCGAAGGAAACTCTGGTGAAATAGATAACGTGCAGTAAAATCAGAGAGCGAAAAGTTGCCTGGTGATAGAGTGCGAATGAACGCTGGTGATGGTTTCTTTCGCTAATGAATTGTTGTCTGTACCTGTTAGTGAATTGCCGATGTCCCTGCAGATGGGATTTATGGTAAAAAGTCTTTATCTTCAGGTGGAGTCCCCTGTTTATGTGATGGAGGAAGGGATTACCAGTCTGGTATTAGCACACACTTTGCACTTAACAAATTAGTCAAAATGTGTTTACTTCATTCTTTACAGCATACGGTCAGAATTCTTTAAAGCATACGGTCAGAATTACAGCATACGGTCAGGCAGGTGCCATTTTGTGATCAAGTCATCAACATAAGGTTTGCATCATCCCAAGGAGCACCTCATTTGTACATGTAACAGTGCAGGATTGTGAGACTGTATACAGGATAGGAAGGGAAAGTGCAGTATGTGAAGTGATTGCTATAATAGCAGCATAGAGGCAGGAAATTAAATATATGGTTAACAGTTAAGGTTTATAAATAAGTTTTAAAAAAATGTTGGTTTCATGTTTAATTTTGATGCATGCTACTGCTCACTGTGCTATTTAATACTAGAAGTGATAGCACCATGTTATTCTGTGGATCACTGTATGCTTTAATACCATGTATTTTCATATTAGTAGTCACTGTACCTTAATGTGGAAGGAATCCGCCACACAAGACAGACACTGTATTTTAATATGCAGACTAGATAATTCCTATACAAAACACATTTTCTGTAACTGCTAAATTCACTGTTGTCTCTTAAAAGGGGTGAGATCCTTGCAAATTCCTACTATATGCTGTTATATACAGTATTCTGTCCATCAATAGACCCTCTAATATTTGACAGCTCCCTTTTAGCCTTTAATCCAGTCCTGTCCACGTAATTTTTAAAGTACTTTTTTTCAAGACAAAAAACAATAATCATTTGTATGAGTGATACAATATTTAGAAGAAAAACTTAAATTTTGTTTTAATACAAGCAATTATGTTGTTGTGGTAACTGTTGTTTACATTAGAACTACGGTATCTATATGCTTACATTTCTATATTAATATTTCAAATAAACTCTTTTTTATTGCCTGAAATATTGCCTGAAATATGTGCTCTGATATGAACACTTTTGGCCAGGAGAGGGCAATCCTGTCAACTATATTTTAAGCTAGACCAGTTTTCAGCTATTCACCATGTTATTCTTCTACACTCCTCCCACTGACTCACAAAAAGGCACCCTCCCATTTCATTAACAAAGAATAGCTGCTGTTGCTATGAAAATCCCAGGGATATTACAAAGGAATATTTTCTTGTCAAAGCATCAGCATCAAAACAGAAGATTTGTGGACTTTTAAAAGCATCTATATTCTATTTTATTTAAATAAAGGGATCTAAGATATGGACCTCCAAAGTCCAGGAAAGGATTGGAAATGGCAAGTAATATTTTTCTTTTTCCTTTATAGCTGGGGCTGGGTCTCTGGGCAGCTTCGATATTCTTTTCCAGAAGAGTCAGAACCAGGAACATTGGCAGGGAATGTGGCTCTGGATCTAGGGTTAAACCTGGCAGATATTGAAAAACGTCGACTGAGTTTAAGATCTGGTGCTAATGACAGATATTTTATTGTTGACCAGAAAACCGGAGCCTTGATTGTTAGAGATAGGATCGACAGAGAAAGCCTTTGTGGGTCCAGCTTAACATGTTTATTGCCTTTGGAGCTAGGCATTGAAAATCCTTTTGAACTATTCAGTGTAGATATTGAAATATTAGATATTAATGATAACTCTCCTTCTTTTTTATCAGCTGAACAAATTATAAAAATGACAGAGATATTTGCAAATCCAGGTGTTCGAATTCCTCTTGATACTGCTGAGGATTCAGATGTAGGAATTAATGATATAAGCCAGTACAAGATTAACCCAAACCCATTCTTTTCATTGACTGTAAAGAATCGAAAAGATGGGACACTCATTGCAGAATTAGTACTTGAAAAAAAATTAGATAGAGAGGAAAAGGGGCAACATGAATTATTGCTGACTGCTTTTGATGGGGGAGAACAACCAAGATCTGGTTCTACCCAGATAACCATCATTGTCTTAGATGTTAATGATAATGCCCCAGTGTTTGATCAGCCAAGTTATAAAATCACTTTAGCTGAAAATCTCCCATTAAGGACAGTGGTTGTAAAGCTTAATGCCACAGATCTAGATTATGGAGTTAATTCTGAAATTACTTACTTCTTTGATCATCACACATCTACTGCAGCAAAACAAGTGTTTGATTTAGATTCAAACACAGGAGAATTATATATTAAAAGATTAGTGGATTTTGAAGAGTCACATTTTTATGAGTTATATGTAAAAGCAATAGATAAAGGAACACCACAACTCGAGGGACGGTGTCTTGTCCAGATTGATGTGGAGGACATAAACGATAATAGCCCAGAAATAGTTTTTACTTCAAATACCAATGAAGTGCGTGAAGATGCTCCCAAAGGAACTGTCGTCGGGTATATCACAGTAAAAGATAAAGACTCAGGGAAGAATGGAGAAGTTCATTTGGCTATATCATCAAATTTGCCTTTTAAGATTCAACCTTTCAAAAACAGATATTCTTTGGTGACTAGTGAATATTTGGACAGAGAGAAGATTGCACAATATTCTATTCAAATAACAGCTTCTGATTTAGGTTCTCCTTCTTTAAGCAATCAGACTATGATAGTGCTCAATATTTCAGATGTCAATGATAATCCTCCCATTTTTTCTCAATCTGTTTACACTGCCCATATAAAAGAAAACAAAGAACCTGGTGCTTTATTATGTACTGTTTCTGCCACTGATCCAGATGAAGGCTCAAATTCTGATCTGACTTATTTAATAAGTGAAATTCAAATTGATGGCTCTTCTGTATCTTCATTTGTGTATATCAATCCAAAAACTGGTGACATTTATGCCCAGCGTTCCTTTGACTATGAACAACTTCAAGTTTTTATGGTAACTGTAAGTGTGGGAGATTCTGGAACTCCAAAACTATTTTCAAATGTGTCAGTCTACATATTTATTTTGGATACAAATGATAATGCTCCAACAGTGCTGTATCCAGGGGATTCAAAGGGATTTATAGCACAAGAGAAGATTCCCCAGTCTGCATCTGCTGGTTATTTGGTTAGCAAAATATCTGCAATGGATGTGGACTCTGGCCACAATGCTTGGCTTAGCTACAGGATTATTGAGCCTGTAGCTCCAACTTTATTTGAGATCTCTCAATATACAGGAGAAATAAGGATAATTCGAAGTTTCCTCGAAATAGATGATACTGAGCAACATCTTGTCATTTCAGTCAGTGACCACGGGGAACCAGCATTATCATCGACTGTTACAATGATTATAAATTCTGTTGACACTATTGCACAAGAGTTACCACAGTCTCAGGACTTGATCCCAAATTCTCATACATCCCCAAATTTGACCTTATATTTAATCATTTCACTGGTTGCCATAAGTTTAGTTTCACTAATTACTTTCCTCATTTTGCTTGTGAAATGCTTAAAAAAGGACACTTATGGAAATAGTTGTGGATTTTGCTTTTCAAGCAAATACCAGGCCAATCATTACACAGACCAATATAAACCAACACTTTACCTGAACACAGACGGTACTCTGAAATACATGGAAGTGAGGATGGTTCCCCCAGAATCACAAGGCCAGTGTTATCAAGCTTGTTTCCCTAGTGCTTCTGAAAGAAATGATTCTGCTTTTGTGAAAACTTTGAATTTTCCTCAGGTAAAAGATTTATTTTTTCGTGAAACCAAATATGTGACCAATATTGAGATTAATCAAGTCTGACATTCAGTTTTAAAGATGTTTACAATACATTTAATATAGCTATACTTATTAAAGAAGTTGGTTTAGTTGGGAAGTTGTACCATTAGCAAAAACAAATGTCCTGGTCTAAAAAATATTTTGCTGTTGCTAAAAAACTTTGTTTTTTAAGGGAAATGTTGAGTTATCCCAGTCTGTTGAAAAAACATGTACAGTGTATACATAGTGATATATATATATATATATATATATATATATATACATACATATATAGTGATGTTAGTCTTATATGCAGTCATTTGATTTTTTTGGGGTTTCATTTAGCACATATATATACAGTATACAGTATATATTCCACCCTCAGAACACAGTGAGCATCTACAGTAAGTGGTTTGATTGGGAATTATACTTTATAAGTTTCAAATTGCAGATGTTCTAATAAAAACTTTAATGTTAAATTCCTATTCATAGATAGTTACTACCTTTTTTAATCTTTAGATCCCTGTATTCAAGATGTCAATTCCACTCATTTAGACAAAATTACATTAACTCTCAAACTGTCTGTTAGTTTTGTATTTTAAACACTTAATTTTCTATTATTAAAAATTTCGTATCGGCTAAAATTCTCCAAACAGCGAAAATTTGCCAAAATTCATTGGTTTATGGGTGACAATTTTTTTGATTACCGACAATTTGTTTCACCCATTGGAGTATATGGGCGAACAATTTTTCTGATCACTAATTTCAAATAATGTATTTACCAAATAGCATAATTAAAGATAAGTTATGTATAATATTAATTTACCTCTTTGCAATCTCCGAAAACATGCACTTCAATTAACTTTCTTCTCTTGAAAATGCTTATGGATTTGGTAGGGAAATTAGACCATAAATGTGGCATAGAATGAAGTGAATGATTAAACATTCTCTCAATATAGTACTGTGTAACATGTTCTATACTATATATTATAGATACAGTCTAGATAATAATAAATATTCCTTCCCTTAAACGAGAATTCAACCCATAATGTGCTAAACCCCCAGGGGAGGTAGGCTGGGGGGTAGGGGGGCCTATGGGTGGGAGGGGTTTAGTGCATTATGGGTTGAATTCTCTTTTAAAAATGGAAACTGTTATTCAAGCAAACATCAATTAATAAGATTTAGGGTGCTAAAATTTCAATTGTACATAAATTCAATTAAATCTTGGGCACATGTGTACCCACTGCAAGTTATCTTTGTTGACAGAACTACGGAAAGAACAGTAAAAGCAAATAATTCCTATTGCAAATTTACCTGTTGTTAGTAAATGAACCCTGTAGTTTATATATACTCTATTTTGTTATATATTTTCAATAAAACATATCTGCACGATTTAAGCTTTTATAACATTACAGTATAATCATCCAATTTAAGTCATCTATAGACTCCAGTGGAAGAGTATATGCCAGTACTATCATGAAAATTAAGAATTATTAATTGCTTGTCATTACAAATGGTGGGACAACATGTGTGTTTTTAGGGGGAAATTGCAATAATTTGTGGCTTTAATACTAGAATATTTTACAATGGGTATTTAATCCTGTACTAGGAAGAATTATATAGTCCTATACTAAGCACATTATGAGCACTTTTCCATGCTGATCACTAATTTCAAATAATGTATTTATCAAATAGCATAATTAAAGATAAGTTATGTATAATATTAATTTACCTCTTTGCAATCTCCCAAAACATGCACTTCAATTAACTTTCTCCTCTTAAAAATGCTTATGGATTTGGTAGGGAAATTAGACCATAAATGTGGCATAGAATGAAGTGAATGATTAAACATTCTCTCAATTTAGTACTGTGTAACATGCACTATACTATATATTTTAGATACATTCTAGATAATAATAAATATTCCTTCCTTTAAAGGAGATTTCAACCCATAACACACTAAACCCCCAGGGGAAGTAGGCTGGGGGGGTAGGGGGGGCCTATGGGTGGGAGGGGTTTAGTGCGTTATGGGTTGAATTCTCCTTTACAAACGGAAACTGTTATTCAAGCAAACATCAATTAATAAGATTTAGGGTGCTAAAATTTAAATTGTACATAAATTCAATTAAATCTTGGGCAAATGTGTACCCACTGCAAGTTATCTTTGTTGACAGAACTGCAGGAAGAACATTAAAAACAAATAATTCCTATTGCAAATTTACCTGTTGTTAGTAAATGAACCCTGTAGTTTATATTTACTCTATTTTGTTATATATTTTCAATAAAACATATCTGCATGATTTAAGCTTCTATAACATTATAATCATCCAATTTAAGTAATCTATAGACTCCAGTGGAACAGTACTAAGCACATTATTAGCACTTTTACATGTTTAAGGTTTCTATTTATTGCATAGTATAGGCTAATTGTCTTTGGTGTTTTGTGGTGTATGGAGCTGAGCCTCTAGAAGGTAGATGCTTTTTACATGTTTTTAATTATTTAGTACTATAAGTCACTATACCATATCATTTTTTGGATCCATGTTTTAATTTAACAATTAAGACAATGTGGGTCTCTGAATCATTTCATGCTGGTAGACACTGTGGAAGACACTTTTGGTCCATAGTCCTTTTATTCATTCATCAATGCAGCATTTAATGCAGGGGGAATTTGCAACAGGTGGATCATTGCATCACTTGAGCTGCAGACTTGACAGATTCTATTGAGTGTAACTGTTTAATCGGCTCTTCGGTTCCGTCTGTGCTAATTCCTATAATGGTTCTGCTATACTGTATTACGTACATGCAAATCTCCATTAGTTGCAGCTTTTCATATAAGTTTATATATTTTGAGTATTTGTTAAATATTATTACATATATCAAATATCATTAATACATTGAAGGGATACAATCAAATTAATACAAAATACTCAGGGCTTCATTTACTTAAATTTTGCTTTAGTTTACTTTAGTTTTTTTTTTTTTTGCTTTAGTTCAATTAGCAATACATCTGTAATACCTTTAATAATTTAACAAATTAACTCTTATTCTTTAATCTGAATAATTTAGTGAAATTAATGCTTTTGACCAGAAGAGGGCAATCTTGTCAACTATTTAGAGAATTTTTTCAGCTGTTCGCCATGTTATACCTTCACACTCCTCCCTCTGACTCACAAAAGGCACCCTCCCATCTTTTCACTGACTAACAAAGAATAGCTGCTGTTGCTATGAAAATCCCAGGGATATTTTAAAGGATTATTTTCTTGTTAAAGGAGTAACATCAACACAGAAGATTCATGGATTTTTAAAAGCATCTATATTCTATTTTATTTAAATAAAGGGATCTAAGATATGGACCTCCAAAGCCCAGGAAAGGATTGGAAATGGCAAGTAGTATATTTATTTTTCCTGTATAGCTGGGGCTGGGTCTCTGGGCAGCTCCGATATTCTATTGCAGAGGAGTCAGAACCAGGAATATTGGCAGGGAATGTGGCTCAGGATCTGGGGTTAAACCTGGCAGATATTGAAAAACGGAGACTGAGTTTAAGATCTGGTGCTAATGACAGATATTTTATTATTGACCAGAAAACTGGAGCATTGACTGTTAGAGATAGGATTGATAGAGAAAGCCTGTGTGGTCCCAGCTTAACATGTTTATTGCCTTTGGAGCTAGGTATTGAAAAGCCTTTTGAACTGTTTGGTGTAGAAATAGAAATATTGGACATTAATGATAATTCTCCCACTTTTTCATCAGCTGATCAAATAATAAAAATTATAGAGATGTTTGCAAATCCAGGTGTTCGATTTCCTCTAGATACTGCTGAGGATTCTGATGTAGGAATCAATGGTATTAGCCAGTACAAGATCAGCCCCAACCCATTCTTTTCATTGTCTGTAAAGAATCGCAAGGATGGATCACTCATTGCAGAATTAGTGCTTGAAAGAAAATTAGATAGAGAGGAAAAAGGGCAACATGAACTATTGCTGACTGCTTTTGATGGAGGAGAACAACCAAGATCTGGTTCCACCCAGATAACCATCATAGTCCTAGATGTTAATGATAATGCCCCAGTGTTTGATCAACCAAGTTTTAAAATCACTTTAGTTGAAAATCTCCCATTAAGGACAGTGGTTGTGAAGCTTAATGCGACAGATCTAGATGAGGGAGGTAATGCTGAAATAGGTTACTCTTTTGATCATCACACATTGCCTGCAGCAAAAGAAATATTTGATTTAAATTCAAACACAGGTGAACTATGTCTTAAAGGATTAGTGGATTTTGAAGAGTCACATTTTTATGAGTTATTTGTCAAAGCAATAGATAAAGGCACTCCACAACAAGAGGGACGCTGCCTCATCCAGATTGAAGTGGAGGATATAAACGATAATAGCCCAGAAATAATTTTTACCTCAAATACCAATGAAGTGCCCGAAGATGCTCCCATAGGAACTGTGGTTGGATTTATCATTGTGAGTGATAAAGACTCAGGAAAAAATGGAGAAGTACAGTTGGATATATCATCAAATCTACCCTTTAAAATTCAGGCATTCAAAGGCAGATACTCATTGGTGACTAGTGAACAACTGGATAGAGAGAAGACCTTGAAATATTCTATTCAAATTACAGCTTCAGATTTAGGTTCTCCTGCTTTAATTAATCAGACTGTAATTGTTCTCAGTATATCTGATGTCAATGATAATTCTCCAACGTTTTCTCAGCCTGTTTACAATGCCCATATAAAAGAAAACAAAGAACCCGGTGCTTTATTATGTACTGTTTCTGCCACTGATGCAGATGAAGGATCAAATTCTGATCTGACTTATTCAATACTCGAAAGTAAAAATTATGACTCTTCTGTATCTTCATTTGTGTATATCAATCCAAAAACTGGTGACATTTATGCCCAGCGTTCCTTTGACTATGAACAACTTCAAGTTTTTATGGTAACTGTAAGTGTGGGAGATTCTGGAACTCCAAAACTATTTTCAAATGTGTCAGTCTACATATTTATTTTGGATACAAATGATAATGCTCCAACAGTGCTGTATCCAGGGGATTCAAAGGGATTTATAGCACAAGAGAAGATTCCCCAGTCTGCATCTGCTGGTTATTTGGTTAGCAAAATATCTGCAATGGATGTGGACTCTGGCCACAATGCTTGGCTTAGCTACAGGATTATTGAGCCTGTAGCTCCAACTTTATTTGAGATCTCTCAATATACAGGAGAAATAAGGATAATTCGAAGTTTCCTCGAAATAGATGATACTGAGCAACATCTTGTCATTTCAGTCAGTGACCACGGGGAACCAGCATTATCATCGACTGTTACAATGATTATAAATTCTGTTGACACTATTGCACAAGAGTTACCACAGTCTCAGGACTTGATCCCAAATTCTCATACATCCCCAAATTTGACCTTATATTTAATCATTTCACTGGTTGCCATAAGTTTAGTTTCACTAATTACTTTCCTCATTTTGCTTGTGAAATGCTTAAAAAAGGACACTTATGGAAGTAGCTGGGGATTTTGCTTTTCAAGCAGATATCAGACCAAGCATTACACAGACCAATATAAACCAACACTTTACCTGAACACAGACGGGACTCTAAAATACATGGAAGTGCGGATGGTTCCCCCAGAATCACAAGGGCAATGTTATCAAGCTTGTTTCCCTACTGCTTCTGAAAAAAAGGACTTTACTTTCGTGGCACCTACAGATTTCCCCCAGGTAAAAAATTGTAATGTGTAAACTACTGTATAGTTGTGACCAATATTAATTAGGTTAACAGGTAAAACAACCATTACGAATTAAGTTTTATAAACGTTTCCTAATGTGGATACACATATTGTGTACTTTGCTGTTAGCTGTACAAAAAAGGTAATACAAAAATGTCCCTTTCAAATGTATTTTTACAGTCAAAATAAATGCATGGTGAAGAAAGAATTGTCCCAGATTGCTGGAGAAGTAACCTTTACATACACATATATTTACTTATTGCAGTTGTCTGTATTATATTCTTTTACTGTAGAGCTTATGTAGCTTATACAAGCATATGTGACCTGTTATATAGAATGCATGACATTTGGGATTTTCTGCATAAGGCGTCTTTTCATAATTTGTATCACCATATTTTATATTAAAAAAGCAGAATGACATTAATTAAACTTAATGGATTGTTTTGCCTCCAATTACAATTCATTATCTTAGTTGGAATCAATTACAAGATAATGTTTTAATAGAGAAAAAGTATTTTTAAAAATGTAATTATTTGATAAAAACGAAATCTATTGAGATGGCCTTTCCTTGATTCTTTGTTCTTTGCATAATGGGTATCTGGATAAGGTATCTCATACCTGCATTTTATGGTGTTCTTAATACCATACTCTTAAAATCTAGAATACATTGTTTATATAATGCTTTTACATTTTTAACATTGTAACCCTCTTATAATGTTTATAGTAGGTATCATCAGTGTCAGACTGGGATGCCAGGGGCCCACCAGAAAACCTTAGACTAAGGGCCCAACTTTCCAAACTATTATTCCTTCTCTCCTCACTTAACCTCTTTATTATCCTATTCTTTTAGATCTACTGTACTTACTATATTATATTCTTCCATTATTAAGCTAAGAAATAGGGAATGAACATGAAATAGGCCAAATTTTTAAAAGCAAGAGGGGCCACTGACAACTGTGCCCATCTGGAGTTTTCCTGGTATCCCTGTGGGCCAGTCCAATTCTGGGTATCATAAACATTGCGGATTGATTTGAAGAACACAAAATATATTTGGGTCAAGTCTCATTTTTTCAAGAGCTATTTTTCAAGTTATGTATTATTTTTTAATCAGAAGTTTCATTTAAAAGCTATTGTGGCATCAGTGTGAGATTTTCTAGTGCAGTCTCCAGTTTGCAAGACCTATAGCAAATTAAATTAACAAATGACTTTAGTACCCTTATACATTATAAATATAAATAATCATTATATGACATTTATATTAGCCAATGTACATCTATGGTTTAACTGACTTTTTGTTAAAAAAATGTTTATGCATTTGTTTGACAGTAGTAGGTAGGTTTGAAACCTTTTCTGGAAAAAAAATGACTGGCCTTCATATATTTTTACCTTCCTTCTGTTTTAATAACATTAGGAGCAAGCAGTTGTGTACAAAAAACTTCAGAAGGGCCCAGTGCACTCTGATCCCCATCCTCCCACCCACCCACTTCCCCCTCGATTCAGCTCCACCCATGCTCCACCTCCATTCCACCCTTGTTTGCTGAGTCTAAGCTGCCATATTGTTACTAATCAAAACAACCAATTACAGTTCCAGTGGAACAGTATACTCCAGTAATCTAGTTATCAGGAAAATCAGAAATGTTTGTTTTGTTTTCCAAACAACTATTTTTACAAGCTTATACCTCTTATTTCTTGGTCTGTTTGTGTTTTAATCAGCCAAAAAGCTATAATGAAAACGTTATCATGTTATATTTTTCACAAAATGCAATGAGTCACTGTACCAATTACAAGGGACCTGTCACCCAGACATTAAAAGCTATACAGTTATTTTCAAACATCCCTTATTTATTCATTAAACCATTAAGCCATACCCATTATAAAAGAGGTTAAAAATCTCAGCTGCCAGTCATATTGACAAGTAATTGTACACTTCTGTACTGGACATCACGCAATCTCCTTCCATACTCAATTTTAATTGAGCCGATAGTGCATGGACATGTGTATCAGGTCCACCATTCTGGATAAACAAGATTTTGACATGAGACAAATCTCAAAAAAACAAAATAATTTGGAAGTATTTCTTAGGGTGACATGTCCCCAGGCTAGAAGTTGGTCACTGAATAATTACCCTGCACAGAAATTGAATTCTGTGATTCACTTTGCCTTTTAATACTGGTGTCTTTCTGACACATGTGCCAGAACTGTGCATTAGTTTGTAGAGATTTGTAGACTATGACTGCAAAAGGTGTAATGGTCTCTAGAATTAGGTGTTATTTTAGCAAATTTATAGTAATGCAAACAATTATTTTACTAGTAGGCCAGTTAACATGTTGTGTCTCTACACCAATTAGGCA
>CM044436.1:111194297-111242655 GCA_024363595.1 Xenopus borealis
AACTTGATGGACGCGAGTCTTTTTTCAGCCTAACTTACTATGTTACTATGTTACATTATTAAATGAAGATTATGGAGCTTGGAGTTCTTCTAGAAAGCAACACCATCCAGGGTATAACATTTAAACTTTTTTTTCACAAAATATACATATATAAATATAGGAACTCAAGCCAGGCTCTATAAGGTGTTTGAAAATCAGATGTGAGACCATTATATCCAAGGTTTTATGAAAAGGGGTAAAATTCAGAGATTCTGCTGAACCTGCTGTTGTATGTTATAGATTTAGGATGAGTGATTTCAACAAAGCTTTTGTTTTTGTAATGAAATATGTTATGTATGCATGGAATCAGCATCAAGCCGAGCATCTTTGTACTCAGATATTCAAGATTTTTGGCAATACCCAGTTCCTATTTATGAGACATGTATGAGACTATTTATGAGACATTTTACATAAAGCCATAACATATTCTGCAACTAGGGTTGTCACCTGGCTTGTATTTTACTAACTCCACTTGTAAAAATGATATTTAGTCCCAAGCTTATTTAGAGAGATAGGTCTACAAAACTGAATGGAAGCAGTGCATTCACTGTAAAACCCACTGCCTTCTGTCCCAATAAAAATGAGTATGAAGTAGTCCAAAGACAAATTTTGTATAACTAACTAAAAACTAAAATATATGATTATACATTCATTTACATACATGGAGTGCATATGTGTATATTTATAAAGACAGGCACATAGTTGTTGCACAATGTTGTGAAGTCAATATTGGCTTCCTTAATCTTATCTGAATTTTATAATAAAATTTCAATATTTCTCTACCATACGTAAAAAATGTACATTGATAGACAGTAGACTAGATCCGCACACCACAAGAGTAGTGCACGTACCAGGGTGCTGTTTCGAGGAAAATGTATAAATTTGTACAATAGAGAAACATACTCCTGGGAATTTTCCAAAATCACAATATTTATTTCATGTCTGTAAGAATCAGTGTTTGGGCTCACTTCTAGAGCCTTTATCAAGATTAAAAAATGCAATGAACATGTCACACTTAAAAGGACTTCCCTTGGCGTCACTCTCCCAATCCCTCAGAATCATCTTTCCCATTTAACTCCTTTACCCACCGTGTAAGGACAGATACACCAAAACACTATATTTATAAAAACATTTTCAGCATGTTCAATGTTATAAATATGCTACATCGGGTAACAACTAACTGTATCAGTTATAGATGTCACAGATTATAATAATCTGCTTTTGCCTTGAATTTAAAAAACAGTTAAAGAAACATTGTTCATTAAGACAAATGTACAGTGAATTCAGTACCTGTTTTTTATTTTACAAAGTACTGTATATCTTGAAAGGTAATATATAAACAGTTACCCTGTTTATCCGTCAATTATTTAGTGCCATTTTCACATTCCCAAGTTGACAATTTGTACATGACACTTGATTGACAAGTACTTTGTGACTAGGCACTCAAGTGTTTTTGTGTAATTTCTTTCAAGGAAAATGTGCTCATAAAAATTACCATCCCCACTCATAGCTACTTCTTATATGACAGTGGGTATACTCCCTATAAGTGAATAGATGGCAGTGCTATAAGCTGCAGAAGAGCCTTTTCTCATTTGCCGCAAATGGGTTTATAAGTAGTTAACAAGAGCAAATAATTAATTATCCCCCATTCTCCTTGAGAGTTGCATTTTTATGGCAGAAATTAAGAAAAAAACTATATGAAATTAAACAAATCTTCTTATGTTTTTTAAACATTAACTTTTTTGTAAGCACTGCAAAATATTTCTTAATATAAATATTTCTATTTGTAAATATTTCGCAAGTGTTCAGTAATTTAGACAATATTCTTGCAATTCATGCCACATATTCTACCTACATTATTTTCTGTTGAAATGGAAACAAAGTAAGAATGCTTGTTTTTACAGCAATATTTTCTTTAAAATTCAAGTTATTTGAAATTCACTTTACTGGCCAAAAGAGGGCAGAGCAGTCAACCAGTTAGATTATTTGTTACAACAGTAGATCTGCCCATGTCTTTTTTTATTCCCCTCCTCAACTCAACAACCGCCTCCCATCTCTCCAGTCACACAAAGGCACAGCTGCTGTTCTGATCAACACCTTGTGGATGATTTGTATTTATTTAAATATGGCTTTTTCTGAAATTAATCTAAAAACCTGGTTTACTTTTTCAATGGGATGATAAGAGTTTCAGCAAATGATGCTTTAAGGGAATGAGTTACGTTATGGACATCCGCAACCTAAAAAAGCCCTGGACATGGCAAGTAGTAATTTTTCATTTTCTTTGTAGCTTGGGCTGGGTCTCTGGGCAGCTTCATTATTCAGTTACTGAAGAATCAGAACCAGGGACATTTATAACAAATGTAGCACGAGATCTTGTATTAAATGCTGCAGATATTTCTGAGCGTAGAATGCGACTGGGTTCAGAAGGAAGCAGAAAATATTTTGCTCTAAACCAGGGAAATGGAGACTTGACTGTTAAAGAAAAGATCGACAGAGAAAACTTGTGTGGATCTGGCACAAGCTGTATATTACCTCTAGAAATAGTTATTGAAAATCCATTGGAGCTTTTCAGTTTTGAAATTGAGATTCTCGATATTAATGACAATTCTCCAAAATTCTCAACAAATGATCAAATAATACAAATCTCAGAAGCATTAGCAAGTCCAGGAACACAGTTTCCTTTGGAGAGCGCTCAGGATCCAGACATAAGCTCTAATACAGTTTCTAAATATACGTTGAGTCCAAACCCATATTTCTCTTTGTCACTAAAGACTCGAAAGGATGGGAAACCAGTTCCAGCATTACTTATAGATAAAGCTTTGGATAGAGAAGAAAAGGAATACCATAAACTCACAATAACTGCTTTAGATGGTGGCATTCCACCAAGATCGGGTACATCACAGATAACTGTAATTATACTAGACATCAATGACAATGCACCAGTATTTGATCATTCAACATACAAACTCATCTTACCAGAAAATACACCAAAAAATACTGTCATTTTCAAAATGAATGCAACTGATCCAGATCAAGGACTTAATGGGGAAATTGATTACTTCTTTGATTACCATACATTGAATTCTGTTAAACAGTTATTTAACCTGAATCAAATAACAGGAGAAATATCAATTAATGGTATTATAGATTTTGAAGAAGCAGATTTTTATGAAATATCTATCAGAGCCAAAGACAAAGGACACCCTGCATTAGAAAGTCATTGTCTGCTATTAATTGAAATAGAAGATAAAAATGATAATGCTCCAGAAATAACATTAACCTCCCTGCTAAATGCAGTTCCAGAAAATACAGCCTTGGGAACTGCAGTCGGTTTCTTAAGTGTAAGTGATAAAGACTCAGGTAAGAACAAGGAGGTGAATCTAGAAATTTCTCCAAATCTCCCTTTTAAAATAAAGTCATTTAACAATCGATATTCAATAGTAACAGATGGAGTTCTTGATAGAGAAAAAGTGGCACAATACATTATGGACCTGATTGCCACAGACTTAGGTTCTCCTCCTTTGCATACTAAAATGGCCATCATATTAAATATTTCAGACATCAATGATAATCCACCACTATTTGCTCAATTCCATTTAAACGCCTTTATAAGAGAGAATAATCAGCCTGGAAGCTTTCTGTGTACCGTTTCTGCGGCTGATCCAGATGATGGGTCTAATTCAGTCATAACTTATTCTATAGTTGAAAGGAAGACTGATGCTTCTTCGGTTCTTTCTTTTATACACATCAGCCCTAACAGTGGAAGTATCTATGCACAGAGTTCTTTTGATTATGAACAAATACAGGTTTTACAAGTTACTGTAAAAGCTGAAGATTCTGGATCTCCAAGGTTGTCTTCAAATATTACAGTCTTTATTTTCATTTTGGATAAAAATGATAATGCCCCTTTAGTGTTGTTTCCAGAGTACACACAGCAAGGCATTCCTCAACAAAAAGTTCCAAAATCTGCTTCCCCTGGTTATTTGGTCACCAAAGTATCTGCAGTGGATATAGACTCCGGACACAATGCATGGCTATCCTATCAAATAGAAGATGGTACAGATCCAGCTTTGTTTCAAATAACTGCTTACAATGGGGAAATTCGAACTGTCCGGGGAATACAGGAAACTGATCAAGTTGATCAAAGCCTTGTCGTATTTGTTATGGATCATGGAGAGCCAGCTTTATCAGCCACTGTCACCATATATATAACTCTCGAGGACAGCATTTTTCAGGAGAGCCCTAAATTCCCCAATTTTGTTACTAATAATAACAAACCAGAGATGACTCTGTATTTGATAATTTCCTTGGTTGCCATTAGTTTTGTTTCATTGATTACTTTTATCATATTACTTGCTAGATGTCTAAAAAGAGAGACAAGCTCTGATATGTGCTGCTTTGGAAAACCTGAGTCTAACTACTACACACAACCATGCCAACCAACTCTTCACATAAACTCAGATGGTACTTTAAAGTTCATGGAAGTTAGAATGGAGCCCTCAGATCCTCAAGGGCAGTGTTATAAAGCATGTTTTTCTCCATCAGAAAACAATGATTTTTCCTATTTGAAACATCTACACTTTCCTCCACTAACAACCATGGCCAGTGATGCAGGGGGAAGTTTTTCTGATGCAAATGGCACTCTGCAGGTGAGATAGAAAACTGATTACATGTCCATGTTTGAACATATTTTATTTATTAAGAAATAATTTGATTGGTGATTTTATCTGCCTTACTATACATTTTCAGTTTACAGTTTACAAATTATATACAGTAATTGGACATAGATTTTCAGTAAACTTGTATATTTCTTTCCCTGCCAGCTACTGTGATTTGTCCATTTGTTTGTAGCATCTGAATTTACATTCACTAATGAAGAATAGAGTGTCTTTCAAGGGTAATACAGGAGAAATTATAAAAATAATAACTCCCAAGCACTAACCAGCTACACGAACCAATGCGAAAATGCATGGTTTACTGTTTTTGTATTTAGGGTGCCACATATGTGAATTTGTTAGCAATGCTGCTGTGTCAAACTAGACTCACTTTTAACTGGCTTTGATTCTAACCAGGGTACAATCTGTATGAAGCTTATATGTTCTTAACATATCAGCATAGGTTTTATCCACTCTCGATTAATGCAGACAAGTGATTTGGCTCCTGATTAAAATTATCCTGTGTTTGGTTATGTGTGCTTGAGTGTATGTGTGTAAGGGAATGGACCAAAAAAAATATGTGAAACATAGAATGAATATGGAATAAAACCTACAGTTTGACATTGTCATGTCTAATGACAGAAGTGTGTCATTTGCTCCCACACTTGTTCATGTTGTGGTTAGCAACCTGCATTTTGCTCATCTCTTTCAAATGATGAATGACCTCATGGTTCCACCAGACTTTAACATTCAGAAATATGTTTGCATAACTACCATTACTGTATGTCATTATAATAATATAATACTGATAATAATAATACTATGTCAAATATAGAAATGTAGCATTGATGAGTATGCATCTATATAAGTCAATTTTAAACAAATAGTTTTAATTTTATGTGCTATGAGGACTGAACACCATACAACAAAGATCTTGCCTTTGTGTTTTCATTGCCATGCCCATGTTTCAGGCACTATACATAGTTTTGCTGTATCCTAATGAAGGCACTATGAATCTGTATTCTAATGAAAAATTATATGCCCACTTCAAGGTTACTGAAGCCTTGGATTTTAACCTTGACACACAGTTGTGTACACTTGAAACTTACTGAAACATTTTGGAAATATTGATTTGTGAGGTAGAGGTCATTCTGGTAATCCTTATATTTAGGCAATAATAAAGAGGATTTTTCCTGAAACCACTCTTTGTAAGTGTTCTTATAGAATTATTCGGTACAGTAAGGGGCAGATTAATCAAGGGTCGCATTGAAAATTAGAATTCCAACCATTTTTTTTATGGTCCAAACTGTTAAATTGGACTAGGGAGTTATCCAAATTTGATCTGAGTTTTTTTTAAAAATTCGAATTTGCTTTTTGACATGTATCATACGCTGGCCCTTTAAGAATTCAAATTCGACTATTCACCTCCTAAAACCTGTGTTAATGGTAGAGGTCCGGGGATTGATTTGGAGATGTTTTCAGCCTTCCTGACATTCAAGTTTTTTTTTCAGGGGAAACAACTTGAATCGAGTTTGATCAAATTCAACTTGAATTTTCATGTCATTTAAATTTGTTTGGGTTTTAAAAATTCTATTTTATTAATACATTTCGAATAGTCAAATTTTTAAATTATGGGAGTTTAGGGGAGTTTAAAAGAACTCCCATGAATTCTAAATTCACCCCTTGATAAATGTTCTTCTAAGTGAAAGAGAAATATTCAGCTCTTAAATTGTGTGGGTTGAAAAATATTAATCTTTCATGCTACAGTAGGATGTGTTGGATGTTGGAACATCACACAAGTCCTCTATAGAGATAAATGCATGCTTAAGGAATAAAGGTAACATATTTTAAATATATATACAGTATATATATATCTAGTTAAACTTTCTATATCTGTTCTACTAAATTTTCTTTTTGCAATAACTTGGGCTGCATTTGTAGTTTATTTAAATTTGTAGCTTGCAAGGTTTATATAAGATTTTCATACAGATCAGAATTTCTGGTTACAAATATTTTCCTGGCATTTGCATTCTAGTTTAACAATGCTGCCACTTGTATTTCTAACTCACTAGTTGCAGCATATCAGAAAAGTTAATTTTACTAAATTCAACCACACAGCAGGTAGCAATTGATTATTGATTGCTCTTTGATATGGGTTACTATGCCTGAAGAACTGTGCCCTTTTTTGCATTTTAATGCTACTGCCTGAAAAATTGCTTAAAGTTTGTGTTCAGTGAGTCAGCATTATTATTGGCTGGCAAATAATATGGGATCCTATAAGATGAACTGTTTTTATTGTTCAAGTTTGTGACATACAGTACTGTCAGCTGAATTTGAATGCATTGTACTGATATAAAATTAATGGCAAGTAGACTTTTGAGTAACCATATGGTGAAACATTTAAATTTTTGATACCTGATTTCTAGTTATTGGAAAATTATTCTGGAAAGTAAATACTAGTTGCTGAGTTGCTTATTGGTGGTGATTTTTTTTAACAAAAACAAATAAAAAAGTTTACAAACTGTTTATTCTGCCTATGCCTGAGTTGCAAGTGAGGATCTCAAATAATCCAATGCCAGTTTCAGTCACATCTACTGTATGACTTCTGACATACAGATTCAGTCACTTGAATTTGTAAGTTAAATGCGTCATGACTCAGGGCTAATTGAAGAAACTGTGTTATCTAAAGTTATCTTAACTCATTTAATGCATTTAACCTTTTCATTAGCATACCAAAGCACCATTGTTTTCAATGGTGAACTCTTTAATTGGATGGGATGCTGTGACACAATATTCTGTGATAAGTGGGATAAATGGGATGGATGAGTTAAGTCACGACGCATTTAACACACAATCCAAAGTGACTGCATCTGTAGTTTTTGTCCCTAAGTTCTAAGTCCTATGATTGGCTAGGCTAAAGAAGTAAATTTGAACCTTCCTCCAGCCTGCTCCTCAAGGTTGACTTCAAAGAGGCCATAAGTTCATCAATGGTGTTAAGAGGAGGTGTGACATGTGGTGAATGGGGGCAGTGCATGGGTGCACATAAGGCTCTGGTTACTTTACTAGCAAGTCTACCAAATAAAGGATATCCACTGAAGTACTTAATTGTGAATAAATATATAGCGGTTGCTATAGTTTTGGGAGGCTATGTTTCCCTGAATAATCATTATTCTTCCTATTTATTGGTATTTCACTATCTTTTGTAGTAATTTGAAGATTATATGCCGTATATAATCATGCTTCAAAACAATAAAAGCATCAGGTTTATGTTAACATTTTTATTTGTTTGTAATATTTTTATTTTTAGAAAAAATTTACTTTCCATTGGTAATTTTAATTCATACTAGTGACCAGAAGAGGGCAGAGCAGTCTACTAGTCAATTATTTTGCTACCACAGTGGATCTGCTCTTGTTATCTATTCATACTCCTCCCCTCTCAGCAGTTTCCTCCCATCTCTCCAGTCTCACAGAAGGCATAGTTGCTTTTCCATCACAAAGCCTTTTGGATGCCTGCAATTTTTAATATGGCTGCTTTTATTCTGGTTTTATTTCCAAGCAATTGGTTACCTTCTTCATTGGGATGATACAAATTTTAACACCACATGCTTCTTTGAGGAAAGGATTTACATTATGGACATCCAACACCCACTAAAGTCTTGGAAATGGCAAGTAATTGTTTTACCTTTCCTTTGTAGCTTGGGTTGGGTCTCTGGGCAGCTTCATTATTCTCTTGCTGAAGAATCAGAACCAGGGACATTTATAGCAAATGTAGCAGAGGATCTTGTAATTAATGTTGCTGATGTTCTTACACGCCGAATGAGACTGGGTTCTGAAGGAGGCAGAAAATATTTTGCATTAAACCACAAAAATGGAGAATTAACTGTTAATGAAAAGATCGACAGAGAAATGCTGTGTGGATCAGGCACAAGTTGTATATTACCTCTAGAAGTAATACTTGATAATCCTCTGGAGCTTTTCAGATTACGGATTGAAATTTTAGATATAAATGATAATTCCCCAAGTTTTTCAACGAGTGATCAAAAGATAACAATTTCAGAAGCCGTAGCAAATCTTGGCACACGATTTCCTATAGAGAGTGCTCATGATCCAGACATAAGCAGGAATGGTGTTTCCAAATATACCCTAAGTTCAAACCCCTTTTTCTCTTTGACTACAAAGACTCGGAAAGATGGGAAACTTATTCCAGAGTTAATTATAGAGAAAATATTAGATAGAGAAGATAAAGAATCTCATAAACTCACAATTACTGCTTTTGATGGTGGAATTCCTACTAGATCAGGTACATCACAGATAACTGTTATTGTTCTAGATAGCAATGATAATGCACCCGTTTTTGTTCATTCAATTTACAAGCTTAACCTACCAGAAAGTACACCACAGAATACTGTTATTCTGAAATTGAATGCCACAGATCGGGATGAAGGGCTTAATGGAGAAATTGAATACTTCTTTGACTATCATACTCTAGATTCTGTGAAAGAATTATTTTCATTAAACCAACAAAATGGAGAAATTTCAGTTAATGGAATTATTGATTTTGAAGAAGAAAATTTTTATGAAATATCAGTGAGGGCAAAAGACAAAGGAATCCCTGAAATTGAAAGTCGCTGTCTCATCCTAATGGAAATAGAAGATGTTAATGATAATGTACCAGAAATAACATTAACCTCCCTGTTGAATGCAGTACCAGAAAATGCAGCCTTGGGAACAGCAGTCGGTTTCCTTAGTATAAGAGATAAAGACTCTGGTAAAAATGGTGTGGTTCATCTTGAAATGACTCCAAACCTCCCATTTAAAGTAAAATCTTTAGATGATCATTATGCAATAGTAACAGATGGAGTTCTTGACAGAGAAGCAATCACACAGTATTTTATTGATCTGACTGCCACAGACTTAGGTTCTCCTCCACTGTTAACAACAATGGCTATAATCTTAAATATTTCAGACATTAATGATAATCCACCAGCATTTTTCCAATCACACTTCAGTGCTTTCATAAAGGAGAATAATGACCCTGGAAGTTTTCTGTGTACAGTATCTGCAGAAGATCCAGACGATGGGTTAAATTCAGTCCTCACTTACTCTATAGTTGAAAAAAAAGCTGATGATTCTTTGATTCTTTCCTTTCTATATATTGATTCTAACAATGGAAACATCTATGCACAAGGTTCATTTGATTATGAACAAATCCAGGTTTTACAAATTACTGTGAAAGCTGAAGATTCTGGATCTCCAAGACTATCTTCAAACATAACTGTTTTCATTTTCATTTTAGACCAAAATGATAATGCCCCTGTAGTTTTATATCCAGAGCACTCAAAACAGGGTAATTTCCAACAAAAAATTCCAAAATATGCCTCACCTGGCTTTTTGGTCACCAAAGTGTCAGCAGTGGATTTAGACTCAGGACACAATGCATGGCTATCCTATCATATAATAGAAGGAACAGATCCATCTCTTTTTCAAATATCTTCTTCTAATGGAGAAATACGAACTGTCCGGGAAGTACAAGAAATAGATGTGACTGAACAAAAGCTTATTGTTTCAGTAAAGGATCGTGGGGATCAGTCTTTATCAACCACTGTGACCATATTCATATCACTTGAAGAGAGCATTTTTGAGGAGAGCCCTCAATATAAAAGTTCTGTTACACAATCTGGCAACAAGTCAGAGGTGCCCCTGTATTTGGTTATTTCCTTAGTTGCTGTTAGTTTAGTATCATTGATTACTTTTATTATATTACTTGTTCGATGCCTAAAAAAAGAATCACACTCTACAATGTGTTCTTGCTGCCTTGAAAGACCACAGTTGAGTTTCTACAGTGAGCAGTGTCGGCCAACTCTTCACTTGAACACAGATGGCACATTGAAGTTCATGGAAGTTAGAATGGAGCGATCAGATCCTCAAGGGCAATGTTACAAAACCTGTTTTTCTCCATCAGAAATAAATGAATTTTCCTATTTGAGACCACTTAATTTCCCTCAGCTGCAAACTATGGTCAATGAGTCAGATGGACAAATCGCTAATAATAATGGCATTCTGCAGGTGAGGAAGCAATCTGATTCGATTTAGAATTTTTATAGATTATTTTTATCTTATAATTTTTGTAAATGATTTGTGGACATGCTATAGATATACAAATTAAAATACTGACCATGAGGCAGGGTGTAATTTATAAATAATAAGGTACAGATAGAGTCACTTGGATTTGTAAGTTAAATGCGTCGTGACTCAGCATTAATTGAAGAAACTGTGTTATCTAAAGTTATCTTAACTCATTTAATGCATTTAACCTTTTCATTAGCATACCAAAGCTCCATTGTTTTCAATGGTGAACTCTTTAATTGGATGGGATGCTGTGACACAATATTCTGTGATAAGTGGGATAAATGAGATAAATGAGTTAAGTCGCGACGCATTAAACTCACCATCCAAAGTGACTGCATCTGTATATTGTGCTGTAAATAAGGTCTGGTATCTTATCATGGTAAAGGAGATGTTTTGGATTGAACTTTCATGACAGATTTTATTTCTGCATCCAAAATGTCACAATGTAGGTTGGGTGTCCTAAATACATTATTAACTGTACTTTAGTAATAATTCCAAACATATGTGTGTGAAAGGTGGACAATACATCTGTACCATATCACAACATCCTAAAGTGATTGTGATTATTTTATGTTGATTCTTTATGAAACAGTGCCTCTATGCATAGTGGGCATATATTCACTCTGTGTGACCTCTCTTAAAGGTGTAAGATTAGGAAGCTTGATTTGATCTTATATTAATTGCAGTAGATGTTTGATTATGTTTGATATGAGGATTTTACTTTTTCACTGGTATGTTCTATAATAGGTCTCTGATATAAACATAAACTGAGCAGATTTTAGCAATTTCATCCACTTTGATGAGGGTGCATTCCCCAACCTCATACAAGAATGCAATTTATTTTTGCAGTCATTAGTGTGACTGAAACCTCTATCCCAGGGGTGTCCAACCTTTTGGCTTCCCTGGGCCACATTGGGAAAATAAAAATTGTCTGGGGCCACACATGCATACACAAGCCCTTTTGATTTGTAAAAGTAAAGAAAATTCAAAGAAAAGAACTACAATACCAGTTGGATAACCAGATGGAGCTATACAATGAAATATGAGACACCTGGATATTAAATAGACTTATTATTATTATATTATTATTACTACTAACTGGGAAATGGGCAGAGTCCCCCCTCCTGCCTACTCCTATGTCCTTTGCAATATGATGTTTCCTTGGGAACCAAGATTTTCAAGCTGGGCCCTATTCATTTCCATCCTGGGTGGCATGCAGGCCTCGAGCCACAGGTTGGACACCCGTGATCTAACCCGACTGGCATGCCTCTTCTTTGAAAAGCAAAATGGCTGGGGCACATTTGTTCATAGAGCTTATGTACATGTTAATAGGTATTTTCATGTCCCTTCATAAATAAAAAGTACTTGAGAGGTATATGTTCAATGTTCATATTTTGAAATTCTTTTGAATTGGTGGATCTACTCAACTTACAATGTATATACTTAGGGGCAGATTTACTAATATCACATTATGTATTCAATTTGAATTTTCAAATATGTAAATTAGGCAAATTCGACCATCGAATATTCAAATTCGAATGATTCAAATATTCGAATAAAATTTTATTCGATCAATCACATTTTATATATTCGATCGCGGTAAAATCCTTCGAATTCGAGAGTTGAATTAGAAGGATTTTACTTCCCCACTATTCCCATGGTCGAATTTCGAATTTTTTTTTTATTCAAAATTCGACCATTAGTAAATCTGCCCCTAAGTGTATTGTTATTTTATATATCACTCTTAGTAGGGCTATGCAGCACAGTGGTGCAGTGGCTATCCTTGTTGCCTTGTATTGCAGGGCATTTGGTTGGATTTCAGACAGGCCACTATCTGCATAGGAATTCCTCTCATTAATCTGGTTCTGCTCCCATAGCTCATTAATTATTTTGACAATTTGGCATATTTTTCATTGGTTCTTTTCAATGAAGAGCAATTGGCAAAGGTATTGTCTGGAATGGAGTTTTATCCTGCTACAATATGTTCTCTTTATCTGAAAGCCAGTGGTACCATGGGAATACGGTACAGGAACTGCTGTCAGAGAAAGAATGAATAGGATAAACCCCTGGCTATAAGTTGTCATATTTTGTGGGATCCTGTGACATTTGTAGCAATGGTTGATGGTCAATCTATACGTATGTGTTACCTCTCTTAAAGAGGTAAGATAAGGAAGCTTGAGTCAATATTAATTGTGGTAAATGTTTGATAATGTTTGAGATGATTAACTTTTTCTCTGGTATGTTCTATAATCTTTGGTATAAACATACAGTAAATTGAGAAACATTTACAGTAGCACCTTTTGCTTTACTTGGTTTGTCTTTAAAAATTATATAATTTCCTGTGGTATTTTGGTCAAGCCAAAATGATTTTTCAACAATTTTCTAGGCTGTAAGGTATGTTTTAGGTCCCAATACTCAAACATAATTATGAAACATTATATAATAAACATGATACAAATTCTATAACATTTGCAGTCAGAAAATATTATGATTATTTCAAGCAACTTTTCCTTGACAATCACTGATACACACTCTTGTCTCACCATTGAGAGTTGTTTCAGGCACTTTAATGTATGGCTTTGGGGCTCATTATACATGTCATTTTAAATCCTCAAAGAGTTTAATGTGACATTACCACAATGTAAATTACAGCCTGTGTTTTAATGCAGCATATTTTGTCTTATCACATCAGAGGTTCAGTACCCCAACAGTTACCTTGAATATGCAACTTGAAAAAAAAATACTGGGTTTACTAATACTCCTCTACAGTAACAACAACATTAAGTTGCATAAGTTTAAAATAAAATAAAAATTGTAAAAAAAAAAAAAGTTTCCCTTTGTTTGGTAGCTGTTTGCTATATAAGCTGGGTGTGAAAAACTAGTGTGTATCAGGGACAAACTGGCATATCATATGTATAAAATGAAAATTATAATAAGTTTGGGGATATAATATTCTATCAATTTGGCAGATGGCTGACTTCAACATTATGAATCAGTTACATGACACAAAAGAAAGAACAATGTCCTACCTTATGATAACTGCCACATGTGCCCAATTGCAATGTAGTTAGACATGAAAAGAATGTTTAGCTCATCAATTACACATGCCAAGTGATTTTACAACTTTAGCACTTGGTTTGGGCAAGACAGCATGGACCCTAATCTAGAGTTTCTAGAGTATACAGATGGCTTCTTAATAAGGCAAGGATTAAAGGAAAACTATACCCCCAAAACGAATACTTGAGCAACAGGTAGTTTATATTATATTAAGTGGCATATTAAATAATCTTACCAGACTGGAATATATATTTAAGTAAATATTGCCCTTTTACATCTCTTGCCTTGAACCACCATTTCATGATGGTCTATGTGCTGCATCAGAGATCACCTGACCAGAAATATTTCAACTCTAACTGTAAAAGGAAGAAGTGTATAAGCAAAATACACAAATCTGTCTGTTAATTGGCTCATGTGACCTAACTTTATAGTTTGTTTGGTATGTTTGTGTGCATCGTTGAAACCTACGATCCCAGGAGGCTGTCCTTATTTTTTAAAATGGCAATTTTCTATTACCCAATGGCACATACTACTAAAAAAATATATTATTATGAAAATGGTTTAATTACATGAAGCAGAGTTTTACATATGAGTTGTTTTATGCAATATATTTTTATAGAGACCTACATTGTCTGGGGTGTATAGTTTTCCTTTAAGTGCAGTGGCAATTTTCCTGTTTTAATTGCATAACATTCTCCATTTTCTGTTATTTTTGGGAGTATACAAAGTTGTATGCATTTATCAATATGTTTCAATATATATATTATATTAATTTCATGAATAATTGAAGACACCCTTGCCATGAATTTGCTTGATGTGCACTTATTTTTAAAGTTTGGTCAGTAAGCAATTCCACCATAGGGTATCTGACTTATCACCCTTTGTCTAATCTACCTGAAGGATCTACAGTACATTACACTTTTTTAAAGTTTTTAAGTTTTACAAATTTATCAAAGTTCGAATTTCAAATTCATGTGACTTTTTATTTTGTCACAATTCAGCTGGGAGGTTGTTTAAGAAAAACTTTGAAAATTAAAAAAAAAAAAACTCAATTATGAGGAAAACAATGACCTTGGACAGGTAATATTGTTTGGTCGTTGAATAATTAATTATCTTTTTAAGATTTTAAAATGGAAATATAGATAATATAGATAGTGTGTTCTGATACATCTTCACAAGTAAGGATGTTTGTATTGTCATTGACCATTTTTAATGAAACATGGTAGCAATTTTTATAAACATGTATTCTTGTATTTTAAATGTTCTTTTGTAAAGAAGTTTGGTATCATCTCCTATTTATTGCTTAAACTGTTACATCAATCCTTTAATAAATGTACAATACTCAAAGAGGTTTTGGTAAGGGTATATATATATTTTTTTTTTAAAACAATATTCTCTTGGAAAATTTGTAATTGGAATTAATATAAATGTCCAGAAGAGGGCAGAATGGTCAACCAGACAGATATTTTGCTACTGCAGATCTGCACATGTCATCCAGCTATTCTCCTCCCCTTCTCAGGAGTTTCCTCCCTTCTCTCACAGAAGGCATAGCTGCTGTTCCAAGAAAAAAACCCTCTGTGTGACTCAGATGAAATACCTTGCGGATGGCTCTAATTTTAATATGGTTGTTATTGTTTTGATGGCTTTAAATACAATCAACTGGCTTCTCATCTGGTATGATTAAAAGGATTTTTACCACATGCTGATTCAAGAAAAGGATTCACGTTATGGACATCCACAACCCAACAAATCACTGGAAATGGCAAGTAGTCATTGTTCCTTTTCTTTGTAGCTTGGGCTGGGTCTCTGGGCACCTTCGTTATCCAGTTACTGAAGAATCAGGACCAGGGACTTTTATAGCAAATGTAGCACAGGATCTTGTATTAAATTCTGCAGATATTCCTAAACGCAGAATGCGACTGGGCACAGATGGAAGTGTAAAATATATTGCTCTGAATCACAGAAATGGAGACTTGACTGTTATTGAAAAGATCGACCGAGAAACCTTGTGTGGACCTAGTACAAGATGTATATTACCTTTAGAAATAATTATTGAAAATCCACTCGAACTGTTCAGTTTGGAAATTGAAATTGTTGACATAAATGATAATTCTCCATTGTTTTTGAGAAGTGATCAGATAATTACTATTTCTGAAGCTTTGGCAAATCCAGGCACCCGATTTCGTTTGGAGAGTGCTCAGGATCCAGACATAAGTACTAATGGTGTTTCCAAATACACACTGACTCCAACCCCATATTTCTCTTTAACAGTAAACACTCGAAAAGATGGGAAACTGGTTCCAGAATTAATTATAGAAAATATTTTAGACAGAGAAGAAAATGAATATCATAATCTGACAATTACTGCTTTTGATGGTGGCAGTCCACCTAGATCGGGTACATGTCAGATAACTGTAATTGTTCTAGACAGCAATGACAATGCACCCGTTTTTGATCATTCCACATATAAAGCTGTATTAAAAGAAAATACTACACAAAATACCATTATTTTAAAACTGAATGCAACTGATCGGGATGCAGGACTTAATGGAGAAATTGAATACTTCTTTGACTACGATACATTGGATTCTGTGAAAAAATTATTTACACTAAACCAACAGTCTGGAGAGATTTCAGTTAACAGTGTTATAGATTTTGAAGAAGAGGTGTTTTATGAAATATCAGTCAGGGCAAAAGACAAAGGAAATCCTGAACATGAAAGTCACTGTCTCATCCTAATAGAAATAGAAGATATTAACGATAATGTACCAGAAATAACAGTAACCTCTATGTTGAATGCAGTACCAGAAAATGCAGCTTTGGGAACTGCAGTCGGTTTCTTAAGTGTAAGAGATAAAGACTCTGGTAAAAATGGAGAGGTATCTCTAGAGATTTCACCAAACCTCCCATTTAAAATAAAACCCTTTAACAATCGTTATACAATAGTAACTGATGGAGTTCTTGATAGAGAGAAAGTTGCACAATATATTTTTGACCTCACTGCAACAGATTTAGGTTCTCCACCATGGCGTACAACATTATCGGTAATGGTAAATATTTCAGACATAAATGATAATCCACCAGCATTTTCTCAGCCACATTTAGATTCATTTATAAGAGAGAACAATGACCCTGGAAGTTTTCTATGTACAGTATCTGCAGTTGATCCGGATTATGGGTTAAATTCAGTCCTCACTTACTCTGTTGTTGAGCAGAAGACTGATGCTTTTTCTATCCTTTCTTTAATAAATATCAACTCTAAGAGTGGTAATATCTATGTACAAGGTTCTTTTGACTATGAGCAAATGCAGGTTTTACAAGTTACAGTGAAGGTTGAAGATTCTGGATCTCCAAAGCTGTCTTCCAACCTAACAGTTTTCATTTTCATATTAGACCAAAATGATAATGCTCCTCTGATGTTGTATCCAGAACACTCCAGACAGGTCAGCCCTCAAGAGAAAATCCCCACATCAGCTCCAGCTGGCTTTTTAGTTACCAAAGTATGTGCAGTGGATTTAGACTCAGGACACAATGCATGGCTATCATATCATATAGTAGATGGTACAGATCCATCCTTGTTTCAAATATCTACTTCCCATGGTGAAATCCGAACTGTCCGTGGATTACAGGAAACTGATCAAATTGATCAAAGGCTTGTCATTGTGGTGAAGGATCATGGGGAACCTGCTTTATCGACTACTGTTACCATAAATATTATACTTGAGGACACCATTTTATCAGAGAGACCTAAGTCTCAAAGTTTTGTTACTTCCAATAACAAACCTGAGATTACCTTGTATTTGATTATATCATTGGTTGCTGTTAGTTTAGTTTCCTTGGTTACGTTCATTATCTTACTTGCTAGATGTGTAAGAAAGGAGTCAAGTTCTACAATGTGTTCCTGCTGCCTCGAAAGGCCACAGTCCAAGTATTACACTGAACAGTGCCGGCCAACTCTTCACTTAAACACAGATGGTACATTGAAGTTCATGGAGGTTAGAATGGAGCCCTCAGATCCCCAAGGGCAATGTTACAAAACCTGTTTTTCTCCATCAGAAATAAATGATTTTTCCTATTTGAGACCTATTAATTTCCCTGAGCAGAAAACAATGGTCAGTGATACAGATATACATGGGTTTACTGGCACTCTACAGGTGAGGAAATCTGACTAGATAGCCATGTTTGAAACTATTATAAGAATATATTTGCAAATGTATTTGTTAAGTTTGTTTCCTGTACAAGCAGCATCCTTTCTCTTTGCTTACATATCATGTGAATGCATGTATTGTCTAGCTATTGATAATACAACTAAAACCTATTACAGTTAATCATCTGTTATTGTAAAATCTTACATCTCTTGATAGACTTCTACTGTCATCTGTGCTGGCATTTGATGCTTATCAACAGTGGACAGAAAAAGATATCTCAGTAACAAATGGAGAATAGCGAAAGGCATTCATACATTATGCATTTAAATATGTGGCATAAGATGAATATTTCATTTATTAATATTGACAGTGCCTTGTGTAAGACCTGTTATTGTTTCTAGGTAACAAGTCTGAATGTGAATCACATGTTCATAACCCAATTTATGTTGCTGTTAAACTGATGTAGCATTAATGAAAATTGATATAAAAAAATAAAAAAATTAAATATAAATAGAATATGGGGGCACAGAAGTTCAGTGGTTAGCAGTATGGCTTTGCAGCAATGAGTTCCTGAGTTTGATCCTGACCTGGCACTATCTGCACTGATTTTGCATGTGCTGTTTATGTCTGCATGTTTCTCATTTGGGTGCGCATTGTTGAGTAGATGGATCCACTAGGTCTTCTGTTTCTGGATGTTTATGTCTCTTTGTATATCTTTGACATGCAGTAATAACAGAGTTGGCATATAGGACATGTATGTACATGTATGGGATCCATTATCTGGAAACCCAGAAAACACAGAAAGCTCAGAATTACGGAGAGGTCCCATAGACTATTTTATCCAAATGATCCAATTTTTTTAAATTAATTTCCTTTCTCTGTAATAATAAAACAGTGACACATACTTGATCCAAACTAAGATATAAGTAATCCTTATTGGAATAAAAGCTAACCTATTGGGTTTATTAAATGATTTTCTAGTAGATTTAAGGTATGAAGATCAAAATTATGAAACAATTCATTATCTATTAACTTGGATTTGTGTTTAGACTGTATACATTTTTTGCCAATTCTATCTATTAATATCACTAAAAAGTTATACTGACACCAAAGACAGCAGTTAAAATAAATGAATGTTCCTGTTTGAGATCACTTAATTTTCCTTAGTTATAAATACATTTTGAGTTTACTGGCACTCTGCAGGCAAGGAAGCCTTTTGATTAGATTTAGAATTGTTTGTAAATATTTTTTTTCTTATGGCATGCAAATGGCAATACTGATCATGGGACAGGGTTTAAGGTAACTTAGGGTTTATGGTAACTTAGGCCTTTTTTGTATTTTGCACCCTTTACTATCATGCAATGTAAATTAGGCTGATCTCTAAACAAAGTGTATACATTTTGAATGTGAACTGCCATCATTAATGTTATTTTTGCATCCATAAGCAATTCCACACAAACACATTGAATTTGAAGGAGGGGTTACACAAGGTGTGGAAGTGCATCCAAAATGCAATAATAAACTAGCTTAAAGAAAAACTATACCCCGAAAATTAACTTTTGAGCAACAGATAGTTTATATCAAATCAAGTGACATATTAAAGAATCTTACCTACCTGGTATATATATTTAAGTAAATATTGTCCTTTTACATCTCATGCCTTGAACTACCATTTCATGATGGTCTGTGTGCTGCCTCAGAGATCACCTGAACAGAAATATTTCAACTCTAATTGTAACAGGAAGAAGTGTTGAAGCATAAGACACAACTCTGTCTGTTAATTTGCTCATGTGACCTAACTTTATAGTTTGTTTGGTATGTTTGTGTGCACCGTTAAATCCTAGGATCCCAGGAGGCTGTCCTTATTTTTTTAAATGGTTATTTTCTATTGATGATTACCCAATGGCACATGCTACTAAAATACTAAGTGTATTATTAAAATGGTTTATTTACATGAAGCAGGGTTTTACATATGAGTTATTTTATGCAATATCTGTTTATAGAGACCTACATTGTTCGGGGGGTATAGTTTTCCTTTAAGTAATAATTCAAATTGCATATGCAATAGGTAAACAAGACATTAATAGCATAGTGAAATGCTAATTATGTTTATGAAATCTCAATTACAGGGTTAAAAACAAATTTCTTATAATAGTTTATGTTATTCTTATTGTCTCTCCAGAGACATTATTTTTGTTTCATGTCAGTTCACTGAACATGCTTAGGGGCAGATTTACTAAGGGTCGAATTTTGAATTAAAAAAAAACATGAAATTCAACCATCACTTTTTTTAAGGGCATTTTTGATCAAAATGGATTGAATAGGTCCATTCTCAATCAAATGAAAATCGTTCAAATGCATCATTCGATTCGAACGATTTTTGGAAAAAATCCTTCTAATTTCAAAAATTTTCAAAAACACTCCTTAAAGGTTTCAGGAGGTCCCCCATAGGTTAAAATAGCAATTCAGTAGCTTTAAGGTGGCAAAGTGGTGAATTAAATTTTTTTTTAAAGAGACAGTACTTTGAAATTCGAATTTTGGGCTATTTGATAGTCGAAGTAGCCAAAAATTACTTTGAAATTAGAATTTTTTCAATTAAAATTTTCCATTTGACCCTTAGTAAATGTACCCCTTATAGTCTTGATCTGTTGCACTCTGTGGTTCAGTTTATGCACCTGCTGGATCTATAGTTTTCTTAATAATGTTTTTTTTAGTATATCTATGTAAGTAAAAGTAGTGGTACTAATACACAAGATATTCTTGATGATGACAAAAAGTTAAATAAAGTCTTAAATTAAAATCTTAATTAAAAACTTATAACTGACAAACTGTATTTCAGCTTAAACAAACCTCAAGCTGAGGCAGTTTCAGCTGGTTAAGATATGACAGGGAAGGCCACTCTTTTCCCTATCATGTATGACAACTAGTTTAATTTAATTTGTGGGCTGTGGGTAGATATTTTCACAAATGTACATGAGCAGATACATTTATCAATGTACATTCCCCAGTTCAGGGTTTTTCTGTAAATACTTATTTTTAAGTGTTAGCCACTCTCAGTGAATAAAACCACTGACTTTCTGGATATGCCTAATTTTTTTAGAAAAGACACTGGTCCAGGCCAGAGCCAAGGCCTACTATTTTTAGTATTCTCCAGATATCCCTTGCACTAACCGAAGGTGGAATACAGTAAACTTTGAAAAGGTATGATTTTGTGCATGTGACCTATCCAATGTGCAGCACAGTGCTCTGTGGGAAAGTATCCAAGCCTAATGAATTTTAAAGAGTCAAGCTGGTCTGGGGTTACATGTCAGCAAATGTAATCACTGGGGTTGCCTAACAATTTGGCACCCTACCTGTGATATTTGCTTTTATTGTCATTCAAAGAAAAACATATTAAAAAGACTTTTGCTAGAAATGAAAAGCTACATGAAGTGTTTATACACGTTAAGATGTAATTTCATGTCAGATCTTAAAAATAATATTCTAAAATTAGTTTGAATTGGTGGAGCTACTCACCTTACAGTTAGAAAGTAATGTATTTTTTTGTATATAACACTTAGTTTGAATGTACAGCACACTGGAGCAGTGATTAGCATTGATGCCTTGCAGTGCTAGGCCCTTGGTTTGATTTCAGTCAGGGCATCTGCAAAGAATATTCTTTAATCTATTTACTCCCTTAGCCCATCCACCAAGCACAATTAATAAAAGATATAGACAGATCAGTTACTAGGGAAAATGTGTACCTTAAATAAAGATGGATTGTTGGGCGATAATGGCTTTTGAGAGCATACCTCTCCAAAAAGAGCAAATGTACCAATTTGTTATCTTGAGTTATCTTGAGTGAGAAGAATTCACTGGTATTTAGCAATGTTGTTTTGTATCTTGGCAGGAAAGATACTCCTATTCTCATTTAAATTGATTATGAGCTTTCAAATGGCATGATATGGTTACCTCTTTTATGACCTCTGAACTGTGTAAATTACCTAACTGCAATGTCATTGGATGTGCACATAATACTCTGATCACATGATTACATGCATGCTTTAAGATTCTAAAAGGGAAATAATAAGACATTACAATATTAAATATCTCTCTCTATATATATATATATATATATATATATATATATATATATATATAAAAATATATAAATATAGAAACATCTAGACAGGTAATTTGTATTGCCAGTGTGTTCATTGCTATATCTTCCCAAGTGTGTTAGATGTATGTATTTTAATGGACCATTTTTATATGAGAAGGATGTATTGTATAAATGTGCATACATGCATTTTAAAGTAATATGTTGTTGAAACATTTAATTAGAATTTGGAATAAATATAAATGGACAGAAGAGGGTATAATTCCTCTTATTTGATAAATGAAGCAAAGGTTATACTAATATTTTTTTCTTGAAAGTTTTATCCATAAGTGCAATTAATATAAATGGCCATAAGAGGGCAGAATAGTCAACCAGACAGATATTTTGTTATAGCAGATCTGCTCATGTCATCCAGTCAGTCTCCTCCCCTTCTCAGGAGTTTCCTCCCTTTTCTCCAGTCACAAAGAAGGCATAGCTGCTGTTCCGATATCTTGTGGATGGCACTGATTTTTAATATGGCTGTTATTGTTTTGATGGCATTAAATGTACACAAATTGCTCACTTCTCATCAGGGATGATAAGGGTTTTTTGCCACATGCTGATTCAGGAAAAGGATTCACATTATGGACATCCACAACCCAACAAAGCATTGGAAATGGCAAGTAGTCATTATTCCTTTTCTTTGTAGCTTAGGTTGGGTCTCAGGGCAGCTTCGTTATTCAGTTCCTGAAGAATCAGGACAAGGAACTTTTATAGCAAATGTAGCACAGGATCTTGCATTGAATTCTGCAGATATTCCTAAATGCAGAATGCGACTGGGCACGGAGGGAAGTATAAAATATTTTTCACTAAATGACAGAAATGGAGACTTGACTGTTAATGTAAAGATTGATCGAGAAACCTTGTGTGGATCTAGTATGAGATGTATATTACCTTTAGAAATAATTATTGAAAACCCATTGGAGCTTTTCAGTTTGGAAATTGAAATTGTTGATATAAATGACAATTCCCCATTATTTTTGAGCAAAGATCAGTTAATTAAAATTTCCGAAGCTCTGGCAAATCCAGGCACACGATTTCCTTTGGAGAGTGCTAAGGATCCAGACATAAGCACTAATGGTGTTTCCAAATATACACTGACTCCTAACCTATATTTCTCTTTATCAGTAAACACTAGAAAAGATGGGACATTGGTACCAGAATTACTGATAGAAAAACATTTAGATAGAGAAGAAAATGAATCTCATAAACTGACAATTACTGCTTTTGACGGGGGCAATCCTCAAAGATCAGGTACAGCTCAGATAACTGTAATTGTTCTAGACAGCAATGACAATGCACCAATCTTTGACCATTCCATGTACAAAGTTGTCTTAGAAGAAAATACACCACAAAATACTGTTATTTTGAAGCTCAATGCAACTGATCGGGATGAAGGACAAAATGGAGAAATTGAATACTTCTTTGACTACCATACTTTGGATTCCATAAAAGAATTATTTATCCTAAACCAACAGTCTGGAGAGATCTTGGTTAATAGTGTTATAGATTTTGAAGAAAAGGGTTTTTATGAAATATCAGTTAGGGCAAAAGACAAAGGAAATCCTGAACATGAAAGTCGCTGTCTTGTCCTAATAGAAATTGAAGATGTTAACGATAATGTTCCAGAAATAACATTAACCTCACTATTGAATGCAATACCCGAAAATGCAGCTTTGGGAACTGCAGTTGGTTTCCTTAGTGTGAGAGATAAAGACTCTGGTAAAAATGGAGAGGTCTCTCTGGAGATTTCACCAAACCTTCCATTTAAAATAAAACCCTTTAACAATCGTTATACAATTGTAACTGATGGAGTTCTTGATAGAGAAAAAGTTACACAATATGTTTTTCATCTGATCGCAACAGACCTAGGTTCTCCTCCATTGCACACAACAATGTCTGTCATTTTAAATATATCAGACATAAATGATAATCCACCAGCATTTTCTCAGCCACATGCAAATGCCTTTATAAGAGAGAACAATGACCCTGGAAGTTTTTTATGTACAGTATCGGCAGTAGATCCAGACGATGGGTTAAATTCAGTCCTGACTTACTCAGTTGTTGAAGGAAAGACTGATGCTTCTTCTTCTATCCTTTCTCTTGTAAATATTGACCCCAGGAGTGGTAATATCTATGCACAAGGTTCTTTTGATTATGAACAAATTCAGGTTTTACAAGTTACAGTGAAGGTTGAAGATTCTGGATCACCAAAGTTGTCTTCCAACATAACAGTTTTTATTTTCATATTAGATCAAAATGATAACGCTCCTTTGATATTGTATCCAGAGCACTCCAGGCAGTCCAGTCCTCAACAGAAAATCCCCACAACAGCTCCAGCTGGCTTTTTGGTTACCAAAGTATCAGCACTAGATTTAGATTCAGGACATAATGCATGGCTTTCCTATCAAATAGTGGATAGTACAGATCCATCACTCTTTCAAATATCTTCTTCCCATGGTGAAATCCGAACTGTCCAGGGATTACAGGAAACTGATCAAATTGATCAAAGGCTTGTCATTGTGGTGAAAGATCATGGAGAACCTGCTTTATCAACTACTGTTACTATTTATATTACACTTGAGAACACCATTTTTTCAGAGAGACCTAAGTCGCAAACTTTTGTTACTTCCAATAACAAACCAGAGGTAACCTTGTATTTGATTATATCACTGGTTGCTGTTAGTTTAGTTTCCTTGGTAACATTTATAATATTACTTGCTAGATGTGTAAGAAAGGAGTCAAGTTCTACAATGTGTTCATGCTGCCTTGGAAGCCCACAGCCCAAGTACTACACTGAACAGTGCCGGCCAACTCTTCACTTAAATACAGATGGCACATTGAAATTCATGGAGGTTAGAATGGAGCCTTCAGATCCTCAAGGGCAATGTTACAAAACCTGTTTTTCTCCATTAGAAACAAATAATTTTTTGTATTTGGGACCTCCTAATTTTCCTGAGCTGAAACCAATGGCCAGTGATACAGAGGGGTTCTTTTCTGATATAAATGGGGTTACTGGAACTTTGCAGGTAAGGAATAATTGCAGTGAGACTGCAATGTTTGAAATTATTGTTGTATTAATTTATGAGTTTGCTATACTTAAATAATATTTCCCTGATACACTTCTGTTGTCAGGTGTGGTGGAAGCTGATACATTCATAAGTTGATAAGTTCATAAATTTAAGTCCATCAGTTGTTGCATACAGTGCATGCACCCACTAGGTCTGTAGTGTTGGATTACAGTACCTATATGTTTTGGATATTGAGTGCATTTCCATTTTTATACATTTAACTCAGATATGCGGTTTTTCTATTTTTTCCAATTTTATTTGTTGATTTTACTAGAACATTACACTGACAGAAGCAGCTAAAATAAATTGTTTCCTATTTGAGACCACTTAATTATTCTCAGCTACAAAATTAGAATCAATGGTCATTAGAACAAATCTTTAGTATTAAATGGTTTACTGGCACTGAGCAGATGACGAAGCAACCTTATTGGAATTATCAGTTCAGGGCTGATACTCTGAAATCCACATGAATATCCACATGTTTGTTATAAAATAGAAAAATCTTTATTTAGATATCATATTAAGCTTTACTTGTTTTGTGTAAATCTGACACTGGGAGGTATATTTATCAAGGGTCCAATTTCAAATTCATGTGAGTTGTTTAAAACTCCAAAAACTCCCATGAACTAGACATTCAACCAATCAAAATTTATTTAAAAATTAGAATTTGGAAATTCTAATTAGAATTTCGACCCTTGCTAAATCTTCCCCTTTGTCATAAGCTTAAACCAGTTCCATATACTGCTTGTATGTAAAGACCAAAAAACTAACAGGAAGGAAGGGAAGGGATAATTGGTAATTCCATTGGAAATTTAAAGGGACCATACACATAAATGCAGGGGCGCTCCCCGCCAATGAGGTGAGTTGAGGCACTCGCCTCAGGTGGCAGCGCCCCCCTGGTTACCAGGGGCAGCAAAAATGCCACTCCTGGTAACTAAAATCTGTATTTCTGATTTTCAAACTAGAAATCTGGCTCTTGTAGTGCAGAGCACACACTTGCGTGCTCTACACTAGCCCTTTGGACCCCCCCACCTCTGTCCGGCGCTGAAAAGGTGAGCGCCGTGGGGAAGGGGGCAGCAAATTGAAGGCCACCTCAGGCAGCGAAATAAGCTGGATAGCCCAGCATAAATGACAACCATCAATGTTAATAAGATTACAAACAATTACAAAATAATTTGTACAAAAATGTGCAAAAAATTACATTTACAGAAGTATCAAAAACAGAATGTCACAATAATAAAGATTTTTTTTATCACTTTTTGAGTCAAATATCATGTATATCATCTGTAGTATGAAATTGTGTTTTCTGCACAAATGATATAAAAACTACTTTTTTGCAGAGCCAAGGACCACCATATTTAATATTTTACAGATATCCCTTGCACTGACTGAAGGTGGGTGCAGTACTTTGAAAAAGTTTTATTCTCTGCATGTGCCCTATCCAATGTAGAGAAAAATGCTCTTTATGAAAGTATCCAGGTTTGTTGCATTTGTAAAAAAGAAGCATGCTTGCCTGGAGTCATACAGTATATAAGCAGCCATGAGGAGTGCCTAACAAATTGACACCCTATCTGTGATGTTTGCTTTTATTGTCCTTTAAAATACAAAATGAAAATGGCATAGACTACTTAGAGCTCTTTTTAAGTAAATTTTTGGCCGAGGGACAGCCCAAGCCCAATATATTTTCTAGCAGGTGGTAATTGAATAGAGCTTCTGTACATGTTAACAGCTAATTTCTTGTCAATTTTGTCAGTTCTTAAAAATAAAAAAAGTACTTGTGGAGTACATGGTATCTGAAATTGGTGGCACTACTTAACTTACAGTTACAGAGTTATATATTTTGCTTTTTATATATTATACTAGGTACAGTAGGTGCTCAGTGAGGCAGTGGTTTTTATTGCCGTGTTGCAGTGCAGGACCCATGCTTTGAATCCAGCCTTAGCACGATCTGCAAAGAAGTTTATGATCGTTACTCTTATTTGCTCACTCAGCTAATTAATTATTTTGCCAGTCTTGAATGTTTTCCTATCAGTGATAATATACACTGAAGAAGAACCGGCAAAGTTTCTTTCTGGAATTGATTTTTTTTCCTGATCTTTACTTGGATATTTACAAATGGTATTTTCTTTTACAAATGGTATTTAGAATTATAGTACACAAACTGCTATAAGAGAAAATGAGTAGTATAAACCTTGTAGCTGCTGAAAAGCTTTACCCTGAGGCCACCAAGCACATTTTATAGAAGATATGGACAGCCCAATGACTAAGGAAAATGTGTATCTTATTATAGATGGATTGATGATCTATTGAAATAATACTTCTCCAAAGAAAGCAAATTTGCTAATTGCTTCTGTCTTATTGTTAAACATGCTAGGAATTCAGTGGGTTTTTTTAATGTTAAGTTGTAGCTTGACATAGTGATTCTCATTTGAAGGGATTAAGAGCTTTCAAATGGCATAACAGAACTGCAGGAACCCTAATCTTGGTTTTATAGGCAATATAGAAATCTCCTAAAATTAACCCTATTTAAAGAATTCATCAAGAAGAAACTATATTCCTAATATATTTCTCAAGATTTTTAATATAGTCTAGAAACTTGTATAATTTACAGTATATTACATGCAGCTACACTACACTCAGCATGCTTTGACAGGTCTTCTCTATAAGAACACTGTTTTTCATTTGACAATTATGATTAAGATTTTTAATGAGATGTAGAAACAAAATAGAAACAAAATATCTTCAAACTATAGAAAAGTGTACACAGATCATTTGTATAGTGATCCAGTGTGTGTATTGATGTATGTTCAAATGTGAGTCAGGTGTAAGTATTTTAATGGAAAGGTTTTTTCAAATATGCATACTTGTATTTAAGAAACATGTTGTTACAAGCAATATGGTGCTCCTTTTTGGTTTCTTTTCCTAATTATTTCTCTAATTATTATTATCTGACAAAGACATTCTGCTAAGAGGATGCTAAAATGTTTTACAACAATATTTTCTTAAAGTATTTAATTAGTAAAGGAAATTAATATAAATGGCCATAAGAGGGCAGAATAGTCAACCAGACAGATATTTTGCTAAAGCAGATCTGCTCATGTCATCCAGGCATTCTCCTCCCCTTGTTAGTAGTTTCCTCCCTTCCCTCCAGTCACACAGAAGGCATAGCTGTTGTTCCGAGAAAATACCTTGTGGATGACTCTAATTTTTAATATGGCTGTTGTTTTTTTGATGGCTTTACATACACCCAACTGGTTCACTTCTCATCAGGGATGATAAAAGATTTTCATCACGTGCTAAATCAAGAAAAGGATTAAAGTTATGGACATCCACAACCCAACAAATCATTGGAAATGGCAAGTAGTTATTGTTCCTTTTCTTTGCAGCTTGGGCTGGGTCTCTGGTCAGCTTCGTTATTCAGTTATTGAAGAATCAAGACCAGGGACATTCATAGCAAATGCAGCACAGGATCTTGTATTGAATTCTGTAGATATTCCTAAACGCAGAATGCGATTGGGCATAGAGGGAAGTGTAAAATATTTTGCACTAAACCACAGAAATGGAGACTTGACTGTCAATGAAAAGATTGACCGAGAAACCTTGTGTGGATCTAGTACGAGATGTATATTACCTTTAGAAATAATTATTGAAAACCCACTTGAGCTTTTTAGCCTGGAAATTGAAATTGTTGACATAAATGATAATTCTCCATCGTTTTTGAGAAATGATCAATTTATTAACATTTTAGAAGCTCTGGCAAATCCAGGCACACGATTTCCTTTGGAGAGTGCTCAGGATCCAGACATAAGCACTAATGGTGTTTCCAAATATACACTGACTCAAAACCCATATTTCTCTTTATCAATAGACACTCGAAAAGATGGAACACTGGTTCCAGAGTTAATAATAGAAAACATTTTAGATAGAGAGGAAAATGAATTGCATAAACTCACAATTACTGCTTTTGATGGTGGCAATCCTCCTAAATCAGGTACATCTCAGATAACTGTAATTGTTCTAGACAGCAATGACAATCCACCAGTTTTTGACCATTCTAAGTACAAAGTTGTCTTAAAAGAAAATGAACCAAAAAATACTGTTATTTTGAAACTCAATGCAACTGATCGGGATGAAGGGCTTAATGGAGAAATTGAGTACTTCTTTGGCTACCATACTATGGATTCCATGAAAGAATTATTTACCCTAAACCAACAGTCTGGAGAAATCTCAGTTAATGGTGTTATAGATTTTGAAGAAAAAGAATTTTATGAAATATCAGTTAGGGCAAGAGACAAAGGAATCCCTCAACTTGAAAATCGATGTCTTGTCCTTATAGAAATAGAAGATATTAATGATAATGTTCCAGAAATAACATTAACCTCACTACTGAATTCAGTACCAGAAAATGCAGCTTTGGGAACTGCTGTTGGTTTCCTTAGTGTGAGAGATAAAGACTCTGGTAAAAACGGAGAAGTCTCTCTGGAGATTTCACCAAACCTTCCATTTAAAATAAAACCCTTTAACAATCGTTATACAATTGTAACTGATGGAGTTCTTGATAGAGAGAAAGTTGCACAATATGTTTTTCATCTGATCGCAACAGACCTAGGTTCTCCTCCATTGCACACAACAATGTCTGTCATTTTAAATATATCAGACATAAATGATAATCCACCAGCATTTTCTCAGCCACATGCAAATGCCTTTATAAGAGAGAACAATGACCTTGGAAGTTTTTTATGTACAGTATCGGCAGTAGATCCAGACGATGGGTTAAATTCAGTCCTGACTTACTCAGTTGTTGAAGGAAAGACTGATGCTTCTTCTTCTATCCTTTCTCTTGTAAATATTGACCCCAGGAGTGGTAATATCTATGCACAAGGTTCTTTTGACTATGAACAAATTCAGGTTTTACAAGTTACAGTGAAGGTTGAAGATTCTGGGAATCCAAAGCTGTCTTCCAACCTAACAGTTTTCATTTTCATATTAGATCAAAATGATAATGCTCCTATGGTGTTGTATCCAGAGCACTCCAGACAGGTCAGTCTTCAACAGAATATACCCACATCAGCTCCAGCTGGATTTTTGGTTACCAAAGTATCTGCAGTGGATTTGGACTCAGGACACAATGGATGGTTATACTATAACATAGTAGATGGTACAGATCCGTCTCTTTTTCAAATATCGTCTTCCAATGGTGAAATCCGAACTGTCCGTGGATTACAGGAAACTGATCAAATTGATCAAAAGCTTGTCATTGTGGTGAAGGATCATGGGGAACCTGCTTTATCAACGACTGTTACAATATATCTTACAGTTGAGGAAACCATTTTTCCAGAGAGACCTAAGTCCCAAAGTTTTGTTACTTCCAATAGCAAGCCTGAGATGACCTTGTATTTGATTATATCATTGGTTGCTGTTAGTTTAGTTTCCTTGGTTACGTTCATTATATTACTTGCTAGATGTGTTAGAAAAGAGTCTAGTTCTACAATGTGTTCCTGCTGCCTTGGAAGCCCACAGCCCAAGTACTACACTGAACAGTGCCGGCCAACTCTTCACTTAAACACAGATGGTACGTTGAAGTTCATGGAGGTTAGAATGGAGCCCTCAGATCTTCAAGGGCAATGTTACAAAACCTGTTTTTCTCCATCAGAAAAAAATGATTTTTCCTATTTGAGACCTATTAATTTCCCTGAGCTGAAACCAATGTTCAGTGACACAGATATAAATGGGGTTACTGGAACTCTACAGGTGAGGAAGCAATCTAGTTAGATTGCCATGTTTAAAATATTGTTGTTATTGAGGATATATTAACAAATGTATTCATTCGTGTACGTTGCTGTAAATATAGCATTTTTCTATTTTTATAAATCAAAATAAGGGTGCATGCATTGTCTAGCAATAAAGCAACAACAGTCTATTTCAGATAATCATCTGGTTCTGAGAAATTTTTCTGCTGGCATTTATTTATTAACAGTGGCTAGACAATGGATATAGATGTCAGGTATAAACAGACAATAAAAGTATTCTATTCATTTGCACATTTAATACATGGTCTTTAAATGAAGATTTTATTAATTGATGACAAGTCTGAATGTGTAGCACATATTTATAACCCTATTAATGTTGCTTTTGAATTGATGTAGTGTTAATGGATACTGATATCCAAAAAATATATAATATGGAAGTACTGTGGTTCAGTGGTTCTATGGCTTTGTAGCACTGGGGTGCTGAGAATGATTTAAACTTGGCAATATCTTCATCGAGTTTGCATATGCTCTCTGCTCCCACAAGGTTTTTATCCTGGTGCTCTGAGTCTGTTCATTGTTGAGCAGATGGACCCACTAGGTCTGCAGTCTCTGAATGTTTATTTCCTCTTTGTACAGATGCAGTCACTTGGATTTGTGTGTTAAATGCGTTGTGACTTAACTCACCCATTTATCCCACTTAGCACAGAATATTGTGTCACAGCATCCCATCCAATTAAAGAGTTCACCATTGAAAACAATCGTGCTTTGGTATGCTAATGAAAAGGTTAAATGCATTAAATGAGTTAAGATAACTTTGGATAAAATAGTTTCTTCAATTAGCCCTTAGTCACGATGCATTTAACTTACAAGTCCAAGTGACTGCATCTGTATGTCTATTGCATGTAGTAAAAGTAGAGTTGGCTTACAGAACATGTACTGTACGTATCAGATTTTGAGAGTGTATTTTATTTTTCCAACTTGAATCTGGATGTGTTCACATTTTTGTCAATTAGATAGTTACATAGGGTTGAAAAAAGACAAAGTCCATCAAGTTCAACCCCTCCAAATTAACACCCAGCATACACACACCCCTCCACTCTTTCACACACAAACCATATATGCCATAGCTATAGTAACTGTAGAATTTAGTATCAAAATAGCCTTTGATATTATGTCTGTCCAAAAAAACATTCGGATCGTTGCCACATGTACTGAATAAAGGCTTTTTTTATTTTTAAATCAAAACCAGTACTGTGCCTCAAGTCTTCTACAATATGTGAATGGATGGTGGCCATTAACTGCACTTGCACTGGGAATCTTCTTGAGAGGTGAAAAGGAGCTGACTTAATCAAGTCTTCATGTCCAAAAAATCATCCAAGCCCCTTTTAAAAACATCAACAGAATCAGCCATCACAACATCATCCAGCAGTGCATTCCACAACCTCACTGTCCTCACTGTGAAGTACCACCTACGCTGCTTCAAATGATAGTCCTTTTCTTCTAGTCTGAAGGGGTGGCCTCTGGTGATCCTCTTTATGGGTAAAAAGGTCCCCTGCTATTAGTCTATAATGTCCTCAAATGTATTATTAAAGAGTAATCATGTCCCCTCGCAAGTGCTTTTTTCCAGAGAAAATAACCCCAACCTGGACAGTCTACCCTCATAATTTAAGTCTTCCATCCCTCTAACCAGTTTAGTTGCACTTAGTCTCTGCACTCTCTCCAGCTCATTTACATCCCTCCTAAGGACTGGAGTCCAAAACTGCACTGCATATTCCAGATAAGGTCTTACTAGGGATCTTTAAAGAGGCATAATTATGTTTTCATACCTTGAGTTTATAACTTTTTTTATGCAGGACAGACCTTTATTTGCTTTAGTAGCTACAGAATGACACTGTCCAGAATTAGACGACTTGTTATCTATAAAAAAACCCAAGATCCTTCTCATTTAAGAAAACTCCCAACACACTTCCATTTAGTGTATAACTTTTATATTATTTTTGCCAAAGTGCATAACCTTGCATTTATAAACATTGAACCTAATTTTCCAGTTTGCTGCCCAGTTTCCCAACTTAGACAAATCACTCTTCAAAGTGGCAGCATCCTGGATGAAGCCACCTGGATTTGTGTGTTAAATGCGTCACAGCTCTGGATTAATTGAAGAAACTGTGGTATCTAAAGTCATCTTAACTCATTTAATGCATTTAACCTTTCCATTAGCATTCCAAAGCACCATTGTTTTCAATGGTGTACTCTTTAATTGGATGGGATGCTGAGACACAATTTGCTGTGTTAAATGGGATAAGTGGGATATCTGGGTTTTGTTATTCTATGTCAAACAGACAATCCAAAGTGGCTTTATCTGTATAGTTCTGCACAATTTTGCATCATCTACAAAAATAGAAGCTGAACTTTCAATGCCCACATCCAGGTTATTACTATGGTACTCTTCTGGCAAAGAAGCAATCTGATCACACTTAGAAATTGTGTAGATGATAATATTATTTTTGCTTTTTGGGATAATTTGTGCAAATGCAATATACATGCACAATACTGACCATGGGACAGGGTTCAATTTATTAATAAATTGGTAACTTTCACTTGTTTTTTGTACTTTACATCTTACTTCTTCCTCTGAAAATAAGGCTTGATATCATAGTGTACAAGATCTTTTAAATTTAAACTGTCATCACGGATTTTATCTTCATCCAAAAGCAGTTATACACATACACATTGGATTTCTTGGGGTGAGCACAAGTTGTGGGAGTTTTGTCCAAACCCATTAATATTCTTTGCTTCTTAATAATAATTTTGGTGTTACTGTATGTGTGGTAAGTAGTGAAAAGCATCTGTAGCATAGGCAAATTCAAGTGTTAACCTATAAAAGATCAGAATTGCTGTTTTCACTGCAGAAATATGGTAGTAGTTCCAGGTTAAAACATTCTGGAATAATAGTTTGGGCAGTTCTTATTATCTGTGGTTCAGTTTATGCATCTGCTGGACCTATACTTTCTGAGTAAGATATACAATATGTTTTCCATATTTTTATATTGCATAAATAGTTTTTACTCATCAATACAATTGTATTGGGTTTTAATTAACAATAAGAACAATAAAGTAGTCAGGGTAAATAAAAATTGTATATGATAGGTCAATTAAGTTTTCTGTAGACAAAAAAGGGTGCAAAGATGCAAGCAAGAAAAAACAGTAAAAATGGATTATTCTTAAGAAAAATTAATATCTAACATATGGCATATTATCTTGAACAAACCTCAAGCTGGGGCAGTTTCAATTGAAAAGAAGAGATAGTAGAGGCTTTTCTTTCCCCCATCACATGCAACAACTAGTTTAATTTGATTGGTAGCCTGTAGTGGTCTGGCTGTTGGCAGTTGTGTTCACAAATATACACTAATCTCATGCTTTATCTGTTATTAATTCTTTGTGAGCGTTAGACAAGCTCCAGGAAATAAAACCACTGGCTTGTGTGCCAAAAAATTCAGTGGTCCTGGCTACTTTTGTGCAGAGCCATGAACCACCATGTTGAAGGACAAGAAAAGTGTAAAAGAATCAGGCTAGAAATGCTGTATTTTGCATACTAAACATATGTTTGAATCTACTGCACCACAAAGCCTAATCAAACATTGTTTATGTTGTGTTTGGTAGCCAAGGAGAGTATAACAATGTGTATTAGCAGGTTCATGCAGCCATTACATAACAGCAGTAAGTTTTACGTTCATTTCAAGCTGTACAAAGTCCCGTGTATGCACAGTGACACCTGCAAGCCATTTGTATAAACATCACATATATTCCCCCTATAGTAGGAAACCAATTGGACAAATATATAAACAGTAACAATTAAACTGTATGCATCTTAAAGCAATATATATATTTACTGGGTGCTGTAAACACAGCCGGAACGTCAGGGAGGCAGAGCGGTGCACTATTCGGGATCAAGCATTGCTGAGAAGAGAGTCCAGATGCATCACAAATTGGACACTGTAGCTCCTCATGGACTAAATGAACATTTGCCACTGAGTTGCTTTATTTAGATATTCCATGTGTTCTAATGTCAACATCTATTGCTTCTTTGTTTCTTTATGTATGGACTTATCTGTTTTGACATTTGTCACAGTACTATGTTTCCATAATGTTTCTTTTTAACTTCCCCTAGACCTTTTACTCATTGTCTGCAGCCTATTTGTACGCTTTGTGTACCCTGTTGAAAACACGCTCCCCCTCTTTTATCCTAGCAAGTGGGTATATGAACAAAATGGGTGGCCAATATGGTTGGCAGAATTGATTATGCTTTCCCTTTACTATTGGGTTGCGATCCCTGTGGCTTGGTGAGCGGTTGCGCATGGAGATGCGCTTCGGCCGCCAGGCTCGGGGTCCTCATTGCCCGCTATTGTATGTATTTGCAAAGGTGTACGCAGTCAATTGTTACTATGGTACCTCATCGAGGTAACCAGTGGGCGTTCCCGATGACGAATAGTGCACCGCTCCGCCTCCCTGATGTTCAGGCTGTGTTTGCAGCACCCACCATTGCAGGATCTGTTTGCGTGTCATAGACACGCCCCTTTGCCTTGTGAGCTACAGATAGAGTCACTTGGGTTTTTCTTTTGGTGTGCGGAACATTTGTGTGCCCTATATTTATATATTCTTCACATGACATAGTCCTTGATCCATGCAGGTAGTTTCCTGATTCTCTCAGTATGCCTTATAGGTTCACTTTCTTCTGCCATATTGTGGCATTAGGAGTAGGGAAATGTCCTTCATCAAATGGAACATCTCCAAAGTCATATCTAGCAGGAGCAAGGTGACTTGCATTCCATATGCATCCATCAGACAGTTCATATGTGTATGGTCCTCGCTGGCGTCTCACTTCAAGTGGTGTAGTAAATTTAGATTGTCCTTGTTTCAGTATTCCTGGTTTCTTAATTCTGACTAAAGATCCAGGTTGAAAGTGCACTTCTCTTGCACCACGTTTTCTATCAGTATAAGCCTTGCATTTGTCTTGGTGACGTTTGACAATGTCAGCAGTAGATGAGTTTGTAGGAAACGTTTTTGGTGGAAGTTTGCAACATGTAACTTAGTGCGCATATGTCTGCCATGTAATAATTCAGCTGGAGATGATTGGGTTGTTGCATGGCATGTTGCTCTGTAGTTATGTAGTTCCTGTGAGACAGTTTTGCTTATAGAGTAGGGCAATCGCCTCAATTTCTGGCGTACTGGTTTTACATCCGGTCTCAGCTTAACTTTGTGTACAAAGTTATTTGCACAGCCCAGTGATGTGTTGCTTTGTTGTGAAATTTTAGACACAGGCTGTGTGGCAGGCACTGGTGCTGTAGTTATAAGACCATCAACTAATTATAGGTTTAATGCAGCAAAGAGATCCATTCCAAGTATATCAGTACCTTTAGTCACAATGTAAAAGTCACATTTTGCAGTATTTGATTTAAATTGTACAGTCACTGGCAAGTAACCAAGCACAGGGATTGGATCTTTTAAGTAACTGAACAGTCTCAGGGCAGTTGCACCAAGCGTATCTATTGCAAACTATTTCAAGAAAATATCCTTTGGTAGTATTGAGACAGCTGAACCTGTATCAAGCATCAGGTTAATGGAGTGCCCCTTGTCAGCAGAAGCATTACTGACACTGACAGTGCATGTGTATAAACTTGTCTGGAATAAATGTACCAGCTTTATCCACACTTAATACTGTAACATTTGTAGTAGTAAGTTCATGAACATATTTAGTAGAACTACGGCAGACCGTAGCAAAGTGACCTGGCTTTAAACATTTGCGGCACTGTATAGCTTTTGCTGGACATTTAGCAAAGCTTGCAAGGTGTTGTGCTGAACCACAGCGAAAGCAGTATTTTTTATTTGTATTCGCTGCATGGTTTTGCAGTGAATCCCTTTCCTTAGCACTGTATTTTTCCTGTGACTGCGTATTATTAGGCCACAGTTTTGAATTCACAATCTGTACATTCCCAGCAGTTCCCTGACTGAGAGTTTTAGCCTCTGCCACAGCTGTTTCAATTTGGCAAGCAACTGTAATAGCCTTTGCAAGGATTAAATCTTGTTCTAGGAGAAGTCTCTCTCTAATGCGCGGTGAGTTTGTTTTTTCCACTATTTGATCTCTTAGAATTTCATCTGTTAGAATCCCAAACTCACAGGTAACAACCAGCTCTCTCAAAGCTGCTACAAAATGTTCAGTGGATTCACCATTACGCTCTCCACGTTGGCGGAATTTATATCTTTCAGCAACCACATTTACTTTTGGCACAAAAAAGTTCTTTATAGCAGTAAGAGCAGTTTGATAAGTCTCATCAGGTAATGGTAATGTATAGAATATACACTGTCCCTCTGCCCCCAGGCAGTGAATAAGTAAAGCACACTTTCTAGCTGCAGAAATCTCCCCTTGGTCAGCAGCAATAATGTAATTATCAAACATACGGATCCAATCAGTAAAAGGTATGGTAGGCTCACCAGGGTTTTGTAGAAAAGGTGCAGGCTGCTGCAGAGGTAAAAAAGACATCCTTGTCGCCATTTGTTGTGTTTGGTAGGGTATAACAATGCTTTATTACCAGGTTCCTGCAGCTATTACATAACAGCAGTAGGTCTTACGATCATTTAAAGCTGTACAGAAAGTCCTGTGTATGCACAGTGACACCTGCAGGCCATTTGTATAAACACCACATAGTTTATGCTGTCAAAGTTGGCCACAGGGGACTGTCATCTTGCCACTTTGTTAAACATCTTTGCAAGACCAAGACTGTGCATATGCTAAGTGTGACCTGGGCTGCTTAGAGATTGTCATAAATTATCAAAACAGCACAAGTCAAATAATATCTGCTGGACACCTATACAGCAAGCCTGAATAATAATCAGAATATACAGACTGCCCCGGGTCCTGTGTTGTCATGTAATCTAATGTGGACATTATAGTTTTTGTATTGTTTAATACAAACTTTTTTAATCCTCCGAATAGAATCCCAGTTTATCTTTTTAAATCTGGCTCCATGATCTTTGTCCCTGCAGCTGGAGCTGGAAACAGTAAAGGGGATGTAAAGGCAAAAATAAAATCCAATTCAAATCTCTACACAGTCGCCAACTGCAAGCTGTTGGAGTTCTGCATGGCTGGGAAGTAAGGTTCCCCTTGCTGTTCATAAGTATGATTGTTTCCCTGCACAGCAGTTAGGGACCATCTGACAATTCCTATCCACAGCAGCAAATGAAGGGAGAATTTCACTGCATACAGTCAGGTTTCTTATGAAAACAGTACACATTTTTTAAGTTAAGTATATTGGAGATAGATTTCTTTTTCATTAAAGAAAGTAAAAATGGGATTTTATTTTTTTGCCTTTCCTTGTCCGTTACGTTTTATCCAGGAATACCTTTCACTGACTGGCTGTGCATGTGTAATATCCAATGGGAAGCACTATGCTCTGTTTGAAATTATACAGGGCCAGTGCATTTTTTAAAAAGAAGAGGCACCCTAGGCTAAGATTATATGTCAGCAAATGTTGTCATTGGGATTTCTTAACAAATTGGCATCCTATCAGTAAAATGTGCTTTCATTGTCCTTAAAAGATACAAAATTAAAATGAATAGACTACTTAAAGCTGTTAATTTTTTTCTAGAAAATGGAAGCTGCATAGAGTACCTGTACACTGCTATCTGATAATTTTATCTCTCAGTTCTTAAAAATGAAGAGGACTTGTGGTGTATTCGTTCAATTTGCTGAAAGTTGTTTGAATTTGTGGAGCTACTCAACACAGTCACAGAATAAGCACAGTGGTGCAATGGGTAATTGCAGCCCTTGCAGTGTTGGGCCCTTGGTTTGATTCCAGACAGACTGCAAAGACATTCATATCCTTACTCCAGTTTGCTCCCTCAGTTCATTTATGGTTTTGCCTGTATGGCATGTTTTTATATCAGTGATACTATACACTGAAGAAGAATTCAGAGGTGTTGTCTGGAATAGATTTTTATTCTGCTATAATATATGTTTCTGTCCTGTTTATCAGGACACAAACAAATTCCTGACTTTACATGCAGTTCTTGATATTTTATTTTTACAGCCAGTGGTACTAAGAGTTAATACACAAACTCCTGTCAGAGAAAGAATGATAATGCCAAACCTTGAGTTTAAAGGAAAACTTTAACCAAAGGCCAACAAACACATAGACAGCTCATTGACTTGTGAAACATATTTAAATAAGGATGGCTTGTTGGGTAACAATATCTATTTAGAGCATAACTCTCAAAACAGAGAATAAAATTTCCAAGTTCCTTCTGATTTATATTTGAAATTGCAAAGAACTTGCTTTTTTTTATTTATTTATTTTTTTTTTAGAAAAGTTGAGTTGTGGCTTGGCATGACTGGTGCTACTATAGTGATTCTCATGTGACATGATTTCCAGCTTTTAAATGGCATGACATGGCTCATCATTTGTGGTTTTCTCTTGTGCTGCCGTCTCAATTGTGATCAAATTCATCTCAATGTCAAATACCAAAATATCATTTGTTGGTTTAATATCCTTTTTTGTAGTATTTGTCTCAAGCCACAACCATTTTTCAATGTAGTCCACAAGATATTCCTTTAATAAGGGTGACAGGCTGAAATATGTAGATGATAAACATAATACAGGTTTCATACCATTGCTTGTCAGATTATAATATGCTTTTTCAAGCTACCATTGACTGATGAGCACTGATACAAACGCTTCTCTGATCATTGCAATATTATTCAGTAGGGTGCTGTTTCAGGCACTTTGAGTAATGTTGGGTTTTAGGTCTACTTAATACGTTACACTTAAATCAACCAAAACATGGGCATTACCCTTTTGTAATTTACTGCCATTTCCCTGCTATCTAAAGCAGCATACTTTGTTCGAGACAAGTCATACGACTTACTAAAACAACTAGCTTCAATAAGTTACTTGAAACATCACAAAAGGGTGACACACTTTAGAATGTATAAGTAACATCTGTTTGACACAAATACATTTTTCAGAAGTCTGTGTCAGAATGTTCTGATAATTACTAGTATGTTGGGACACCAGACAAACGACTGATTTGTTTAGGGTCACAAGTAATTGCCTCAAGGATTCAAACCAGGGTCGGAATAATGTGATTCCACATCTAAATCACAACCTCTAGTCAAACAACTAATTCTACATAATGGAAAGCACTTGGCATACTGTAGATATGCCACTTTGAAGTTTGACAGGTCATCCCCATAAATACACTGGCACTCATTTGAAAGTAAATAGTGATACATACTGTAACTAGGTTTTTAAAATGGGAAATAGAGCCAATAAAAATATAAAACATCTCCAAAATACAAGAACATCTATACAGATCATTTGTATTGTAATTCAGTGTCTGTATCGATACATCTTCAGAAGTGTGTTATATGTATTAAAATGGACTATTTTGATCTGACATGGAAGTGTATTTTAAATAGGCCTACTTATATTTTAAAGTAATATCTTGTTCCATTGTAGAGGAACTTTGTCCTATTTATTAATTACATATACAATTGACATTTTAATAATTTAATAAATACACAATTATCAAAATATTTATGCCAAGGGAATACTAACATTTTTCAAAACTATAATTTCTTGCAACATTTCGTTAGAGATGAGAATTAATATAAATGGCCAGAAGAGGGCAGAATAGTCAACCAGACAGATATTTTTCTAAAGCAGATCTGCTCATGTCATCCAGTCATTCTCCTCCCCTTCTCAGGAGTTTCCTCCCTTCTGTCCAGTCACACAGAAGGCATTGCTGTTGTTCCCGAGAAAATACCTTGTGAATGAATCTGATTTTTAATATGGATATTATTGTATTGATGGCTTTAAATTCTAACAGCTGGCTCAGTTTACTTTTGGGATAATAAAAGATTTTCACCACATGCTGATTCAGGAAAAGGATTCACATTATGGACATCCACAACCCAACAAAGCATTGGAAATGGCAAGTAGTCATTGTTCCTTTTCTTTGTAGCTTGGGCTGGGTCTCTGGGCAGCTTCGTTATTCGGTTACTGAAGAAATGAGACCAGGGACATTCATAGCAAATGTAGCACAGGATCTTGTATTGAATTCTGTAGATATTCCTAAACGCAGAATGCGACTTGGTACAGATGGAAGTGTTAAATATTTTGCACTAAACCATAGAAATGGAGACTTGACTGTAAACGAAAAGATTGACCGAGAAACCTTGTGTGGATCTAGTACGAGATGTATATTACCTTTAGAAATAATTATTGAAAACCCACTGGAGCTTTTCAGTTTGGAAATTGAAATTGTTGACATCAATGATAATTCTCCGTTGTTTTTAAGAAGTGATCAATTAATTAAAATTTCTGAAGCTCTGGCAAATCCAGGCACACGATTTCCTTTGGAGAGTGCTCAGGATCTAGACATAAGGACTAATGGTGTTTCCAAATATACACTGACTCCAAATCCATATTTCTCTTTATCAATAGACACTAGAAAAGATGGGACACTGGTTCCAGTATTAATTATAGAAAGAAATTTAGACAGAGAAGAAAAGGAATCTCATAAACTCACAATTACTGCTTTTGATGGTGGCAGTCCTCCTAGATCGGGTACATTACAGATAACTGTAATTGTTCTAGACAGCAATGACAATGCACCAATTTTTGATCATTCTAAGTACAAAGCTGTCTTAAAAGAAAATACACCAAAAAATACTGTTATTTTGAAACTGAATGCAACTGATCGAGATGAAGGACTTAATGGAGAAATTGAATACTACTTTGACTACCATACTTTGGATTTATTGAAAGAGTTATTTACCCTTAACCAACAGTCTGGAGAAATTTTAGTTAATGGTGTTATAGATTTTGAAGAAAAAGAATTTTATGAAATATCAGTTTGGGCTAAAGACAAAGGGAATCCTGAACTTGAAAGTCACTGTCTTGTCCTCATAGAGATAGAAGATGTTAATGATAATGTTCCAGAAATAACTTTAACCTCCCTGTTGAATGAAGTACCAGAAAATGCAGCTTTAGGAACTGCTGTCGGTTTTCTAAGTGTAAGAGACAAAGACTCTGGTAAAAACGGAGAGGTATCTCTGGACATTTCACCAAATCTTCCATTTAAAATACAACCATTTAACAATCGTTATACAATAGTAACTGATGGAGTTCTTGATAGAGAGAAAGTTGCACAATATGTTCTTTATCTGATTGCAACAGACTTTGGTTCTCCTCCATTGAGCACAACAATGTCCATCGTTTTAAATATATCAGACATAAATGATAATCCACCAGCATTTTCTCAGCCACATGTCAATGCATTTATAAGAGAGAATAATGACCCTGGAAGTGTTCTATGTACAGTATCAGCAGCTGATCCAGATGATGGGTTAAATTCAGTCCTGAGTTACTCAGTTGTTGAACGGAAGACTGATGCTTCTTCTATCCTTTCTCTTGTAAATATTGACTCTAAAAGTGGTAATATCTATGCACAAGGTTCTTTTGACTATGAACAAATGCAGGTTTTACAAGTAACAGTTAAGGCTGAAGATTCTGGATCTCCAAAGCTCTCTTCAAATATAACAGTTTTCATTTTCATATTAGATCAAAATGACAATGCTCCTGTGATATTGTATCCAGAGAACTCCAGACAGGTCAGTCCTCAACAGAAAATCCCCACATCAGCTCCAGCTGGCTTTTTGGTTACCAAAGTATCTGCAGTGGATTTGGACTCAGGACACAATGCATGGCTATCCTATAATATAATGGATGGTACAGATTCCTCACTGTTTCAAATATCTTCTTCACACGGTGAAATCCGAACTGTCCGGGGATTACAGGAAACTGATCAAATTAATCAAAGGCTTGTCATTGTAGTGAAGGATCATGGGGAACCTGCTTTATCAACTACTGTTACCATATATATTATACTTGAGGACACCATTTTTCCAGAGAGACCTAAATCTCAAAGTTTTGTTACCTCCAATAACAAGCCTGAGATGACCTTGTATTTGATTATATCGCTTGTTGCAGTTAGTTTAGTTTCCTTGGTTACATTCATTATATTACTTGCTAGATGTGTAAAAAAAGAGTCAAGTTCTACAATGTGCTCCTACTGCCTTGGAAGCCCACAGCCCAAGTACTACACTGAACAATGCCGGCCAACTCTTCACTTAAACACAGATGGTACGTTGAAGTTCATGGAGGTTAGAATGGAGCCCTCAGATCCTCAAGGGCAATGTTACAAAACCTGTTTTTCTCCATCAGAAAAAAATGATTTTTCCTATTTGAAACCTCTTAATTTTCCTGAGCTGAAAACAATGGTCAGTGATACAGATATAAATGGGGTAACTGGCATTCTGCAGGTGAGGAAGCAATCTGACTATAGTCATATTAGAAATTATTATTGCTATTGAGAGCATATTTGTAAATGTATTTTTTATGTTTGCTCCTGTTCATATAGCATTTTTTTTTCTTTTCTCATATATATCTCACATAAAAAAAGCACACATTGCCTAGCTACTGATATTACAGCAAAAGGACATTCTAGATAATCAGTCGTTTGCTGTTTACCGACAGTGGACAAAAAATAGATCTAACGCAATGAAAAGACACTAGTTAAAGGAAATCCTTCAATTAAACTCTTCATTTTAAATATAAATGGCCTTAAAATTAAGGTTTAATTCATTAATTAATTAATTGTTTATTTATTTATTTATTAATATTGACTTAGAAACTGCATTCCAAATGTGAATATGAGTCGCATCGTTAACATGGTTTATGTTGCTGTTGAATCTATGAAGCATTAATGGATGTTGACATAAAATATACATATATTATAATATAAATATGGGGGCTCAGTAGTTCTCACTGTTCACTGTTGTTTTGAAGCACTGTGGTTGTAGGGTTGATTCTGACCCAAATTCTTTGAGTTTGCACATCTTCTGTGTAGTTTTCCTGATGAAATGTGCTGAGGGAATGTGATAGGGATGCTTACTCTACTGTGGCAGGTACTGGATGATAAACAACTCTATGAACATTGTGAAAACATAATATAATTCATCACAAGTGTTTCCTTTAATTTTTTAGTCGAGCTTGATAATACATTTCTGTGAAGGAAGAACTTAATAAGACTGTGTGTATCTAGCCAGTAAAGCATAGCAGCCAGTCATGTGCTTTTATTGTACAATCTGCAGTACACTAATCAAAACTTTTTGCTGATGGGCTACTTTTTTTTTAGTCCAAAAATATCTATTATGTGATTTTGGAGTATCTGACCATGACTTCATATTATCATTTTGTGGTTCAGATTCATTGTAATTGAAGGATGTGTATTTCCTCTTTGTATGTCTATGACATGTAGTAAGAGTAGAGTTGACTTACAGGAGATGTATGTATCAGAATTTAAGATGGGCGAATTTATTCACCAGGGGCAAATTCGCTGCAAATTCCCGCAATTTGCCACCAGCGAATTGACGCAACGCGACAAAAACGATGTGACGCGCTCGAAGTCGACGCGATGCGCATCAAAAACATGCCGCAACTTGTTTCACGATTTTTTTCTGCGAAGCGAAACGGGGTAGATTCGCCCATCACTATTTAAGACTGCATTTCCTTTTTACAAGTTTAACTTGGATTTGCAGTTTTGAACTTTATCACCTTATTTTATGGGTGAGATTCAAATTCGATGAGATCCAAGTCACATACAGTAGACTTCAATATAGTTTTCATGTGATATATAATGATCTGTTTTTTCTTATTGGATTGCATCTGGCTCTTTGGAAAATCCAAAGTAATGTTCTTTATAATGTTCATTGGCTTTCTCTGTTTCTCTCTCCTATACTGTATATATAATATAGGGGAACATGTGAAAATGTAAATACATTCAACATTGTATTTGTCTAATCAAAGCCTTAACTCATCTATTTAATCTCTCGCTCTCAACTGGACTATTCCCGTCTCAACTAAAACATGCTCTTGTCACCCCCATTCTGAAAAAACCCTCTCTTGATCCCTCTAATCTTGACAACTTCCGACCTATCTCTCTGCTACCTTTCATCTCTAAACTACTTGAGAGTCTAGTCTACAACTGATTAACCTCATTCCTCTCTGACAATAACCTGCTGGACCCCTTACAATCTGGTTTTAAAACACAACACTCCACTGAAACTGCTCTGACCCGTCTAACTAATGACCTTCTAACAGCTAAAGCCAACAAAAAATTCTCACTACTAATTCTGTTGATCTCTCAGCTGCATTTGACACTGTAGATCACCCTCTCCTCCTCCAGTCCCTCCATTCGCTCGGCCTTCGTGACAAAGCCCTGTCCTGGTTTTCTTCCTACCTCACCAATCGTTCCTTCAGTGTCTCCTATAACGGAGTAGCATCTTTCCCCCTACCTCTCTCTGTCGGGGTTCCTCAAGGCTCTTTCCTGTGACCCTTATTATTTTCTCTATATACTTCCTCCCTCAGCAAATTAATCAGTTCGTAAGGGTTCCACTACCACCTCTACGCTGACGATACTCAGATCTATCTCTCCTCTCCTGATCTCAACCCAGAACTCCTAACTCGTGTCTCCTCCTGCCTGTCTGCTATCTCTACTTGGATGTCACAACGCTACCTTAAATTAAACCTCTCCAAAATTGAAATGGTTTTTTTTCCTCCAACTAACACCACTAACATCCCGGAAGTATCTATCGTAGTTAACAATTCCACAATTAACACCCCGTCTCCCCAGGCCCGGTGCCTTGGGGTTATCCTAGATTCTGCCCTGACATTCACTCCTCATATCCAGTCACTTGTTAAGTCATGTCACTTCCACCTAAGGAACATATCAAAAATACGATCATTTATCACCCAAGACGCTGCCAAAATTCTTATTCACTCTCTTATCATATCGCGTCTAGACTATTGTAACTCTCTTTTAATTGGCCTTCCCCTCCAGAAACTGTCACCTCTCCAGTCCATAATGAACACTGCTGCTAGGCTTATACACCTCAGCAACCTCTCCTCCTCTGCCATACCATTCTGCCAATCCCTGCACTGGCTTCCACTCCCCTTCAGAATTAAATTCAAATTAATGACCCTGACATTCAAAGAACTTTATAACTCTGCCCCTCCCTACATCTCTGAACTAATCTCCATTTATTCACCCAACCGCCTACTACGCTCCTCTACTGACCTGCTACTCAACTCTTCTCTCATTACCTCCTCACATGCTCGCATTCAAGACATTGCAAGAGCTGCACCCCTCCTCTGGAATTCTCTCCCACGGTCTGTCTAACTTTCTCCCAATCTTTCAGCTTTCAAGAAATCTCTAAAAACCCACTTTTTAGAGAAGCCTACCCTCACTGTTAACTACTCAATGCAATACCGCTTACATTACTACATCTCTCACCCACTTTACTCTGATCTTGCCCACTCCCACACCTTGTGTATCATTCCCTTTAGCTTACTCTGTACAGGGCCTTCCTCACCTCCTGTACCAGTATTTGTGATGTATGTACAGTAACTCCATATTTATTGTGACGTATGTAACTCCTCATGTTCTATGTATGTAATTCATGTGATTTAGTTGAATAATCACATTCACTTTACAGCGCTACGAAACAAGTTGGCGCTATAGAAATACATGTTAATAATAAAATAATAATAATAACATTGCTTATGTCTGTGAGAATTTGGGCAAAATCCTTTGAATTTCTAAAACTTTGAAAAAATCACTGTAAAGGTTCCATGAGGTACCCCATAGACTGAAATGGCAATTCAACAGTTTTCAGGTGGTGAAGTGTCGAATTCTAATTTTTTGAAAGAGACAGAACTTCAGAATTCGAATTTTCAATTTTTTTTCAATTTGAAATTAATTTTGAACTATTCGATAGTCAAAGTAGCCCAAAATTACTTTGAAATTTGAATTTTTGAAATTCGAATTTGATGCAGATTTTTACTTCAACCATTAGTAAATGTTCCCCTAAGATGCATGGTCAATATTAGCAAAGTAAAATGATTGTAACTGATTAATAGGAGAACATTCCTGCTATTTGCACATGGGCAACAGTCAAAGGCCAGGCAGGGTAGCACTGGGACATTACTAGGGATTTCCCATTAATCTCAAATGTCTAGACAGTTTCTTGTTAGTGATTTGCCACAGGGTCAATGGTGTAGCCACTTACAGAAAGTAAAAAGCAAGGTTCACCTAACTCAGGAGGGAATATTAAAAAATCATAAGAAGGGAAATATTATGAATTTGCCATAAAATCACCTTATATATAACAAAAATGTAATACATATATATTTAAAAAATGTAATATATATATATATATATATATATATATATATATATACTTACTAATCTCTGTGTGTCCTGCCCCTTCTTTCAGAGCTGCGAACCCTTCGCCTAGCACTGTATAAAGCTCATTTCAGTAGCCTCTTTGGATATTCCCTCGATAGGAATCTCCCCTCCGTCTCACATAGTTGTAACACCACAGTCGCAGTGGAGGAGTTATTTCTTAACACTCATCAAGACTGGGAAATTGGCAGTGATAGTTTAGTAGACCTTGGATGTTGACTGTCAAAATGTAATAGGGTGTTGCAATCTGTTGTTTTCCAACAAAGAGAGTATTCTAAATATTGCCCTTTATGGGTTATCTGTAAATCTAAAAATAGTGCAGTACTGTCACTGGTAGTGGCAGTAAATTTGACTGAACCCCCTAAATTATTCAAATAAGTCACCATATCATCAAAAGATCACTTACTACAGCGCCAAATGATTAGTAATCATCAATATATCACGACTTAAATCGAGAAAAAATATTATTTTATTACAATTGATGCATAAATTGATGCATAAACAAATTTACATATGCAAGTGCCTTGCCAACCTTTAAGTATATAGGCATAGACCATATACACCACCCTCCAAGAGGGGTGGGGATACTGTAGGTCTAGATGCTTTTACAGAGGGAAAGCTTAAGACAATGGCACCATATGGTCTCAATGACAAAAATTTGTCAGCGTCTCGTTTTGGACATGGCCGTCTGTTTTTGTACGCCGGCGTTCATTCTTTGGATGCTGGCAATGGGCGCCGGCGTCCAAAAACCGATTCGCCCATCACTATTTATAACTGATGACATCTGAACTCGCCGTTTATAAGAATATTATTTACAGGATATTCACGGCTTTTGTGTATTATATATATATATTTATATATATATATTGTCAAAGGTAGGTGGCTGCACTCACAGGACTTATGTAGATAAATTGCTTTATTACACACTGACATTTCGGCTGATACAACAGCCTTTTTCAAACTTTGAAAAAGGCTGTTGTATCAGCCGAAACGTCAGTGTTTTATCTGC
>CM044436.1:111254268-111272485 GCA_024363595.1 Xenopus borealis
TTCCCAGAGACTGTTATCCACTGTTACTATAGGCACCATCTCTCCCTACTATACCTGCTACCCCACAGCCATAGTTCCTTCCCTGAGACTATTATCCCACTGCAAGTATAGGCAACATCTTGCACTAATGGTACATTACACACTATTCTTGCTACCTGCAATTAAATGCTGTATGTATGTGTGCTCCAGTGCTTCCATGTTTGCATGCCCCATTACTGAATACTGATTTATAAGTTGGCTGATGTTCAGAATATCTGAACTTTTATAGTGAAGCATTTGGCAGCTCATTTCCTGCCTGATACAGTAAGATTCAAAAGCTGTAATTCTCTACTACGTTGGTCCATTAGTCATACTACCCATGGCAGCTGTGAGATTTTATGGATAATTGGAGAAAGAATACGTTTTTTTGGTTGTTTGGCACAGATGTTCCCTTTAATTCTTGTAGGTATCGTGCAATGTGCAGCTTGGAAAATAATACTTGTTTATGAAAAAGTACAGATTATTCTGGCTTTGTAATGGTATAATTTTATCATGTGCATGTCTATAAACAGACTGTTCTGTGCACACCACAATCTGTTGCTTAAAAAAAAACATACTCATTTCATGCCCAAGGCACTTAGTTATGCTGTGTACTTATTTTCCTTTTCCATCCTGGTCATGAGTGCATATCGCACATGGATTTGTGATTGCATTTGCCAATTATTTCAGATTGCACTGAATCCTGTACAAGTTGTAAGCTGCCCTGTGCTTATTGCTTGTTATAGGCAGGTAATACAGACAGGGATCTGCAGTGACATGGCTCTACTTGCACTCCCTAATCTGTAAGACTGAATGACACACAAGTAAGGGAGCAGGTAAGATAAGATATGTGTATGCGAATCTGCAACCCGTAATACAGCACGGGTCCTATGAATGTTTGCTCCTGTGTTTTTGTACTTTGCCCCACATGCTTTAAATGAAGCCCTTGTATTCCCACATGTTTACTTATGTTTTCTGCAAGACAAACCATATAGGAATACATACATTATATGTGGGCATATGGTGTCCAGAAAATGTGCACTACCCAGGCACATGTATAAGAACTGATTCTTTAAGCCAACCAATCACAATATGGGTCATTATCTGATGAGGTTTGGAAATAATGTACATAAAACGGCGGCCATTTGTAAACTGATGCGGCGAGAAAAAGCGTTTGAGTTGATTAGATACCATAGTCGTTTGCTTAAAAGGCATATTCCATGTAAATGTATCATTGTAACAGTGATACTGGGTTTTAGACACATGCCAAAACATTACAGTTAAAGCACTTGAAGTTTGTAATATTGAATTGATTATAAGTCTTTTGGCTGTGCATTTTGTCCAGTGCATTTGTTTTACTTCAAACCATGAAAGGGCCAATACAGAATGATGTCCTGCTAGCCAATAATTAAACCAGATCATGTGCCCTTGCCTGAGAAAATTTGAGAACATTTCCAAACTTGAAATCTGACCTAATTCTAATAAAATGTTGGTTGGACTGGTCACGTACCTGGTCCCCATGAACAAACCAATATGATGCATATTCCTTTAGGAGTGACTAAGTCAGCAGACACTGGGGCAGATTCACTAAAGAGCGAATTTACACCAGGCACACTCAGATACGGTTTAATAGCAAAGTATTTCATAGTGAAGATTAGCTATCGTTTATTTATGCCTAGCGAAAAGTACTAGTATTCTTATGCTTAGGCCAGTTTGAATAGGATGGGTACCTTAAAGTTGTATGGATTAGTGATGTGTGAATCGGCTGCGATTCGCTTCGCCGAATTTTTCGCAAATTTCTAGAGAAATTCTCAAAATGGCGTGTCTCGTTTGGCCGTGTCTCCTTTGGACGTGGGCACCCATTCCCCGCATAGAAAAAACGGACTCTGCCGAAATTTTGCCTGTGTTTCGCAAAGTTATTTAATCGCGGGAGTTCGCCCAGAATGCCCCGAATTTGCCACAGGCGAATAAATTCGCCCATCACTAGTATGGATGTCTTTATTAGTGATGGTGCAAATGCTTCTTCAGTGCAAGCATTTGATAACGTTAGCGTTTGTTTATACCTAGCAAAAAGTTACTAGTGATCTTACGCTTAGGTCAGTTTGAATAGGGGAGGTACCTTAAAGTTGTATGGACGTCTTTACTTGTGATAGGGATGCATTGAATCCTGGTTTCGGATCGGGATTCAGCTGAATCCTTCTACCTGGCCAACCAAATCGGAATTGTGGCAGGGAGGGAAATTGCACTACTTTTTTCACAAAACAAGGAAGTAAAAAATGTTTCCCCTTCCCACCCCTAATTTGCATATGCAAATTAGGATTCAGATTTGGTTCGTTATACGGCTGAATATTTTTCAAAGGATTCCAAAATATTGGATTCGGTGAATCCCTAATTAGAGATGCTGGTGCAAATGCTTGAAGTCCAATGAATCTTTATAAAGACAAAAGAGATCATCAGCGCTACTCAACAAGTTGGCGCTATAGAAATACATGTTAATAATAATAATCTAATGTCCTACACAGGAGCCCACTGTAAAATAAATGCTCCATGCCACTCAAATGTCTGGGGGAAAATGATTAACCCAAAAATGTTTAAGTTAGGACTTTTGCAGGCAATCCCGCTAGCGTTAGCCATTTTCCTCTTTAGTGAATCTACCCCAATGTTGGCAGTGCATGAGCAGTTTTATACAGAGCCATGCATTTGTTGCTTAATTGGTGCCTCAGAGGCTCTCCACTCATTCAGACTTTAGGATAATTTATACTATGGTCTCAAGTAATTGATTAAAGCACTTGAGAGAAATAAAGAGGGTTCACTCTCTGAGCATTTTGCTTGACCAAAGCAGCCACAAATGTATCTACTGTATGGCTATGGCAGCCCAGTATAAATATAGAATACTGTTACTCAGAGAGGAACTTTGTGGTGGACTATTGAACAGTGATCCTCAGAGTAAATACAAGGATACAAATTAAAAATCTGGACATGACTCCTAACTAAATTTCCTTGTTTTGAATAACATCTGAAGTCCTGTAAGCGATGAGATGCATGCACCATTTTTTAAAACACGTACAAAGTGATTCATCGTTTTTTTGTTGGCTGGTTGTGATGGGGGATGATTTCTTCTTAAAATGACACTCGAACAAGGTTTGTGTTATTATGTCTATAGTTCTGGTGTTGTCAGTCGTAAAATATTTTACTAGCTACGATTTAAATTTACTCCTTATAATGATTTTCTCTCCCAGGCATAGTAATCTTTTCATCCAATAAGACCTGAAGAGGTTTCCATATTGTTTTCTCTTCATTGCTATCAATAGTCATAAACATATTCAATATTTGTTAGGAAAGGGGAATATAGTAGGGATTCCAATGTATTAGCCCTGTTAGCTGTTAACCTGAGATTGGCCAGGGTGGTACTCCTGCTGAACACTGACCCAATTCCCCAACAATCCTCTCACGCAGTAGAGTTCAGATCAGACATAAACTTTAAAGTCTTGAGGATCTCTGGAATATAGTGGAATGGATTGGCAGAAACAGTGCTCTTTTTAGCAGACAGAAGCACCAGCCTGGGGGTCTAATAGTGATCACACCACCCAGTGAATGTCCATTTCCTTGTCCTTTAAAGGAGAAGGAAAAGTTAAAACTAAGTAAGTCTTATCAGAAAGGTCCACTTAAATACACCAGTGAAGCCTAAAAATAATGCTGCTCTGAGTCCTCTGTCAAAAGAAACACTGCATTTCTTTCCTTCTATTGTGTACACATGAACTTCTGTATCAGACTTCCTGTTTTCAGAGTAAACCCCAGGCGTGAGCATGCTCAGTTTGTTCCTCCCCCCCTCCTTCCTGTAATCTGAGCCCAGAGCTGTGAGTAGGGAGAGACTCAGGCAGGAAGTGATGTCACACCAAGCTAATACTGCAGCTTCTATCCTAAACAAACAGAGAGAGCTTCTAGAGCTTTTACTCAGGCATGGCAAATCATTCTGCAGAATAAATATAGCATTCTAGCTTGCACTATTGCAGCTAATCTATTGGCAATACAATGCCTCAGTAGCTTTCCTTGTCCTTTAATATGATGCTGTTTTCCTCTTTATTATTAATTTAATTTTGCACATGTATTGTATAGAGGTATGTGTATATGTAGTAGAATGTGTCCTTTGCTACCTAGTGTCGATTAATGTAATGTATGGTGTCCTTAATTTCATTGTTTATGTTTGGGAAATTAGCTCTGTTGAGACTGCAAACAATAAAGAGTAGCTGGACGACTGCCATTCCTCTGAATTACATTATTGTTTGCAGAGATAACAACTGACCTTGCTGGGAGGCAGAAATATTGACAGAATCACACAGCCTCCACAACTTCCAGCATTGCAGCCTGATCCCGGCAGGGGGTGAATGTTTATTTGATGTAGTGCCAGGAAAGCAGGTCACATACTGATGTTCAGATGTAGAAGAGCTTTCAGAATCATTCCATGGTGATTTGGACTGCAGAACATAATGCTTTTTACAGTCATACAAGTCAACAGTGAAGTTGGGACCTAAGAAAATATTTTTCAATGCTACTACACCATAGGATTAGCTTGAGTTCCAAATATTAGAATGATTATTAAGCACAGGTTAAGTGGGGTGAAGCCTGGAAAGGGCAATGGGTTTTTTCTTTTGTTGTTACTTGGTCATGTTCAGACAAAGAAAGAGACAAAGGGGCATAATCACTAAATGGCGAATTGTTGCCAGCGACCGCTTCACCCACTTCGCACCACTTTGCCAGGTTGCAAATTTGTTACCAATATTCTAATTCACTAAAATGCCAAGTTGCGTCCTCTGCGACTTTTTCCTAGCGATACTTCTTCAGTGTGAGCATTTCGTAGTGAAGATTCGCTAGCCTTTGTGCCTAGCAGGAATTACCTTGTAAACTTACGAATAGGGGAGGTGCATAAAAATCGTATACATGCCTTTTTTTCAAGATGTTGGTGCAAGTGGCCATTTTTTATTTTATTTACAAATGTCCAAGGGAGCTTAATAAAGACATTAAAGCTCCTCTAATGACCTAGACATGAGCCCACACTTAAATAAATGTGTTAAACAAAATGTTCACACAAAAATCTATAATAGTTCAGACTTTTGAGGGCAATCCCGCACTAAAAATAGAAAAGTTGACTGCGTTTTTTTACACTTTTTATGACTTTCCAGGGTACAGGATATGATGTCACTGACCTCAGACTGAGGATGATGTAGATTCTTTTCAATTCTCTAAGGAATTGTCATCTGCGCCTGTTGGTGAATTGGCAATGTCCCTGTGGATGGGATTTCTGACAAAAAGTCGCTAGCGTTAGCTGCGTCTCCCTTTTGTATATCCACCTAAAAGTCTAGGATTGCTGGAACAACTTTAAATTTGCCCAAAAGGAAAACAATCTCAGCCTACTGGAGCAGCACTATTAACTGATGCGTTTTGAAAAAAACATGTTTTCCCATGACAGTTTCCCTTTAAGCACCCCCAATAATAGTATTCACTTTCCTGATACCCCAAACTGATGCTCCAGTCAGCAGAAAATTGTCCCATTATGGAGTTGTACATGTGAGCACCACAAAGTGATCATCCTGCTTCTTTTTTATTCATTATGCTCCTGCACAGTAGAGTAAAAAGCCAAACTTTAACAAAAAGTCCAGTCTTTTTGCTATGAGCATGTATCACTTTGTGGTGCTCATTCACTGATAAGAATTCTGTGCCTGGGCCTGTATCAGGTAAGTGATTGCAGTCACTTAGAAGTGCTGAACTTTTGGGACTTTCCTTGACATGCTTCTGCACGTTTACTAACAAGTCCATCCAGCCTCTACTGCTGAATGCACAAATGTGTCTATTGATGCAACGCACAGCAGGTTATGTCGATAGATGAAAGCAACCTGAGTTCTGTGGATCAGATGCAGAGATGCACTGGAAATGCACTGGAAAAATACAGCAGGCACAATTGGATCTGTTTTGATGCATCTTTTGCATAATTGGTAAAGAAAACCTGAAGATTTGCATCCTAAATTTAAATTTGCTCAGTGTTTTATATGATGTGTTTCTCTCGTTCCATAAGTTGTTCCAGGCTGACGAGCTATTATAGGAGCAGACAGCACATTGAGCTTTTGTAACTTACCCAAGAACACAGAGATCTGGCCAGAATTATTTGCAATGAGGCCCAGCTTTCCATGGAACATTTTCATTCCAAACAAAAAAAAATTTTCTCCAAATTTCCGTTCGTTCTTGGTCAAAGTGAAAGAATACAGACATTCTCCATAGGTTTTTACATAGCACTGATTCACGTTTTCATGGCGAGAACCATTTAAAGGAACAGTAACACCAAAAAGAAAGGGCTTTAAAAAAATGACAATGTAATGGAGTATTGCCCAGCACTGGTACAAATGGTGTGTTTGCTATAGAAGCACTACTGTAGTTTATTTTAAAAAGCTGCTGTGTAGCCATGGGGGCAGCTATTCAAGCACAGGATATACAGTAGATAGACAAATTCTGAAGAATTTCAGTGTATACCACAGAGCTTATCTGTTATCTGCTGTGTATTCTGTGTCTTTTCTCCTGTTTCAGGAGCCTGTTTTCAGGCTGCCCCCATGGCTACACAACAGCTTGTTTATATAAACTATAGTAGTACTTATCTGTTATCTAGTGTGTATCCTGTGCTTTAATGGCTGTCCCCATGGCTACACAGCAGCTTGTTTATATAAACTATAGTAGTACTTATCTGTTATCTACTGTGTATCATGTACTTGAATGGCTGCCCCCACGACTACACAGCAGCTTGTTTAAACTATAGTAGCACTTACCTGTTATCTACTGTATATCATGTGCTTGAATGGCTGCCCCCATGGCTACTCAGCAGCTTGTTTATTTAAACTATAGTAGTACTTATCTGTTATCTACTGTGTATCCTGTGCTTGAATGGCTGCCCCATGGCTACACAGCAGTGTGTTTATATAAACTATAGTAGTACTTATCTGTTATCTACTGTGTATCCTGTGCTTGAATGGCTGCCCCCATGGCTACTCGGCAGCTTGTTTATATAAACTATAATAGTATGTATCTGTTATCTACTGTGTATCATGTGCTTGAATGGCTGCCCCCATGGCTACACAGCAGCTTGTTTATATAAACTATAGTAGTACTTATCTGTTATCTACTGTGTATCATGTGCTTGAATGGCTACACAGCAGCTTGTTTATATAAACTATAGCAGAATTTCTGATGTAAACACGCCGGCTTTAACAGTACATTTTATTATTATTATTTTTTGGTGTTCCTGTTCCATTACATCTGTCTGTTTAATAGTGGAAGCATTATAGTTCTGGTTAGTTAAAGGACCAGTAACAGCAACATTTTTTTGTAAAAAGTACACATTGAAAAAAACCACCAAGACAAATTAAACTTTAAAATCCCAAAGTCTTTATTAAGAAATAACTTACCGAAACTCTGCTTGCACTCCTCTTCAGATAAGGCGATCAGGCGATCCATCGTGCGGCACTTGAATTCTGCTCCAGGGAGTAGAAATCGAGCACCGCATGATGGATCATCGCCCTGTCGCTTTTTCTAAAGAGGAGAGGAAGCAGAGTTTCGGTCAGTTATTTCTTAATAAAGACTTTGCGATTTTAAAGTTTAATTTGTCTTGGTGGTTTTTTTTTTTTTCAATGTATACTAACGACTGTTACTTGTCATTTAACATATTCAAACAGGCTTTGTAAGATTTTTCCATCTTCGTGTGCTTCCGTCTTCATGTGTCCTTTATTGCGGGTGATGCTGGCATTGCTTAGCAACTCTGCCATCGATAAATACACAGGTGTGTAGCTATAAATAAAAGAGAAAACTCTGCAAGCCGCGTAAAATCCCCATTGGGCACTTTCCTAAATAGATGTCTATTCAAAGCAGTGCTAAAATGTCTCTGAATGGCACTACTGGGTACTGTAATAGTGTGCTTAGGTGAATATATTTATATTTCTTTGTGCGCTCCTTGTATTGTTTAAGTGGCACGGGTGCATTATATTTTAGTGACCTTGAAGGTTGGATGTGAATTTTGTTTTTGGGAAGCTCGTGCATTTATGGAGGCATTGCATGGGTTGTACGGTGTTAAATTAAATTTGAATATGATGTAGACATTGATATTCTGAGACAATATTTTTTTCAGTGATTTTTCAGTTGTTTGGCTTTCTGTTCAGCAGCTCTCCAGTGTATGTGGTTGCTAGGGTCTTATTTGCCCTATGAGCCAGAAACCAGGTAGTGGTTTGAATGAGACACTGGAAGAGGTGAGTTAAAGGGTACCTATGGCTTAAAAAAGTTACTCCCAACCAAAGGTGCAGGCAAAAAAATCTTCAGAGGGGTGGACTCCAATCCCCATCATCCTGCCCACTTCCTGCCCCGCCTCCACCAATCATGTCCGCCTCAGCCCCACCCACATAAAACAACAAATCCGCCTATATCCTACTCCTGCCCAACTTGCTTCCCCCTTTTTTTTTTCCGCTATAGAGCAGGGTGTGCAACCTGCAGCCCACGATGGATGTGAATGTGGCCCAGCTTGAAACACTTGGTTCCTAAGGAAATATCATGTTGCAAAGGCTATGGGAATAGGCAGGAGGGGGACTCTACCCATTGCTCAGTTAGTAGTAATAATAATATAATAATAATAAGTCTATTTAATATCCAGGTGTCCCATATTCCAGTGTATAGCTCCATCTGGTTATCCAATTGGTATTGTAGTTCTTTACTGTGTATTTTCTTTACTTTTACAAATCAAAAGTGTTTGTATATTTCATGTGTGGCCCCAGACAATTTTTCTTTTTCCAATGGGGCCCAGGGAAGCCAAAAGGTTGGACACCCCTACTATAGAGGAAGTCTCTACAGTCTGGACCCCCCTGTTCCCCAGGCCTCTCTGCAACTACGGGGTCATATTCGTCTATAGTTAAATCACTGGCTGCCAGGGTTGGTAACCCCCATTTGAAAGCTGGAAGGAGTCAGAAGAAAAAGACCAATAATTAAAAAACTATAAAAAAAAATGAAGTCCAATTGCAAAGTTGCCAGGAATAGGACATACTATAACATACTAAAAAGTAACTTTTGGTGTGACCCACCCCTTCAAGATCATACATTCATTCATGTTTGGATTAAAGTCTTTAAAGTCTGTGTATCTTTTTGTGACTTTATAGAATGAATGGTTGCAATACATTTAGCAGGAAACATGTCATATCAATAACTGGATAAAAACCTGCCTCTTATTATGAATTGTGATGGGTGAATTTATTCGCCAGGCGCGACTTTGCAGCGAATTCCTGCGATTCGCTGCTGGCGAATAAATTCACGAAACTCCAGCGAAAATTCGGCTGGCGAAAATTTGCTGGCATTAAAAAAAACGAGACGCACGCCAAAAATGACGCGATGTGTGCCGAAAATAGCATCCTTATAGTTATACATGTACTTGAAGCTGTTTACTAATAGGGTATTAATGCAAAAACTATAGTCCTACCAGCTTTTCCATCTTCATATGGCTTTTGATCTTGTTCTGTGATGAGTTCCAGTAGATCTGTGATAAAAAAATTAGAACCACACGGAATCCAAATATACAGGGGCGTAACTACCGGGAGAGCAGGGGGTGCAACTGGGCCAGGGTCCGTTCCCCTGCAGGAACCCCCAGCAGTCTCGTGCCCGCTTCAGCCATCTGGAATCGGCTGCAGCGGCACAGAAATTAGTCACGGACGGGGGGGCGGCTGCAGTGGGGGGGCTGCACAGCCCCCACCTAGTTCCGTTACTGCAAATTTAGCTTCAAATTATTTCGTGAAGCCTGCTTTCTTTAAAAGGTGATGATCATGAAAAATATGTTAAAAACATGTTATTAATTATATGTCTTGACTGTAATAACTGTAATGAGCTCAATGTATGTGAGTGCAATGTATGCAACCCTCCTCTCAGAGTAGATAAGTGTTGCTACTGGGGCTGCCATGTAAGACAGTGTCCGACACAGTAACTTTAAGGTAGGGATCCCCAACCACATACCTGATCTGGGCCACCGAGTCTGCATTTGATACAGACACACTGAATTTGACGCGGATGTGCCAAATTTGTCGGGGATGCACCGAATTTGATGCTGGCACACCCAAATTTGATACAGCACGCACTATATTTGAAGCAGACACAGTTTCCGTCCCCATTGATCCTTGTAAAAAATTACACCAGTCCCTGGCGCAAAAAGGTTTGGGGACCGCTGTATTAGGGGACAAGTATCTGCCAAAAATCTGACTTCCTCTCCCTTTTCTAATCTGATCATGTCTACAATTTATCATCATAAGAGTTTCCCATTTTGTGGTTTTCCAGTAGGGTTTATTGATGAATTTGCTAAGTGGTCTTGGGCTTCACATCTTCTTTGCAATAATCCACACTCACTGTAGTAGACCTGACTCTGGGGGGTCATTTATAAAGATGTGGTGTAATTAACAAGCAGAGTGGGCACATAATATTCGCAAAATTCGAGATTTTTGCCATATTTAAAAGCTTGTCTATAGCGATGGGCGAATTTATTTGCCGGGGCGAATTTGTGGCAAATTCCCGCGATTCTCCTCTGGCGAATAAATTCGAGAAACGGCAGCGAAATGTCGCCTGGCCAAAATTTGATGAAAAAAACGAGTAGTGTGTTGTTTTTGACGCGACGCAACGAAAACAACGCCATGCTCATCGAAAACAACGAAACGTGACGAAAACGACGCCACGCACGTTGAAAACGACGTGCTGCGTCAAAAATGTGCAAATGAGACGTTTGTTTGCGGAGTGCGCCCACTGTGCAAGGTTGTTGTGCATGAAAATAGCATTGACCGTAACATAAATTCACAATTTTCAAAACTGTTTTGCAAATATTTTGTCTGGCACCAAAGTTGTGGCGTAATTCAAGTGCAGAGTGCCATATTTAAAAAGCTCTAATAGACATTCACAGTGTAAAGAAAAAACAAAGCAATTCTGTTTGGACACTCTTACTCAGTTTTATAAAGGGAAATACAGTATATTCCCTTATTATATATAAGTTTATAAATGAGCCCCTCTGACTACTACAAAGTTCTTGTAGTTGACAAAAAAAAAAAGTGACGTATGGACAGTAGTGTCTTGTTATCCAGTGAAATGTTTTATCTGACTCATGTCTTAGAATGGCCTGAGAACTGTTTGTTCTTCTCTTACACAGAGAAACACACATTTCCCGTCAGAACTTGCCATGCCTACTTAGTCACACATCGTGCATTAACAAATATTGTTAAGTGCATGTATGGGATACGTTATCTGGAAACCCATTATACAGAAAGCTCAGAATTTCAGAATAGTCCATAATTTTAAGAATGTTCTTTTTCTCTGTAATAATAAAGCAGAAGCTTGTACTTGATCCAAACAGATATATAATTAATCCTTATTGGAGGCAGAATAATCCTGTTGAGTTTATTTAATGTTTAAATGATTATTTTAACAGACTTAAAGGAGAAAGAAAAAGTTAAAACTAAGTAAGCATTATTAGAAAGGTCCACCTAAATATACCAGTAAGCTCTCAAAGTAATGCTGCTGTGAGTCCTCTGTGTCCTCCTTCTATTATTTACACATGGGCTTCTGTATCAGACTTTATGCCTTCAGCTTAAACCTCTTTAGGGATGGCGCGAACAGTTCGCCGGCGAACTTGTTCGCGCGAACATCCGCTGTTCGCGCTCGCCAAAAGTTCGCGAACGTCGCGCGACGTTCGCATTTTGGGTTCGCGTCAATTTGGCGCTTTTTTTTGCCGCATTTTTTTTGCCCTCTCACCCCAGACCATCAGATACATGGCAGCAAATCAGTAAGCTCTCCCTCCTGGACCACCCCACACCCCCTGGACCACTCCCCTTCCCTATAAAAACCGAAGCCCTGCAGCTTTTTTTTCACTCTGCCTGTGTGTGCTGAAGAGATAGTGTAGGGAGAGAGCTGTTAGTGATTTCAGGGACAGTGGATAGTAAGTTTGCTGGCTAGTAATCTACTGTACTTCAAACAACTGCCATCTAGCTGTGTGAGCTTGTTCACATTCTGTCTAAATATCCATAATATTACCCTCTCCAGAAAAAGCACCTGAGTGACTTTTTTAAAGCAGCCATAATATATTTTACGTAATCCGTATCCACCGGTGTAGTAGTGTATACGTTGACCTTGTAGCCATTATTTGCCCTGTAGCCATTTTTTGCCCAGTGTGTTCTTCAACCATCTAGCTGTGTGAGCTTGTTCACATTCTGTCTAAATATCCATAATATTACAGTGTCCACAACCACCTGAGTGACTTTTTTCCCTTTACAGCACAAAACGCAGCGCTGTGTCAACAATGGATTTTTACGATACATTTTTGCCCTTGATCCCCCTCTGGCATGCCACTGTCCAGGTCGTTGCACCCTTTAAACAACTTTAAAATCATTTTTCTGGCCAGAAATATCTTTTTTAGCTGTTAAAGTTCGCCTTCCCATTGAAGTCTATGGGGTTCGCGAACCGTTCGCGAACCGTTCGCAAATTTGCGGAAGTTCGCGAACATGTTCGCGAACTTTTTTCCGGCGGTTCGCGCCATCCCTAAACCTCTTTGCCCCGGGCGGGAGCATGCTCAGTTTGCTCCTCTTTCCCTCTCCCTTTTCTGCTGTAATCTGAGCCCAGAGCTATAAGTGAGCAGGGAGAATCTCAGGCAGGAAGTGATGTCACACAAGCTAATACTGCAGCTGCGATCCTAAACAAAAAGAGAGCTTCTAGAGCTTTTTACTCAGTTATGGTAAAACATTCTGCAGAGTAAATATAGCATTCTAGCTTGCACTATTGCAGATAATCTATTGGCAATAAATGCCCCTGAAGCTTTCCTTCTTCTTTAAAGGAGAACTAAACCATTAATTAAAAAAAAACCCTACCCCCAATACACCCCCTCCCCTCTTCCCCAGCATCGCTCTTACCCTGGGCAAATGTCCCTAGTTCTTCTTTAATGGATGGAGAGCAAAGTTAATGGGAAACCCCCTAGGTCAGGAGCATTCGGGATAATAGACCCCATATCTGTAATACAAAATATTATGTGTAGGAAATATCCCGAACTAAGAAAAATATTTAATTTAGGTATTTTACCCAGTGAATAAAGAATGAGGCCATACCTTACACAGTATGAGGGGAGGGCTATGCTGTAAAGTTACATTGGAGACAAGTATTACCAGAGATCTTTGTCAGATCTTTGCCTGTAGGTTGTTTGTAGGTGACCGTTCAAATCTAATTGCTGATTGGTTGCTATGGCTAACAGTACCTGTGATATTTGTCTCCAATATTAATAAATAATCTCCATATGTCTACAGAGCACTCCTCCTCCATGGGCAACATGGTGGAACAGGGATAAGCACGGCTGCCTTTGGTCTGATTTACATAGTGGGTGCCCCTAGACCTGCTGTCGTTTGTCGCCCTTGTCCCCTCCATTTTATTTGCTCAAATTTTCATCATCGGGACAATGGGAATTGGCATATGGGAAATTTAAATTTCTGAACCAATGTTGGTGTGGTTGGACAACATGCCGTCCCCTAAAATCCTGCCGCCCTAGGCCTGGGCCTAGGTGTAGGGTTGCCACCTTTTAAATATATTATTACCGGCAGTGGTGGGGGGGCGGGAAGAAAGGGGCAGCAATGCATAGATTTAAATGTAAATATTCATCAAAAGGGATGTTCTGCTCACACATTAAAGGGGTTGTCCACCTTTGAGTTAACTCATGATGCAGAGAGGGATATTTGAGTTATTATTTGTGGATTTTGAGTTATTCAGTTTTTTATTCAGCAGCTCTTCAGTTTGCAATTTCATCGGATTGCTACGGTCCAAATTATTCCAGCAACCAGGGGCATAACTACAGAGGAAGCAGACCCTGCGGCTGCAGGGGTGTCCAAGAGGTATAGGGGGCCCCATGATGCCCTAATTAATGAACAATTTCAACATATACTAGTAAAATGGACAACCATTGGATATATTGGGGGCCCTAAAATTAATTTGCTGTTGGGCCCAGTAACATCTAGTTACGCCACTGCCAGTGACCATGCACTGATCTAAATTGAAGACTGGGAAATGAATAGCAAAAGGCTAGGGGTGCACCGAATCCAAGATTCGGTTCAGTATTCGGCCAAGATTTTCAGCAGGATTCGGATTCTGAACTGAATCCTTAAAATCATGTGACTTTTCGTCACGCGGCTCTCTTTTGCCCTCCCCCTCACCAATGTGCATATGCAAATTTGGGTTCAGATTCGGTCCAGTATTAGGCCGAATCTTTCGCAGCTTATTTGGGGGTTCGGCGGAATCCAAAATAGTGGATTTGGTGCATCCCTAGAAAGCGCCTGCATACAGAGATGAGTAATAAAAAGTAACAATAACAATAAATGTGTAGCCTTACAGAGCATTTGTTTTTAGGTAGGGGGTCAGTGACCCCCATTTGAAAGCTGGAATGAGTCAGAAATAGAATGCAAATAATTAAAAAACTATATAAAAAAAAAAAAAACAAGAGAGACCAATTGAAAAGTTGCTTAGAACTAGAAATTCTTTAACATACAAAAAGTTAATTTAAAGTTGTACCGACCCTTTAACCCATATTTTCATATGAAATTGCTGAAAGCCTATCTATAAAGAGAGTATAGTGTGTTTGTTTTACCCATACAGAGTGCAGTAATTGTATTCATGCAACATCTGAGCTGGCCAGACACCTCTACTTTTTTTGCCAAACAAAAATAAATTGGGGATTTATTTTTCTCAGCTCTGTGTGTGTGTGTGTTTTTGCAGTGCAATGTTTCACACATACACAAAACTCTTGCCTCAGCCAGTTGCAGTATCATGGGTTTTTCTGATTGTCTGTTAGTGATGCAACTGAGTCTGCCACAGCAGTGCAACACATGTTTACTAGGCCTCTTACTTTCCAAGTCATTTAGCATGGTTTCTTAACTTTTCTTGTCTACGAGTAGTCGGCTCTTTCCTGCAAAAAAAAAAAAAAGTGACTAAAATGATGAGTTTACTAGGACAGTGCAAACTGTGCCACATTGAGGGGGGCGATATTAGGGATATGTCGCCCACTGATCGGATCACAATGCAGTCCATACGGGTGGTCAGAACACAGGACCGTATCAATGGACAGATGGGTTCCAACTAGATTTTTTACCCTGCCCAATAGAGATCTGCCCAACTTTCAGCGAGATATCAATCAGGGAAGCCCATTGGATGGCCCCACACACAGGCCAATAAGCTGCCGACTCTGTCCGTCAGCACCTTTTATGGGGACCTTTAGTGTGCCATTCCCTTTGCAGAAATCAGCTGCATCCATTGACACATCCATCTAGAGCAGTGATCAACAACCATAAGTAACACGTTGCTCACCAACTACTTGGATGTTGCTCCCAGTGGCCTCAAAGCAGATGCTTATTTTTCAATTCCTGGTTTGGAGGAAAGATTTGTTTGCATAAAAACCAGTTGTACTACCAACTAGAGTCTCCTGTAGGCTGCCAGTCCACATATGGGCTATCAATAGCCAATCACATACTGAACCTTATTTGGCACCACCCAGGAACATTTGCTTGTGTTGTTCCCCAACTCATTTAACATGTGAATGTTGCACACGGGTGAAAAAGGTTGGGGACCCCTGATCTAGAGGAGCACTGGTTCCAGGCTTGTGATTGGAGCATCTGACAAGTAGTCACAGCTTAATGTTGCAGTTACTCTCCTTGTGTTCTGTCTGAGAAAATCACATTAGAACATTAAAAAGCTTTCTTATAGTATCATATCTCTGAGCAATAATGTGTGTGTTTGTGTGTGTGTGTTGTATGAAGAAACCTTTGATATAATTCAGCTGAGGGGCTGATTAACCCAAGCTGAAAAGTGCCTAAAATGGCCTGCCCATGTGACCTTTGTACAGTGGCGGATTAATAAGATGTGAGACCCTCAGAGTACACTTTCCACGGGCCCCCCTTCTAGACTACTCCCACTCCCAAGAGTTTAGAAATATTTCATAATTAATCACAGTCACAGGTACACTTGGAGATACAAGGGCTCCATGGTTTAGCTTATTTCAATTATTATTTGTATATATTATATTTATTTTTATCTGGGTCCAGTCAGGGCAGGTTCCTACTTGGAAAAGATTAGGCAGCCACTCAAAGTAAGTAGCATGAATGTTCAAGCTCTTGAAGTCACGTTGGGCACTAGTGATGGGCGAATTTGTCCCGAGAAATTTGTGAAACGGTGACGGTGTCCATGAAACGGACACCGGCGCCAAACAACTGACTCCGGCATCCGCTTTTTTCTACACTGGCGAATTTTCATGACGCACCTTGCCTTATCTGATTGTCTAATCTTCTCCCAGTAGGTACTGACTAAACCAGGCCCAGCATCTATTAATCCACCCCTGCCTTTGTAATACAAAATGTTAATCTGTAAATAGATATACAGAATAACAGATAATAGAATAACTCAGTGATAATGGTTGAAATCTTAAATTGATTGATCATGTGATCTTTAGATTTTTTTTTTTTTAGTTTTGGCTTGAGAACAGGATTGGATATTCTGGAAATGTGCCATGTTATAATACAATCTACATCCAAAGGGCACCTTCTTTCTCAATCTCCCGATAGTATTTTAGACACACAGATTTCTCAATCAACATGTTTTTCCAGTGAAATAGCTTTTTGACTTGTGTTCAATCTTTTTTGTTTGCTCCAGTACTTTTCCTGCTGTTTCTTTTCAGGAAATCCTTACTGGACAAAGTTATGGCACATTGCACCGGGTCACATGATGACGACCTTGGGATGTAGCATTTTTGCAAACCGCCCTTCCCAAGTCTCTGCTGTACTTTTGCCTTTGCACTGTACACTTAGACCATATCTCCCAAATGTCCCGTTTTCAGAGGGACAGTCTGTCTTTTGATAGCTCAACCCACAGTCCAGGCCCGGACTGGCAATCTGTGGGATCTGGCAAATGCCAGAGGGGCTACTATAACATCTCATTGAAAGTCAGTATTTAGTGGGCTGGTGGTGGCTTTTTGGTTCTCTATGTGGGCTTATAGGGCCTCTTTGAACCTGAAGGGCCTATTTTAATTCTCACTCTGGACCTGCCACAGTCCCTCATTTGTACTAGAATGTCCCGTTTTTCTCTGCACTAAAATTAATCGGCTTTTGGCAGACAGTCCAGAAGAGCCACAGCAGAAGATAAGATAGTTCTGTACCAATTTCTAGATAAGCAAATAAGTAATTGTAACAATAACGGATTAGTGATTGGCGAATCTATCCCGTTTTGCTTTGCCGAAAAATTCGCGAATTTCCAGCAAACTTTCGCTACGTTTTTGACGCGTCGCGTCGTTTTCGACATGCATGTCGCATCAATTTCTTTTTTTTTTGACGCCAGAGAATTTTCGGCAGGTGAATTTTAGCTGGCTTTTCGCAAAATTATTCGCCGTCGAGGAATCACGGGAATTCGCCACAAATTCGCACCATCACTACAACGGATCCCTCGAGAACCCTTAGACTCACAGCTTATCGGGCAATTCACCTTCATTAACAAAACTAAAAAAACAGAATAAATGTTCAAACTTTCAAAACCTGTCAAATTTTGTAAAATTAACTTGCTAATTAGGGGCCGTGGCCACAAAAATGTGGCCAAAAAATTCCGCAGCTCTGAGCTCGTCTCACTTTTTCTTTCTCAAAATGTTGGGAGGTATGTTAGAACTAAAGGGAATAGCATGAACAAGCCCTTCAAAATCAAGTAATTGAGCTGTAACTTGTGATGGGCGAATTTATTCGCCTGGGGAGAATTCACTGCAAATTCCCGCAATTTACCGCCAGCGAAAAATTTGCCTGGTGAAAATTCGCCAGCATCTCGTTTTGGACGCTGCATCAGTTTTTGGATACCGGCATCCAATTTTGGATGCCGGCATCTGTTTTTTTGAAAACAGATGTCCACGTCCAAAAATGGCCGCCCGTGTCCACAAACAGATGCCTACGGAATTTGTCACAGTGAAAACGGTATTTTTCGCAGTTTCACGAATTTCTCAGAAAATTCACAAAAAATTTGGCGAAGCAAAACACTCTATATATTCGCCCATCACTAGCTGTAACTACATTTTATTTGCTGAAATATATATATAATGATTCTAGATATATATATATATATATATATATATATATATATATATATATATATATAT
>CM044436.1:111274257-111288695 GCA_024363595.1 Xenopus borealis
ATATATATATATATATATATATATATATATATATATATATATTAGAGAGAACAATGTGTGTGTGTGTGTGCGCTGTCTTTTACATGTGCCAGTTTCAGATATCTATGTCACATTTTACGGCCTAGCAATTCCCATATACCCAGGGACAGCTGTAAAATTCTGACACGCATGAGTGCATTAATAAAGTGCATTTGTTATGCTTTTAGTTAATACATCTGGAATGCTTTGAGCACCGTTTATAAATGTGGTTGTTTATTATGGGCTTGCATTTACGCTTTCCTTTAAGGTACACGGGGTGTGGGACTCGTGGGGAAATTGGTAATATGGAAAAGAGATGTGTTCAGCGAAAGGCAGAATGGAAAATAGAATGGAAAATAATTTTGTCAATTTGTTAAAAAAAAAAACTATTGGTTGTTGCTGTGGCAGTTTAAAGTGACACAAGCGAGATGTATGTGGCATTTGTTCTGTTTATATAGAATTAACCAATTATCCCTTTTTTTAACAAGACTGAGAACTAGAAACCTATTTGGATGCAGGGCCCCCGTATTGCATGTCATATAAGTAACCAAAGAGCTAGCTACACATGTAGGCAGTTGTATGCCAGGCGTGAAATGAACATGGTGGAAATACAGAACCAGCAAGTGTATTGTTTTATTTATAATATTGGTGTGTAGGTGCATCTCAGGTCATTTTGCCTGGTCATGTGCTTTCAGAAAGAGCCAGCACTTTAGGAGGGAACTGCTTTCTGGCAGGCTGTTGTTTCTCCTACTCAATGTAACTGAATGTGTCTCAGTGGGACCTGGATTTTACTATTGAGTGTTGTTCTTAGATCTATCAGGCAGCTGTTATCTTGTGTTAGGGACCTGTTATCTGGTTACTTTCCCATTGTTCTGTTGTTAGGCTGCTGGGGGGGGAAGGGGAGGGGGTGTTGTCACTCCAACTTGCAGTATAGCAGTAAAGAGTGACTGAAGTTTATCAGAGCACAAGTCACATGACTGGGGCAGCTGAGAAACTGACAATATGTCTAGCACCATGTCAATGAAATATAAAAAAAATCTGTTTGCTTTTGAGAAATAGATTTCAGTGCAGAATTCTGCTGGAGCAGCACTATTAACTGATGCATTTTGAAAAAATGACAGCATCCCTTTAAGCTGTTTCCCAGCACCTATAAACATATACAAAATACACCCGTGGAACACACCCACAATATTGCTATTTTACCTTTTTTGCTGGATAGACTTACTTAATTGCTATTTAGTTAATAAAATAAAATACAGTTATGGGATCAGCTTTCAGGAATCCTGCTATCCAGAAAACTCTGAATTACAGAGAGACCATACACCCCACAATCCACTACTTTTAAAATGATTTCCTTTTTCCCTGTAATAATAAAACAGGAGCTTGTACTGGATCCCAACTAAAATACAATCAATCCTTATTGAAAGCAAAACCAGCCTAATGGGTTTATTTGATGTTTACATGATTTTCTAGTAGACTTAAGGCATGAAGATCCAAATTACGGATCTTATCTTTTAACCGTAAAACCCCAAGCCCTGGGAATTCTGGATAACAGGTCCCATACATGTAAACAAATGTTCCACAGGCAGTTTTATGTGCTATGAGGAGTAGTAGGTTCTCATCATTGATCACAATCTGCCCTGTGTAGCTTTACCAGACATCAATATTCTCTTTAGTGGGACTCTGCATTTGGCATTGATGTCACCTCATGTGGCTACAACTTGCCATGCAGTGGAGTGTATAGGAATTCTCTTAACATCAAAGCAAACATGTTTATTCTTAGGTACATATCATTAAGCTCAGACATATGTATATTTTACCCAGGAGCATTAACCCATGGCAACTAACGAGCAATTAGTTGTGATTAATCATGTATAGTAAGAATAAGGGGAAAACATGTATACTGGTTACTGCTCTAGTTTTCCTATTTGCACTTCTCTGTACAGATTATTGCATCTGACAATCATTTCCACTGGGAAGGGTTGTTATGCTGTTTTGTCACCTGATATAGTTGGAGATTTAAACCCAAAAATTTATTGATTTTTACATTTACGCTTCTTTGAGCACCACTGCAGTTTACAACAATTTTCTCTTTTTTTCTAGCGTGTCCTGAGCTATTTGCATTTTTATACTGCTGATTTTGGGCTTTTGTCGGTAACCCTACAATAAAATTAGGGATGGACCAAATCCAGGATTCTGCATTTTTTCTGCAGGATACGGATTCCGCCGAATCCTTCTGCCTGGCTTAACCGAATCCGAATCCTAATTTGCATATGCAAATTAGGGCAAGGGAGGGAAATCGCCTGACTTTTTGGCACAAAACAAGTAAAAACGTTTTCTCCTTCCCACCTATAACTTGCTTATGCAAATTAGGGTTCAGATTCCGTTCGGTATTTGGCCGAATCTTTCGGGAAGGATTCAGCTGAATCCAAAATAGTGGATTCGGTGGATTCCTAAATAAAATAAATACAAGAAGTACAGAGAAAATGCATAGGCAGTTGCAGGTTCCTTTTAGCAGTCATGCTGGTGTTTCGCGAATTTATTCGCCAGCGGCGAATCGCGGGAGTTCGCTGCGAATTCACCCCTGGCGAATACATTTGCCCATCACTAATAGTTAGTGTTTTTGTTAGGTCCTTGAATTTTGATGGAACTGGTACAAATCTGGTAGAGGGGGTGAGAGGGTCTCATTACAAATGTGAAGATCCTTCTCTACACTTCATCTTAGTGTTCATATTGCTAATGTATGGTTTTGCCAAAGCCAAATTTACAATGCACAGTTTAGGACAATCATTACAATATGCTAAACAGAATTATCTTTAATTTCATTCCAGCAGTGTTTTCTCTTAAAGAAATACTGTCATGGGAAAACATGTTTTGTTTTTTTTAAGTGCATCAGTTAATAGTGCTGCTCCAGTAGACTTCTGCATTGAAATCCATTGCTCAAAAGAGCAAACAGATTTTTTTATATTCAGTTTTGAAATTTGACTTGGGGCTAGACAGTTTATCAATTTCCCTGCTGCCCCTGGTCATGCAACTTGTGCCAGAACTTTCTGGCAGCTTTCTGGCAGGCTGTTGTTTTTCCTTCTCAATGGGACAATTTACTATTGAGTGTTGTTCTTAGATCTACCAGGCAGCTGTTAGCTTGTACCAGGCAGCTGTTATCTGGCTACCTTCCCATTGTTCTGTTGTTAGGCTGCTGGGGGGGAAATGGGAGGAGTTTGAAGTTTATCAGAGCACAAGTCACATGGCTTGGAGCAGCTGGGAAATTGACAATACAGTATATCTAGCCCCATGCAGATGATACTAAATTGTGCAGAGCTATAGGTTCCTTGCAGGATGCTGCCACTTTGCAGAGTGATTTGTCTAAGTTGGGAAACTGGGCAGCAAACTGGAAAATGAGGTTTAATGTTGATAAATGCAAGGTTATGCACTTTGGCAAAAATAATATAAATGCAAGTTATACACTAAATGGCAGTGTGTTGGGAGTTTCCTTAAGTGAGAAGGATCTTGGGGTTTTTATAGATAACAAGTTGTCTAATTCTGGGCAGTGTCATTCTGTAGCTACTAAAGCAAATAAAGTTCTGTCCTGCATAAAAAAGGGCATAAACTCAAGGGATGAAAACATAATTCTACCTCTTTATAGATCCCTAGTAAGGCCTCATCTGGAGTATGCAGTGCAGTTTTGGACTCCAGTCCTTAGGAGGGATGTAAATGAGCTGGAGAGAGTGCAGAGACTAAGTGCAACTAAACTGGTTAGAGGGATGGAAGACTTAAATTATGAGGAGAGACTGTCCAGGTTGGGGTTGTTTTCTCTGGAAAAAAGGCGCTTGCGAGGGGACATGATTACACTATACAAATATATTCGAGGACATTATAGACAAATAAATATTTATTTACCCATAAAGAGGATCACCGCACCAGAGGCCACCCCTTCAGACTAGAAGAAAAGGACTTTCATTTGAAGCAGCGTAGGTGGTTCTTCACAGTCAGGACGGTGAGGTTGTGGAATGCACTGCCGGGTGATGTTGTGATGCTCATTCTGTTGATGCTTTTAAGCGGGGTTTGGATGTTTTTTTGGACAGACATAATATCAACGGCTATTTTGATACTAAAATCTACAGTTAGTATAGCTATGGGCATACAGGTATATGGTTTGTGTTTGAAAGAGTGGAGATGTTTGTGTGTGTTGTGTGTGTGTGTGTATGTATGCTGGGTTTTTAATTTGGAGGGGTTGAACTTGATGGACTCGGTCTTTTTTCAACCCAATTTAACTATGTAACTATGTTAGATTTCAAAATGAAATATAAAAAAATCTGTTTGCTCTTTTGAGAAATGGATTTCAGTGCATAATTCTGCTGGAGCAGCGCTATTAACTGCTGCATTTTGAAAAAACAAAAATTTCCCATGACAGTATCCCTTTAAGCTAAGAATTCTGGGTTAAAATCCTGATCATGATACAGGGTCCCCATTTATAACAAAGGAAAATGTTCTCATTTATAGCAAAGATCGACTTGTGAAAATAACCTTATTGCTATAGTATTAACTTACAAGCTGTGTTTCTTCATGGTCTAATTAAAGTAGCAATATTCACCTAAAACACCTTTTGTTAAAAACTTGCACTTTACATTGGACAATTGGAATTGTTTTCATTTCAAAAATCATATTTTCCTATTTTTTGCCATTAATAAGAACTTGTTGGTTTGACAACATTCACTGAACTCACCTCCACCTCCTTCCCAGAACCCTACCTACCTTCAAGCAAACACGCCTCTCCCTTATCTAAGCATCAGCCTTTGAGCAGCTTATTGTCAGGGGCTTCTTGGTGGACTGGTAGTTTGTTTTATCTGCTTGTTTGAAGTTCTTTGGGGCCTGAAGTGACAGGAAGTGGCTTCATATACTTAGAAATAATTGAAACCATAAATATTTCTTAATTAAATCAATAAGTAACAAGCACGATAGTTACAAGTTATCCTAGCAAATAATTTCATTGTATAAAGATAGTATATCAACTGTCAGCTAGGGCCATATGCTATAGAAATCAGGCCTACCAAATTGCTCATTCTGAAATGAAACTGCCAGTTGGTACATTTGTACATTTGTGCATTTACTGTATTTGCAGATGTTAAAGAGACTGTAACCTTCTGCTGCTACTTACTATGTGTTTGCTTAAAGGAGAAGTAAATTCGAGTTTTAGACGTTCAAGTTTTTTTCTTTAATAAGATACCATTTGACTTTCGAGGTAATTCAAGTTCAAAGTAAAAAAAACTCGACCTTTGATAGGACAAGCAAAGGCAAAAAAATTAAATCCCATTTTTACTTTCTTTAATGAAAAAGAAACGTAGCTCCAATATACTTTAATTAAAACATGTGTACCGTTTTTAAAAGATACCTGACTGTATGCAGTGAAATTCTCCCTTCATTTACTGCTGTGGATAGGAATTGTTAGACGGCACCTTAATGCTGGGCAGGGAAAGGGGGAGCCCCGCCTTACTTCCCAGCCATGCAGAACTCCAGCAGCTTTGTTTGTTTCCCTGTAGAGCAGTCGTAGACTGTGTAGAGATTTCTATTGGATTTTATTTTTGCGTTTAAATCCCCTTTAATGTTTCCAACGCCAGCTGCAGGGACAAAGATCATGGAAAGTCCAATAAGTAGCGCATTCACCCAACACTTCCGTATGGAAAAGAACGCCTGGTGCTCAATGTGGAAGGTATCGGCAACCCTCTGTATACAAGGCAGTAAGGATTACACTGGCACTTCAAGGCTGGTGAATGGCAGGGATACCCCTTGACGTTTATTGGTACGTATGTGCAACGTTTCGGGGTAACCCCCTTTGTCAAGCATCCCCGAAACGTTGCACATACGTACCAATAAACGTCAAGGGGGATCCCTGCCATTCACCAGCCTTGAAGTGCCAGTGTAATCCTTACTGCCTTGTATACAGAGGGTTGCCGATACCTTCCACATTGAGCACCAGGCGTTCTTTTCCATACGGAAGTCTTGTTGTATTGGCTTCTGTCAGATATTATTTGACTTGTGCTGTTTTGATCATTTATGATGATCCGTAAGCTTAGCCCAGATCACACTGAGCATGTGCACAGTCTTGGTCTTGCAAAGATGTATAACAAAGTTACAAGATGACAGCCCCCTGTGGCCAACTTTGAAAGCATAAATCATTTGTTTGATTAGGCTTGTGGTGCAGTAAGTTCATGTTTATGTTTAGTATACAAAATACAGCATTTCTAGCCTTATTCTATTTTACACTTTCCTTGTCCTTTAATATGCCCCATAATGTCAATACATTTGCAATAATAAAGTCAATAAACTAGGCAATATGCTTGATGGCAGGGACAGGCAAAATGCCTAGACATCTCCTTCAATGGAGAAATAGCTGAATATTCAATCATTTTATGTTTTGGTGTTAGTGGTGTTTGTATCTAAATGCAAGTTGATGAACTATGGGCACATTAATGACTAAAGTGTTTTCTTAAGCGTTTTTTTTCTTTATCTCTGATAAGCATCTGCAACCAAAATACATCCAAGGAAACTGGTGTTGCAAACATACCCACTTCTAATGGATTATAATGTAATCCTATCAAGTTTCCGTTTACAGGCAAAAAAGAATTGCTTCAAAAGAATGTGTGGTTTCACTCACAGCACGTGTCTTCTGTTGTTTTCTTCTCTAAGTGGCCTTGAAGTCTTTCAGACTACTATAAATTAATAATAATTATGTATTGTTAGTTAATAACCCTTTCATAAACTATTTCTTTCAGAAAATGCTCAATTTCCTAGAATCTATCCATCGTATTCTTGTTTGTGTGTAATGTTCTTTATATTCTTTATATTGTTATATTGTCATTTCCGTCAGTACGCCCGTTAAATTATTTATGATGTGGCTTCAGTGCTCTCATTGTCACAAAGTCATATAAATTGTGGCCCGCAAAGAACACAAACCCTTTGAAAGCACTGAGAGATCTGGAGCAGCTGCCCAAACTGACTTTGCCAAGTGTTGAACCATTAATGGCTTTTCATTTTATTTGTAGGGGGTCACAGAATGTTTGATGTGGAAAGGCTAGTTCTGATATAATTAGCTGTCATTAAAGTATGTGTAGCAAGAGCGTTGTATGGTATTAATTAGAATAATGGAAAATACCTTATACAATTAACCAATGTGATCTTGATTTCAGGAAGTGACCATTGACTTTTGCCCTTTAAGTGCTGGTGACCCTATCTAGTGCTAGTGATTTATAGACCCTAAGGTCTAAGTGCTTCACTGTTTACTTATTATATATATATATATATATACAAATACACACACACCTTGTTTGTCCTGGGAAATGAGGCCTCTTCCATTTTAAAATAAGCAAATATAAAAATGTGCATTTACAGTATATGCATTAAAAAAAAACAAGTGCAAGCCGTTGTTTGATCTTATCCACTAACTTTAATTTCCTTCTTGACAGCAATTGCCATTTTCTTTGTTCGGTTTCAATAACAATTTGTTCCCACATACAGGATTATTTAGTAACATGGACAAAGTATACTCTTGTTTGGTACCAAGGCGGTGGGCATTGAGTTCTTGTGGTCCACATAGATAGATTAACGAAAGCTAACAGATGATTGGCTGTTGTAGGATATCAGTGAGGGGATAACTGTGTCCATGGTACTACTGCTTTTGCAATCTATTGTTATATAAATGGTGATATATAAAGATCATGTCTGTTGTTCCAATTCTCTGAAGAGCAGTTACAAGCACTTTTCTGTTTTCCTCCAGCAGGCACAACCTAACACAGATTGGCGGATCTCTCAAGCTGCTCAGAACCCTGGACCCAGTGGGTAAGTGAGATGTGATTCAACAATATGTTCAAAACAGGTTTGCTCATTTTGTATGGATTTAAGCTTCAAGCACTTGAGATCCACTCATTTGCCAAAGTCACATATGGCCTATTAAGGTCTCCATTCAACTGGATTTTCCAGCCAGCCCAATCAATATCTGGCTTGAACTGGCTTGCTGGAAAATGGCTTTGGCCTTAATTTACTTTATTTACATTATTTCTGCATCATCACTGCAATATATTCTGTCAAAATAGATTTTTTTTATTGAGAATACCAATTTGACTTCATATAATAAAGTGACTCATGTGCAAGTTTATTGAAAAGATAAAAAGTAAGTCGAGAATAACTGATTTTAAAGATCAGCAGGATCTTTTTAGTGAATATTAATATTTCACTATACAACGCACTACACCAATGCACAGCATCCATCACTTTTGGTTTTGACAGCCCCAAAAAAAAATCAAATTTGCTGCCAATATTTAAGTCATTTTGCTATGCACAGTACAGTCTATAATGGCTCAAATCTGGGCCAGCCAAAGTCTTGAAATTGGTTGAAAAACTAGATCTGGTTCATCCCTACTTCATTACAAATGGAAGATTTTTCTGTTGCTTATCCTTTCTCAGAGGCAAACTGCTTCCTCCTCAGATACAAAGAAAATTCATACCTGAACAGGTGGCCACATTAAGTGAAAAGCTAATGCTGTAATAAGTATCTATACCTTCTTTGCACATGGTAAAGCACAATTCTACTTTCCATGCAGTCTTTGCATTGACTCAGTTTGTGGGCTTATCTATATGACTATATTGACCTCTAGGAATTGGCCTAGAGGCTAAAGGAGAACTAAACTCTTAATTAAAAAAAACCCTACCCCCTACCCTACATAGATCCTACTCGAATTACACTTAAATAAACTCGAAATTCGAATGTAAAATTTTTACTTTTCAACTTGACCCTTGATAAATCTGCCCCTTAAAGGACCAGTAACATCAACATTTTAATTGTTTTAAAGTAATAAATATATAAAGCAATGCACTAATAAAACTGCAGTGGTTGCTTCAGAAGCACTACTATTGTTTATATAAATAAACTGTTGTGTAGCCATGGGGGCAACTAGTCAAAGGAGAAAAGGCTCAAGTTACACAGCACATAGCAGATAAGCTCTGTAGAACATATTTCTATAGCGCAACAAGTTGGCGCTATAGAAATACATGTTAATAATAATATCCATTTCTTATCCTGTGCCATATAGCCATTTTTCAATTTCCGCCATTGCTACTTAGCAGCTTGTTTATATGAACTATAGTAGTGTTTCTGAAGCAGATCAGTTTTAACAGTGCAGGGCAACACTGCATGATATTTTCTTTACTTTAAAACACTTAAATTTTTTGGTGTTAATGTTCCTTTAACTTTAATGCCAAGTGAATATGTGAATTTTACCAATATGTACAGAAAAAAAAACATCAAAAGAAGACACAGTCCCTTGATGATTTCAGAGCAATAAAAATGGAATTAGCAGAGATTCCAGAATGTCCTTTATGCCTAATTTCCCATTATCTTAGTGTGAGGGCTGACAGCTTTTCCATTACTGGAGAGGAATTGATTATGAGAATGACTTATTCAGCATGTGATGTGGGTGCGGGGGAAGCATTTCCTTCATTTGCTATGAGGTAATTAGCCGACACAATGCTCTCTTACAGTGCAGCTATTTTCAGACGCCGCATATGAATGGCTCCATTTTTAGCAGGCGAAGAAGCGCATATTTCACTAAAGTCATTGTCAGAAGGTTTCACATTGCAGTTCCCAGCCTGTAAGCCATTTGCAGGATATCCCAATAGGAGTAAAAGGGGGCTGTATAAAATAATGAATTATTCTGTTGTCTGTCCTTGCTTAATGGATATACTGAAAACTGCTGAGTTGGGGTGGGAGGTGGGGGGCAGACAGCAGCCTGAGAAAGAGGGGCTTTGCTAACTCATTTAGGTAAGTGCTTGCAGTGCTCAAAGCATATCAGTAAATCATAGAGACACGGCAGATTGTAAGTATAAATGTTGATACGGTTGTGGAACAAATCCAAGACAGCCAACTTGCCTGCAATATTCTTTATAGGGGAGCAGAGTTAAACAATATGTTTTGGGAAAATGCCCTTTGTCAAGTCCTTGACAAAGGGAATTTGCCCGAAACATGTTGTATAACTATGCTCCCCAATAAAAAATACTTTCCCGGCCTTATATTTGTTCTACAACCTTATCAACATTTATACATGCGTTAAATTGGGATATCGAACACAGGATAACTCGTGGAATCAAACCAACAAAGAGCTCTTGTGAGCCACACTCAATCTTTATTTGGACGGCAGATTGTTAAACAGTATTGGTAAAATATATAAATATATACAGAATAATTTGGTGCATGAGGTGTCTGGTGTTCTCAGGTAGAACTGTGGTTTCTAAACACTTTTTCCCCACCTGCTACTGTTGGTTCTGCCAGGTGTAGAAATGTTCCTGAGATAGCACCAGTTTTTGTTTAGACAGCATCTTTGCCTTTCTTATAAGTGAGGTGTGACAGCCAGCAGGGAAGGATATATGACTTAAAGGAGAACTAAAGAAGTAGGTAGAAATGTTGAACATGATTAGTGATGGGCGAATCTCCCGAGATTCGCTTCGCCAAAAAATTTGCGTATTTCCAGAGAAATTCGCGAATCGGTGAAAAATTTGTGAAACGAGTCGCGGGACGCTTTTGACGCACTTTGGCGCGTCGCGTCGTCTCCGGTGCCCGTCGTTTCCGGCGCGTTGCGTAATTTTCAGCACGTCGCGCACGACTCGTTTTTCCGGCGAATTTTCACCAAGCGAAATTTCGCTGGTGATTCACAAATTTATTCGTCAGTGGCGAATCGCGGGAATTCGCTGCGAATTTGACCCTGGCAAATAAATTCGCCCATCACTAAACATGATGTTTTGTGCTTGTGTACCAGCCCAAGGCAACCACAGCACTTACTGAGCTTAGGGACCCACTCACAATATACACTACACATAGAATAGAAATATAAGGCTGATTAGTCATTAATACAGATAATTTTAAACATTGAGACCACAGTCCCTGGAAGGCAGACTTCTCCATCTTTGTGGAGTCCCGAAGGTAGCGAATAATTAGATAGATCTTACAGGACTTCTCCACCCCTCTTTATTTTTTATTTTTCATATCTATTATTGTAAATCACGTGGCTTATCAATCCATCGAATTTGATTTGGTATACACAATTAATGGATTGATTGTTACTATATTAATGAATTGCTAATTTGATTAACTGGTTCCTCCAAAGGGGAAACCAAGGAGAATTAATTTATATATTATTTTGAAATCATGAATTCCACTGGTTGATTTTTAAAGTTAATTATATAGAAATACTTCATGAATTTAAATAAGGCACATCACATATTAGCATTATTAAATTAATTTTAGAAGGGAGAGACCACACTCTATCTATATGGTCCTAATAAATTAAGGTCTGAGCACATTGTCACTTTATAAGTAGCAGCACAACGTCACTAGAAGGATATAAGGTTGCCACAAGCTTTCTTGCATAAGCACTTTATAATTTATATATTTATGTAAGGATTAATAATCTGTGAGAATCATTGGAGTAATTATCAATAGAGGAGGGAATTTCTTTCTCTTTCTTCAATATGTCTATGGATCCATTATGTCTATGGATCCATTTTCCAGATTCCTGTGACCTGGGGTTTTCCAGATAGGGGATCTTTCTGTAATTTGGATCTTGATACCTAAAGACTACTAGAAAATCATTTAAAAATTAAATAAACAGAATAGGCTGGTTTGGCTTCAAATAACGATTAATTATATATTAGTTTGGATCAAATTCAAGCTACTGTTTTATTTTTTACAGCAAAAAAGGAAATCATTTTTAAAAAGTTTAATTATGTGGATAAAATGGAGTCTATGGGAAATGGCCTTTCCATAATTCAGAGCTGTAGCTGTAGAATTATTCCATATATTTATACATGGCATTAAGAGGCTGCATCCATAATTGTTGCAACTGTAATTTAACTACAGAAAACCTCTCTCAAATGTTATTTATATTAAAGGATATAGATAATGATTTCCTTTATAGATCCCACAGAAATCTTTCTTTTCAGGCTCTTCAACAATTTAGATGAGTAGCCATCTCCACTAATGATGGGCGAATCTCCCGAGATTCGCTTCGCCGAAAAATTCTCTAATTTCCAGAGAAATTCGCGAATTGGCGAAAAATCCGCGGAACGAGTCGTGACACGCTTTTGACGCACGCACGTCGTTTTTGACGCGCGTCGCGTCTGTTCCGTCATGTCATTTTCGGCGTGCGTCGCATCGTTTTCGGCGCGGCGCGTCAAAAACGATGCGCGACTCGTTTTTCCGGCGAATTTTCGCCAAGCGAAATTTCGCTGGCGTTTCGCGAATTTATTCACCAGCTGCGAATCGTGGGAATTCGCCGCGAATTCGCCCATGCGAATAAATTCGCCAGTCACTAATCTCCACATCTGTATCATGCAATATATAAAGGACCGGAGAGCCTTCAAGTGTAAATGTAGTTTTATTGAAGCACTACGGGGAAAATTTACAAAATTCACGTGAAGAGTTCGAAGTTCGATTGAATATGATCGAATTCCGATCGTAAGATTTTTCCGGATATTCGAATTCCGAATTATCCAATAGATCGAATGATAGGATATTCGATAATTCGATCATTCGATGATCGAAGGATTTACAATTTTAAAATTATTTGAATGCCTACTTCGCCAGATTGAACCTACCGAATACCAATAGAAGCCTATGGGAACCCCCCCATAGGCTTCTTTTACTAAGTCCTACTCGAATACCATTCGTACGATCAAACGCCTCGATCGTTCGAATCGTACAAATTTTTCGGAGGTTCAAAGGAAAAAGTAAGTTTTTTTTCGTGAAATCAAACGATCGGTATCCGATCGTAAGATTTCATTAAGAAATCGAATATCGAGCAAAATGATAGCCTAAAACTATTCGATAAGCATTCGATAGTCAAATGCTTATCGAATTTCGAATAGATTTGTAGGATTTTTGGGGAATTTTTGTAAATTTGCCCCTACATGTTTCAAACCAAACAGGTCCTTCCTCCAGTGCAAGTTTGTTAAGTGACTAAGGCAGGAACTTTCAACTTTAAACTTATAGTCAGGAAAAACAATAAAAAATTAATCATGAAAATTAATTGAAAAAAAATCTAAAAATAACTGACCTGAAAAAGGTGTTTGGAAAGTGAACAATCCTTTTAAAGATGTGATCCAGAAAACACCAAATTACAGGAAGCCCATCTCCCATAGATTCAAATTTAAGCAAATAATTACATTTTTTTAAAGCCATTTGCTTTTTGTCTGTAATAATAAAAAAGTATCTTCTACTTGATGGTAACCAAGCTGCATGAATCCATATTGGGAGCAAAACTCCATATTGGGATTATTTAATTTGTAAAGCAATGTAGTAGGGATGCACCGAATCCTCTATTTTGGATTAGGCCGAACCGCAGAATCCTTCACGAAAGATTCGGCTGAATACTGAACTGAATTTTAATTTGCATATGAAAATTAGGGGTGGGAAGGGGAAAACATTTTTTACTTCCTTGTTTTTTTTACAAAAAATTCATGCTATTTCCCTGGCCGCCCCCCTGCAGTTTAGGATTTGGATTCGGTTTGGCCGGCCAGAAGGATTCCTGAACCAATCCTAGATTCCATGCATCCCTATAATGTAGTACTGTAATGATTTTCAGCAGGCTTAAGGCATGGAGAGCCAAATTACAGAATCTGTTAACTGGAAACCCCCAGGTCCCTAGAATTCTGCATAAAAGATACCTGTATTGTTTTAAATCTGGAATGCACCTTTTTAAGCTTCACCAATACTTCTTGTTATGACAGCTGTCAGATTTATTTACACAGGCTTGTCATGGCCTTAGAGTGACAATGAGTGCCCTGAACTAATCAATTTAGATTGCTGGGGCATGTTGGGAGTCCCAGACAAACAGCAGGAACAATGATCTACAACAGGGGAATTGTTGGGATCGGAGCCATAGTCCATAGTTTTAATTGCCCCACCATCCTGGCACCATGACATCACTCAAGCACAAGATCTGCAATAAATAACTCCATTGTCAGTGATCTCTGTATGCAATTCAAAGGCTTACAGCTGGCTTTGTGCAGTGTTTTCTGGAGATAAAATGCCAAAACAACACACACACACACACATATAAATAGCAGCACAGGATTTTTAGTATGTCCAAAATTTAAGAATTTTTATTCAAGCTCAACGCTTCGACCCCCCACAGGGATCTTCATCAGCAGTACAGGTTTGTGGTATTTTGTGGTCACAGCCTCATTGCACCACCGCCTAATGGTTTTAAAAATAGTGGTGAGCACAACTTTCCCTTGTTTGTTATAGTTCATATAGGAGCAGTGACCAGCTCCTTGTTGTAGCTTGTTGTAGCTCCCATCCCACCAGCTATAGTCATGTGATCCCACTGGTGTCTAATAAAAGGGCAACCAAGTTTGGGGGTTTTACTTTGAAAGCA
>CM044436.1:111288832-111337530 GCA_024363595.1 Xenopus borealis
TATATATATATATATATATATATATATATATATATATATATATATATACAGAGAGAGAGTGAGAGAGAGAGAGCAGTGTACTTCTTAGTAGCTCTGAGCAAGTGAAAATGACATTTTATCCTGACGAAGTTAATTGGATTATTTTGTTTTTAAAAAATAAGGATGAGATTTGCCTTAAAACTCATAAGCTTCACCCATTTTCAGTTTCGTTGACTGTTTCAATCACTCATTCCAAGCAGCTGTCTATATGACAATGAAGATTCTCATTCAGCTGTCTATATGCTCTTACCACACCACTCTGATGCTGCATGACTATATGACACAAAGATAGGGAGAACTCTTTCATTTATATTCCATGGGTTGTCAATGATTCACAATGTACCAGCTCTATGCTGAGTTGCAAATTAGTGCAGATTGGGCAGGTTTACACAATAACACAGCATGGGGTGGCCTTGTTTGTGTGTAGTAATATCTTTGTGCGTTCCTGAATTGTATTATTAACTGCCATTGGATCTGTAAGTATATAACAAATGCCACATTCAGAATCTTATCTCTCAAACTGATATTAATGAGAATTGGGAAATGTTAGGTTGTTCCCACATATAAGAAAAACAGTGTTTTACAGCTAAAAGAAAAATTGCATGAAATTATTCCTTTTAATAAAGGAAATATTTTCTCAAAGGCGGTTTCCCTTTCAGATATTCTACACTTTGTTAAATATTAAGGTGGGGCTAATATTATTTGTTGTCTTATTGGCCAACCTTCTTTGTACTTTCTTCTATGCCGTATACCAGGGGTCCCCAACATTTGGAAGGGAGAAGGAAGACAACCAATGGGGTTGAACTTCAACGCATAACACCACTTACAACACCCCATTAACCTCAATTATTTCAATGGTGAACTCCAGATTGGTATATAACAGGCCACAGCTTTGATTCAGCAACCTCTCTGCACAATTCACACCGCTTTGCCAGGCGAAAATTCATTACTATGCTACTCTAATTTTCTGTAACCCAAGGTTGCCCTGGGTGTGGAACACTGTCAACTTCGCTAGCGATACTTGAGTTCGAGCTTTTCATATTGAAGATTCACTAGTTCAAAGATTCATTTATGCCTAGAGAAAGTGCAAATGCTTGAAGTGACCACTTTTTATTACAAATGTCCAAGGAACCTTAATAAAGACAAAAGATATTCTCTAATGCCCTACACATGAGCCCACTGTAAAATGAATGTTCAATGACCCTCAAATGTCTGGGGAAAAATGTTAACCAAAAATAGTTTGTTAGGACTTTTGCAGGAAATCCCACTTAAAAAAGGAAAAGCCACCAGCATTTTTCCAGCTTTAATTATTCCAGATAAGATATGATTTAACTGACATAAGATTGAGGAAAATCTAGCTTAATTTTAGCAGTTTCTCTGGTCTGAGTTGGCGAAGTCAACTCTGGTGAAAGAGGTAACGTTCAGTAAAATTTCACCAGAGCAAAAAGTAGACTGGCAATAGAGTGAAATAGGGAGTAAACACTAGTGACATTCTCTTTCGTTAGCGAATTGTCATCTGCACCTGTTAGTGAAGCGGCAATGTCTCTGTGGATGGAATTTCTGGCAAAAAGTTGGTAGTGTTAACCATCAAAAACACAGAGCACCACAGAATGGAAATCAGGAAAGAAATAAAAATCCAAAATTGTATTCGTCCAGCCAATTTCTCAAAAGTGCTCCTGAGAAAGTGGCTGGATAGCCACGAAACACGTCAAGCCTATGGTTTTCTGATGTTCAAATGATTCTGTGACAATTTTAATAGATGAATAAAATTTTGCATTTCCTGCTCTCATCAATTCTGTGGTGCTTTGCGCAGGCAACCTTAATTGCACACATGTGCCAACACTAGGGACTAGCTGCTGAAGTACAGCAAGTAATGTTCCATTGTAAACCTGTAACCTCACCAGGTCCATGCCAACTCATGCCACAGGATAGACGACTAGGATGCTGCTCACTGGATACCAAAGTAAAAGAAGAGGGCTATTGGGCATTCAAAAGAACTCTACACAAGTGCCACGAAAAATAAAGTTAAACATTTAATATTAATTGTAGAATCATTAAAAAGGAACAGTATCTACATTTGCCCTACGCATTTCATTCCCCTTCCGGGAACTTAGTCATGGGCTATCTTTACCTCCCGGGAAGTAGGTTTTTACAGGAGACTTGACCAATAAATATAACATTTTTAATATTAAATGTTTAACTTTATTTTAGGTGGCCCTTGTGGAGTTCTTTTGCATGCCCAATACACCTCTTGTTGTACTTGTACTTCAAGTTGAAAGCCTGGGGCTTATGCACCTGGACCACCTGTTCTATGTGTTGAGCTATCAACATATTTTATAAGACTACAGATGGAATGCAGATGGTTTCCATTCTTTGCTATAGAACTCTGTGTGCTACAGAAATTGTAAATGCTGTATTCTTCAAAAACATTTCATATAAAATCCAACATAATATTATTCACAATAAGTGTTCTATACTGTTGTATACAAGAACATTTCATATAAAATCCCTCATAATATTTTCAAAATAAATGTTGTATACTGTTGTATACTTTAAGAACATTTCATAAAAAAATCCCTCATAATATTATTCAAAATAAGTGTCGTATACTGTGCTTATTTAATGTGGGTAAACTCTATGCAAGATGCAAAGCTCTCTAAACAACATGATATGTATTTGGCGGTTGTTTATGGTGCATTTTCTCATTTTTTTTTTAATTCAAATTGTTAATGTGAATCATATTGTGTGATTATGGTTTCTTTAGGACTCAGCCCACAGAGGAAGCTGGAGTTTGGCCAAACAACCAATTTGAAACAGAAAGACTTCAAGCAATGATTTTGGCATCTGCAAATGGTTAGTCTATATGTAATGCATGCTTGAAGTTTGAAATCATTTACATGACTGTGTTTAAAACAAAATGAAAAATGTCCAGTCCATGGATTCAAACTATATCTCATCCCACCTCCAAGCAAATAAACCAAGGAAATAAACACTTATAAAAAAAACGTAGCGCTTTACTAAACAAAATGGCTACCGACAAACAATCCTAAACTGTCCTGGCCACTGTTTACAGAAAACGAAAAAAAAGCTCAGACAGGACTCAGAACTGTTGTTCAGTGTTTACTGTAAACTAAACTTAGCCAATGGTATGACGTTGGCTGTTTTGTGTGAATAAGCAGCAAGCACATAGTTTGTTTTTCATTGCCTACAGAAAACAGATCTAGCCCAGAGTCTGTTGATTTGTATATGGAATGCCTGCAGGCTGCTGTGTAACTGCTTGTAAAGTGTAAATTATTTTTGGGCCTTAAAGGAGAATGAAAGCTACCAAAGCAGTTTATTGCCAAAATATTAGCCACAATAGTGCAAACTATAACACTATATTTATTCTGTAGAATATTTTCTATACCCGCTTAAACAGCTCTAGAAACTCTCTGTTTGTTTAGAATAGCAGCTCCCATATTAGCTTGGTGTGACATCACTTCCTGCCTGAATCTCTCCCTGCTCACTCATAGCTCTGAGCTCAGATTACAGCAAGGAGGAGGGAGGGAGGGAGAAAAGAGGAAACTGAGCATGCTCAAGCCCTAGCCCTGGAGATGTTTACTGAAACAGGAAGTCTGATACAGAAACCCATGTGTACACAATAGAAGGAAAGAAATGTTGTGTTTCTTTTGACAGAGGACTCAGAGCAGCATTATTTTGAGGAGTTACTTGTGTATTTATATAGACATTTCTGATAAAGCTTACTTTATTTTAGTCTTTCTTCTTCTTTTAACACATGCAGTATTCATTTCATTCAAGAAAAACATATTTTTCCTATCACTTCAATCCACCTTTCTGGATTTCTGGTGTGAAATGAATTACTACTCAGCAGAAAGTACAAACAGACACAAAGGTTGTTTACATATGTACAAAACAGACTCTTTCCCCAAAGAATGCCATCTTTCTAAGAATGCCATCTTCTCCATCTCTTACAGTTCTCATCTCGTTTCCTCTCCCTCTTTAGTTATGTCCTATGTAGTATCCTCTCTTGGGCATCCTTCACTTTGGAGGGAATCTGTATGGTCTTGTCTGCCATGTTGGAAAGCTGCATCTCCTCTGCTATTTGTAAAACATACACTCAGAAAAATAAAGAAAATTAGATTCCATTCAGGAAGTGAAGGCAATTTATTCAATTTAACCACCAATTTCTGTACTCTGATAAATCTTAATTCTAGACAAATCAAATTTAAGAAAGTCAAGTTCATTTTTACATTTTTGCCATTTTGCAAACTGTAATTTTCCTCACATAGCAATTTTTTGGGCTTTAAGTATAATATATGGTATCCACATAGCTACTGTTTCCTTACTAGACAAAAATACACCATTGAATTGGATTGAACGTTGAATCTCATCTACTACTTAGCTGCCCAGATTGCCAGTTTGCTGCTGCAAGTATGTCACATCCTGGATGAAATTAATTTGAATTAATACATTAGTTATAGGGCAAGTAATTACTTAACAAAATAAATAAAAATGAACCCTGAACCCAGGAGCACTCAACAAAGAATGCTACACCTAATTTATGCAGCTCTGTCTCAAAAGCATTTGCAAAATCCAAATAGATTACATTTACTACAATACCTCTGTTTAGCCATTGCCTAGAACCTAAAGCTGTCCATAGATGCAAATATATAGTCGTATGAAACAGCAGACAAAAGTCAGTCTGAGCAAATCAGAAAAAGGGGTTTGGCTAAAACTAAAGTAAGCTATCTAAGTACCAAGTATTCAATCAGGCCCTGCTGCCTAGTTTTCAGTAAACCATATTCTGTTTATTCTGACTTTATAGAACTAGAGAACTAGAGAACTCCTCTATTGTACACCCTGAAGAAAGGAATTGATTTTTTATTATCCAATCATTACCATTTCAATGGTAACCTGTATCTATTTACTATTAATATACTTACTTTTTGGAATAAGTCTTTGCCAGTGAAGCAGTGAATGCCTCATTTTCAATCTCTGTCTTCCTGATTGCTGTTACTTGTAAATAAATCTTGTTGTAACTAGATCTTAGTATAAGTAGTAGCCTGTATCACTATTTATAATTTGCTCCATGTATGCAGTGGATTCCCCTTCTATCGATGCAAATTATAAATACAAGGCAGAAGAAGGGTGAATCAGAAGCTCTTGCATCACTTGCATCACTCATGGTTCTTTGTAGTCAGGCCCAGACTGGCAATCTGTAGGTTCTGGCAAATGCCAGAGGTGCTGCCATAATATGCCATAGTAGAAAGTCACTATTTAGTGGGCTGGTGGGGAGCTGATTGGGCCTCTCTGTACTTGGAATGCCAGGGCCTATTTTGACTCCCAGTCCAGACCTGTTTGTAGTAGTGTTGACTAGAAAAAATTGGTACATTTTGTGCAAACAATATTTATCTTCTCTTATCACAGAAGCTGCTGAGGGAACATCTGGCCTTGGAGGTGGAACAGGAACAATGGGACTCAGTGCCCGCTATGGACCTCAGTTTACCCTGCAGCATGTCCCTGACTACAGACAAAATGTTTACATTCCAGGAAGCACACTGACTCCTACTAATGGAGGAGGAAAGCGGGAAGGAAAAGGAAACAAAAAGAAATCCAGCAAAAAGGATAAGAAGTAATCAGTAACATTTACCAATTAACCAGTAATCTTAGAAGAATTCCCCAAGCGAATTTGTGAAAGAGAATCTGAATGTCATGTTTTGGGACACAGTAAATGAGTCGATCATGTAGGTTTCATCATCTGAGATATTTGCAAAATTATTCTCTGAAACTAGACAGTTCTGCCTCTATTTCTTATATTATAATATGTATTTTCTCCTCTAGAACAAGTGCCCTGTCAATATTAGGCAACATTTTGTACCAGTACAAGGTAATTTCATAGTAGATAATATGCAGACTTTTTACAAACGGCTAAAAATATGATTTGTGTCCACATTTATAATTGTGGAACTCCTTCCAATGTAAATAATTGCAACAAAATATCTATTGATAATTTAGACGCAGTCAGGTATTCAAGAAACTATCCAAACTTGCGTCCGTTCTTTTCCAAATCTTTATGATTGTTTGTTTTCAAGAATCCAAATTTTACTGGCAGTAAATGAATATGTTGGAATGTAAAGTTAACTGAGGTTTTGGGGACTTTCCAAAAATACATTGCTGACGGTCATGATCATTTGCAGCCAGACATTTCTCCAGCCAGTCACTCATGTGACCACAGAATATGTCAAATTTGAGAAAAGAAAGAAGCAAAATTCAAATAGCTAGAAGTTTGCCTGCATGCCTTTTACAGGGAACACTATCTTGAAACTGGAGCAAAAGTTGAGTAAAAGAGCCACTACTGCTCAAAAATTGTAAAAAAAATTATCTTGTAGTGATTGTATAACTACTAATGAAATTGTGTTGATGGTGTTATTTTAATTCTGTAGTTATTGATGATTTTTTTGTTTTATTTTTATTTTGTTTTTGAACAACAAAAGTTAATCTCCTGTACAAAAGTGGAGGAGTTGGGAGAAATGAAAAAAAGACTAACTAAATAAGGAGGAAAACACCCATAAAGATTATGCAGAGAGTTTTAGGACTTTCTTGACTCAAAGTGTGCTTGAGCGTTTACTACACGTTCTGCGCAGTGAAATGCATGTACAAAACCTCACTCTGCTTTGGTAACTTCACCAGACTGTGTTGCATGTTTCCAGCATGGGGTAATTCATTCTTTATATGGGATGGTATATAAGTGAGCCTGTTTAGTGCAGGTCAAATAAGTGTATGATTAGAAAGGCAAGAGATAGATTATATGGTTGAAGGAATAAAGAAACAGATCAACAACTGTTCCAATCTGTACAAATACAACGTTCACTGACATGGACAACATTTAAGGCTCCTGTTTTTGTTTTATTTACTGTGATAGCTCATAGTAGATACATTTTTAGCCAATTATTCACAATAACTATTACATGTGTCCCTGTTGCACCTTTATTGTTGTAAGGAAATAAACCAGGCATGATCTTTATTGACTAAATTTCAGTATTTCTATAGCACCCAATTTCCCGGCAAGGGCAAATTATTTTTAAATCACTATATTATAAGCTTTATTGCCTAAGGAGCACTATAGGCAGTTGGTTTGCTGTGATCTCCCGTAGAAATAGATGGATGAAAGCAAGATTTAAATCTCTGTAGCCCCAGGATTTTGGAACCAAAATGGTCATCACCTGGATTCTGAGTCAGGGATAGGTTGATTTAGAAATATTGAAATCATGTCAGTATATACCTTAAAAAAGATGTCATAGAGAAGTATTGTTATCATTGGTCCCCTGCAGGTCGCATATTTCTATGTGTCCTTGATTTAAAAGGCCTACTTGGTCAACATAAGAAAAGCTGATATGATTAGAATGACTTGGGTAATACCATTTTTCCTAGGCTGATATTTTTGTACTCTATAAGAGCCAACAGGTTTTCAGGTCTGTGATCAAATGTGAACAAGTTTAATAAATACGTTTGAAAAACGAAGCCTGTTAAGCGCAAACACCCCATATTACTCTACCAATTCATCCAGAGAAAAGCAAACAAAACCTTTTTAAAGGGGAGAAATACATTTCTGACCCCCAAATGGCGATTGGATTTCTAAGTGGATCAAATACTACTGACTGTTAAATAAATTATAATTTGATATACCCTTTTCCACTAGAAGGCATCCAACCGATTTTGGAACCCCGCCAATAAAGATGTCATTGTAAGTAAAGAAACCTGCTGAGTCTCAGTGAATATGACATCACAAGAACAAATTCTGACCCATTAACATTAGGCAAGTGCAGGGACAGTAGGATAACAATGCCACTCTAATATTGATATTAAAATATAGTCAAATACATTTCTATTGGCCTGATGAGCTGGATATGCATTAGAAGAGTTAGGAGATGCTCGTTCTGTGCAACCAATGTGGATCAGTTCCTGTTTGGACCATCAACAGTGATCTATCACAGAATGCTCTGTTAAGATCCACCAATGAACTGCTCTACATGCCCATATGGGCAGGTTGGTCAAACTGCCAGGCCAAGTGTGGGCATGTACTGCCAGCTATATTGTGTGTTATCCATCTAACACTCACTACTACTACTACTACTACTAGAAACTAGATCATTTGTACTAATAGGACCTAATACATCTATTTTGCTTCTAATGAGTCAATGTTTAGGTACATGAACACTTGTGTATTAGTGAAATTCCTTGTTCTCTGGCCCCAGAACCTTACAAAATCCCTTTATTAAACAGTCTAGCCCTATTCAGGTTTTAGTTGAACCCAATATACTAAACACAATTTATAACATTTTAGTGTACCAGTTTAACAACAAACAGGTTAACAATGTTTCATGGGGATAGAAAATAATACTGATAAATATTTATCGATCTACGGAAAAACAAGAGGAAGTTCCATTCTGTAAAGTCAACGGCTGAACTTAGCAAGCTTCCAATATATGATTAAAAGGGACTATTACAGAAAAAAAAAATAGATTTTCCTTTCATGTAACCGTAATAAAATAACCAGCTTTCTTGTGAAAATATATATTTTTTGTTGCTAGATACAGTATGTATCCCCTGATGCTAGGAAAACCTTGGAAATTATATTTAATCTTTTTTTGACAATCTATCATTTTGGTTCCATCCAGTTATAGGTTATTAAGAAGTGCCTCTTTGCATAAGGCCAGCACAGGAGGGGAAATGATGTGGAAATTAGCATTTGCTTCTAACCACTGGGGTTGGAGAGGTTTCCATTTGTATTGTGAGATCGCCTCATTTGGGAAGCTGGCTGTTGTTTTCAAGCTTAATACAGGCTCTTGGCACTATATAGTTCTGTATACTAAAAAAAAAAGACATTAAACCTATACTCCTCTATGCCATAATTCCTACTATTCCCTGTGTACAGTAAACACCCAGAGCAGATTATAAAATAATGTATTATATACTCTTCACTACCCTCCCCCAGGGTTCATTTGTAGTGAATCATTTACATTGCTTTGTAACGCAAACAGATAGGGAAAGTCGCGTGACTAGTTGAGCGTTAGATGACATTTTACTATTTTATTTTTAATATCATTGAAAAAAAAAAAATCCATCGTAGAGAAGCTATTGTCTTGTACGAGTAATGTGTTTCTTTTCACCCTTGTAGCTAACTCGTGAACAGCAGTATTTTAATATCCTCTTATCTTTCTATGTGGTTTGTGATATCAATGTACATGAGATGAAATGCACCTGTCCTTTCAATGTGTCTAATAACAAGCTATATCTACATATATATATATATATATTTGCTTCTACCCTTTCTTGTAACCATCTAGGCCCATGACATTGTATCACATGCAAGTTTTATACTCTGTTTTTATATTGCTTTCTTTCTTTGGGAAAAAAAAATAAATAAAACATTTTCTTAAAAATGATGCAAGATCTTTCATTATGATTCTACATGTGCTCGCCATGTTATATTCTGACTCAACACAGTTATAGAAAAATACAGAAAATGGTATAGCTCAACCCTGGCAGAGGACTGTGGAAATACAGGTATTGGATCCCTTATCCGGAAACCCATTATCCAGAAAGCTCCAAATTACGGAATGGGCATCTCCCATAGTGGCAAATTCACTAAGATCCAAAAAATCGCCAGTGCAGGCTTCGCTAGCGTTCGCCGCACTTCGCCAGGCAAATTTTCGCCAGCGCTATGCAAATTCACTAAAGTGCGAATTTACACTCAGGTCATTGAATGGTAGCGTAGTTGCGCTAGTGTTACTTCGCTAGACATAGCACATTTACGCTAGCGAAGCCTAATTTGTATACGGCGCAAATTTCAAAATATAATAGAAGTATATGTTACAGCCACTACTTTGCACTACACAAGCCCAGGAAACCTTTAATAAATTATATAAAGTTGTCCTAATACCCTACATGTGCCCCCTGTATAGTTGTGTTGCCATATGTTAGGAAATGTAGGGGGGAAGGAGGGTAACCCCCCCCCAAAAAAACAATCTTTTTCAGACTATCACCCACAATGGTAAAACACTCAACAGCGTTTGTTTAAGCTAGCAAGTCTATCTACTTCGTTAGCGTAAATTCGCCAGAGCCGGTGTTTGTGAATTTGCGAAGTTACGATTTGACGTCACGATGGCGAATTTGCGATAGGGTTAGATGCTTCACGCTTTAGTGAATTTGCCCCATAGACTCCATTATAATGAAATAATCCAAGTTTTAAAAAATGATTTCATTTCTCTCTGTAATAATAAAACAGTAGCTTGTACTTGATCTAAACTAAGATATAATTACTCCTTATTGGAAGCAAAACCAGCCTATTGGCTTTATTTAATGTCTATATGATTTTCTAGTATACTTAAGGTATGAAGATCCAAATTACAGAAAGATCCGTTATCCGGCAAACCCCATGTCCCGAGAATTCTTGATAATAGAGGTCCCATATGTGTAACAGTATCTCATGGTCCAACTGGAATACATTTTAGGCAGTCTGAACAACTGGTTACTTCTAGTGATGGGCGAATCTGGGGCTCTGGAATCTGGTTTGCCGAATTTTCATGGGAATTCACCGCAAATTCGACTCTGGTGAATAAATATGACCATCATTAGTTAATTCAGACATAAACCGATCAACCAAAAGTTCTTTATATGTTCTCCACACTATAGTGAAGTCTTTATATTGTAGGGTCATTGATCGTATGTCAGCTTGTTTTCCTCACCTTTCTTCAATCACATCTTTCCCTTGCCTTGTTTCTTAGTGCAAGCTGCTCTCCTATGAAAGAGTATTTTGGGGATTCCTGCCTGTTTGCAAAGAGCACAGTTATGCCTGCTTTTTTTGCCGGACCAAACGCAACAACACAACTGGAAATAAATATTAAAAGAAAATAGAAATAATAATTGAAAATAGCTAGATGGGCCCTTGATCACACTGGGTACCTAGACCAGCCTGTGCATTAATCTACCCCTGCCTCTACCTAAGTGAATGGGAGTCACTTATAAAATTTAGGATATGACCCTGAATTTTCCATCACTAAGATCTGCTGCTCCAACTTTGGAGATTATTCTGCCTTTGTACAGTGTCCTGTCCAGATCTTCCCATCACTTCACCAACAGAGGTAAGAACGAAGCATCATAGAGAAAATTGGTTTGTACAGCATCAGTAAAGTAAAATGCCTTTATTGAATATTCCCATGGCAAACAACCTGGTCTGCAATGTTTCAGGCCCTTCAGGCCTTTTATCAAGCTTGAAACGTTTCAGACCAGGTTGTTTGCCATGTGAATCTTCAATAAAGGCATTTTACTTTACTGGTGCCGTACAAACCCATTTTCTACAGAATTTATGGTGGAGGAGAGACCACTGATGGTACGTGCACCAATTATTTCATTTATACTGCGGGACTTCTAGCTGACTCAAACACACAGTGATTAATAAGCATCATGGACCCAGCCCAAGGGAATAAGTTGGTGGTTCAATAGGGTGATATAAGGGTGGTACAACTTAAAGAGATACTGTCATGGGAAAACTGATTTTTTTTTTAAATGCATCAGTTAATAGTGCTGCTCCAGAAGAATTCTGCACTGAAATATATTTCTCAAAACAGATTTTTTTTTATATTTCATTTTAAAATCTGACATGGGGCAAGACATGTTGTCAGTTTCCCAGCTGTCCCCAGTCATGTGACTTGTGCTCTGATAAATGTCTAGTTGGAGTTATATCAGCCCCCCAGCAGCCTAACAACAGAACAATGGGATGGCAAATATTTAACATCTACCTAACACAAGATAACAGCTGCCTGGTAGATCCTGCACTCAGTTACATTGAGAAGGAGAAACAACTGCCTGCCAGAAAGCAGTTCCATCCTAAAGTGCTGGCTCTTTCTGAAGCCAAGTAAAATGACAAGATGGCTGCCGACATTCCAATATTACAACTAAGAAAAATACACTTGCTGGTTCAGGAATGACATTTTATATTGTAGAGTGAATTATTTGTAGTGTAAACAGTCTAATTTAGAAATAAAAAATATGTCATCAAAATCATGAAAGAATTCCTTTAAGCTACTTAGGCCTAAGGTTTATGATGAAATTTACTTCCATTGTAGTTAAATATTTTTCATTCTCTTTGCCTTTACTGAACATTAATACATATAAAAAGTGATCACATATCATAACATCATCTTGACCAGCCCTTGGAACAATAGAAATTACAAGGTCATTACAAGTAGAACATTCATTTGAGTGTGTGAAATAGTCCTGGGAACATTCTTTATGGACATTACAAGGCACCGGGTCATTACAGGTAATGAACGTTCGCATGGGCAAGTTCTCTGCATGGAGACAGTTCTGGCTGAATAAAAAGTAACACATTTTTTCAGCCCAAGGATTAGTCCTGTTGCACACAGTCATTAATAACGTTAAACTGTAATGAGGATATTGATTGTGTTTGCTCAGCGTGCGCCTAACTGTGAGAATGTTAATAACACAGCGTGTGTGTTTGCAGTAGAACATGATGGAAACCAAGGAAACAGTGTGATTCAGAGCTGAGACACCTAGAAATGAGGGATTTGACAGGAGGAAGCTACAGGGAAGAAAAAAAAGAGATATAGTCATACTGATGTAACCAGTAGTCACTTTAACCCTAGCTCATACTGGCTTGCCTGTATCCAAGACACCGTCTTATAGTATATAGTAACTGAGGCCTTATATTTTGTTTCCACAACTAATGAACTTTGAAAGTCTCTTAGGAAAAAGCCAGTTCTTCTATAGATCCTATAGTGCAGAATTCTGCACTGAAATTCATTTCTCAAAAGAGCAAACTTTTTTTCATTTAATTTTGAAATCTGACATGGGGCTAGACATATTATCAGTTTCCCAGCTGCCCCCAGTCATGTGACTTGGGCTCTGATAAACTTCAATCACTCTTTACTGCTGTACTGCAAGTTGGAGTGATATCACCCCTCCCCCCAGCAGCCTAACAACAGAACAATGGGAAGGTAACCAGATAACAGCTCCCTAACACAAGATTACAGCTGCCTGGTAGATCTAAGAACAGCACTCAATAGTAAAATCCAGGTCTCACTGAGACACATTCAGTTACATTGAGTTGGAAAAAAAACAGCCTGTCAGAAAGCAGTTCCATCCTAAAGTGCTGGCTCTATTTGAAACCACATGACCAGGCCGAATGACCTGAGATGGCTGCCTACATGCCAATACTACAAAATAAAAGAAATACACTTGCTGGTTCAGGAATGAAATTTAGCATGGTAGAGTGAATTATTTGCAGTGTAAACAGTGTAACTTAGAAATAAAAATGACACCATAAAAATCATGACATAATCTCTCTAATGTACTAAACTAGGTACAAATCTGCATTAGAACAAAAATAAGCTTTGATCGCTCATGTACAGACTTGAAAACAAACATTTAATTGGGTACAAAGAACTGTGGATGGGCAATTGTGTACAAAAAGAGGGAACTGTAAAATCTCCAAAGGCCTATTTACAAATGCCATAAAACACATTTCCGCATTGGAACAACATGTGTTGCACTTTAGCAATAGTCAGCATGCAACTGAACCTTGCTTTTTTGGTAAAACTTAATTCATAAGGACATATTATTTAAAGAAACAGCAAGAAGAATAATATACAATCTCATTATCATGTGCCAGCATAGTTTATGGCGACTGAAAGTCTTTGTTTCCACAAACTTGATTGATCCTCTCTTTATGGTGGAGTTAATTTGATTATGTTCTGTACAGCCTCTCTGGTCCTGAAGCAGCAGCTGCAGACACGCTTATGAAATAAGAAATCTGGCTGGTAACAGCAGCAAACGTGGGAGAGGAGAGCAAATCAGAGGCATGCAGAGCTAAGCGCAAGACATACAGACGAGGGGGAGAAAAAGCAAAGAGTAATGAGGGCTGAAGACATAGACGTGCTGCTCGAAGCAGAGGGATGGGGAAAGGGTTGGTTTGGTTTAAAACCATTATAACAATAACAGAGGAGGTAATAGAACTCTTTATTACTAAGAAAAGAAGACACAGATGAATAAAGTGGATATGGTAGGTCGGGGAAGGAAAAACAATGGTGATACAGATCAGAATTTTCTATTACCTTTAAGCACAATATAATCAAATGCGCCATGAATCAGTATGACAAGGGGGACAAGGATCCAGTATTATAAAATGTTGGACCTAATTTTAGTGACTATTGAGTGCTAAGTGGAATATGTTCTTTAAAATGCCAGTAATTACATGGTGTTACAGTGGCCTCTTGCTTCATTATCCTAATGGCACAGCCTACACCTGCTTGAAAATTAATACCTATACATTCCCATACACACAAGCTGAGTAGCAATGCACCATCAACAATTGTGTGCATATAGTTATATGTGTATATACTAATAGCACCCTATTCCATGCAGCCGGTGTCCTTCTCCAGTTCTGTAAGTGCTCAGCGAATGTCACAGACTGCGGTTATGCAACAACACCCAGAGAAAATCAAATGCCAGGGCTCAAAACAAGTCCTTCCAAGACCTACAAACAACAAAAAAGATCACTGTGAAACGGAATAAAAGAAAGAAGGAGGGGGAGTAGGCAAGCTTTAATTAATTCCACCCTTTCTGCCATAGAAGAGAAGCTGAAGGAGCAGAGCAGGAAGGGCTGGGTGCTACAGGGATATAAAATGTGCAGCTCTGCAGCTAAACTAGGAGCTCAAGGTAATTCCCAGCATCTATCTAGCAGACTTTCAAATCCAGGGAAGTTGGGAGTTAGAGTTCTGGCAGGAGATTACCTTTACTTGATACAGTCAGTGATCTTTGTCCATGGATCTTAACATTGGTTTCAGCAACAGAAACCTGACCTGTAGAATAAAAAAAAAAAACATTTAACTGTATCATATTAAAATGTAAAGGTTTCGCACTAAGTATATTAGACCCAAAATAAAAGTCTATTATATAGTAGACCAAAGCATTTCCAAATATAAAATCAACCTCATACATACTATAGTCATATGCAAAAGTTTGGGAACATTTTTTTTTTTTTAGTTTAAGAGTTTTGTTTTATTGGCTGAGCTTCCAAAGTAGCAACTTCCTTTTAATATTTAATATGCCGTATGGAAATAGTAGTATTTCAGCAATGACATAAAGTTTCTTGGATTAACAGAAAATATACAATATGCATCATACCAAAATTAGACAGGTGCATAAATTTGGACATCCAACAGAGATATTACAATATTTATTTCATCCTTCTTTTGCAAATGTAACAGCCTCTAGTTGCTGCCTATAGCCTTTGATGAGTGTCTGGATTCTGGATGGCAGTATTTTTGACCATTTGTCCATACAAAATCTTTCCAGTTCAGTTAAATGTGATGGCTGCTGAGCATGGACAACCTGCTTCAAATCATCCCATAGATTTTTCATGATATTCAAGTCGGGGGACTGTGACGGCCATTCCAGAATATTGTACTTCTCCCTCTGTATAAATGTCTTTGTATGATTTCAAAGTATGTTTAGGGTCAATGTCTTGTTGGAATATCCTACCCCTGCATAACTTCAGCTTGTGACTGGTGCTTGAATATTATCCTGAAGAATTTGTTGATATTGGGTTGAATTAATCGAACCCTCGACCTTTAACAAGGGCCTCAGTCCCTGAACTAGCCACACAGCCCCACAGCATGATGGAACCTCCACCAAATTTGACAGTAGGTAGCAGGTATTTTTTTTTTCAAAATGCAGTGTTCTTCTTCTGCCATGCAAAGCACTTTTTGTTATGACCAAATAACTAAAGTTTTGTCTCATCAGTCCAAAGCACTTTGTTTGTGGCTTGTATAAATGAGCTGTTGCATACAACAAGTGTTGCGTGAGTGCAGAAAGGGCTTCTTTCTCATCACCCTGCCATACAGATGTTCTTTGTGCTAATTACGTTGAATTGTAGAACAATGTACAGATACACCATCCGAAGCAAGATGTTCTTGCACGCCTTTGGAGGTGATCTTTGAGTTGCCTGTGTCAGGGGGCCTATCTGCTCCCAAGGGAGAGTAGTTAGGACCAAGGAGGAAGCCTAGGGGTTAAAGTCCAGAACAAGGTACAGGCAAGGATCAGGCAATACTCGTGGTCAAAGTCCAGGCAAAGTTCAATAGGCAAGCAGCAATATACAATAACAAAGTCCAGGCAGAAATCCAAGGGACAATAAAATAGAGCACCCAGGAACGTGGCAAACAAATGGTTATAATTGGTCGCCATGCTGTTGTCCTGGCGCCTTTAAATAATCAAATTTGGCACCAAAACATGAGGTAAGACTCCAAGCAGCGCAATCCTGACAGTCTGTAACAATTCTCATAATCCTCTGCATATGCTGCTCTATATTTTTCTTGGCCTGCCAGAACTGGGTTTTACAGCAACTGTACCTGTGGCCTTCCATTTCCTGATTACATTTCTTACAGTTGAAACTGAGAGTTTAAACCTTTGAGATAGCTTCTTGTAGCTTTCCCCTAAACCATGATACTGAACAATCTTTGTTTTCAGATATTTTGAGAGTTGCTTTGAGGATCCCATGCTGTCACTCTTCAGAGGAGAGTCATACAGAAGCACAACTTGCAATTGGCCACCTTAAATACATTTTCTCGTTATTGGACAAACCTACCTATGAAGTTCAAGGCTTGAACTAATCCAACCAATTTGGTGTTGCCAGTAATCAGTAGTTAGCAGTTACATGCATTCAAATTAGCAAAATTACAAGGGCACCCACATTTTTGCACAGCAAGTTTTTCACACATTTGATTTAATTTCATACAACTGAATACGTCTTCACTAAAAATCTTTGTCCAGAAAACACCTCACATGTTCCTGGTAAATGAAAGACATACCAATGTTATCTTTTTTGTTGAAAGTGGAGAAAGCAGAGTACATTATTGCAAGCTGAGAGGGGTTCCAAAATTTTTCATATGACTGTATATATATATATATATACAGTATATATATATATATATATATATATATATATATATACAAATGTAGGATTTGCCCCAGCACTAGAACCTTAGCATTTTTTTTGCTTCTAATAAATTATTCTTTACTTTTTTGTAAGACCTGCGAGTGCTCGCCTTGTTTTTTTATAGATATATATATATATATATATATATATATAGATATATGTCCCTATATATATAAGTCAAAGTCATCCCATATCTGGCCAGTTCTATTCTCAAATTGCATCTGATTCATTAAGAATTATATTGCTTCATTATACATTTTACAAAGGGGCTATGTTTTACCGGCAACTTACTCACTGCTTTCAAAGTAAAACTCCCAAACTTGGTTGCCCTTTTATTGGACACCATTGGGATCACCTGACTATAGCTGGAAGGTTATATATATATTTGTCTGTCCCAGAAAGTGTAGTCAGTGTCAGACTGGGATGCCAGAGACCCACCAGAAACCTTAGACCACTATTTTTCCTCCTTCAACTTTTTTATTCTCCTAGTCTATTTTATCTTTAGATCTATAATCTCTTCCATTTATTTAGCCTCTATATTCCCATAGAGGCCTAATTGTTAGAAGCAGGAGGGTTCACCGACACCTTGGCCCATCATAGTTTTATTGGTATCCCAATGGGCCATCCAACATTTTTTAATAGTAGCATATACTATTCCTTTCATCCTTGCAGAGCTTTAGGGACCACATGGCACAAACTATAAACAAGAAGCACACAGAAGCACAGTTAATTCACTCTTAAATAAGTTGAACACTTGAACCTCTTGTCACCTCTCCAGTCCATAATGAACACTGCTGCTAGGCTCATATACCTCAGTAACCGCTCCTCCTCTGCCATGCCATTCTGCAAGTCCCTTCACTGGCTTCTACTGCCCTTCAGAATTAAATGTAAATCAATGCCCTGACATTCAAAGCAGTTTATAACCCTGCTCAGCCTACATCTCTGAATTCAGCTTTAGGTACCGCTTACTATGCTCCTCTACTGACCTGCTTTTGAACTCTTCTCTCATTACCTCCTCACATGCTCGCATTCAAGACTTTGCAAGGGCTGCTCCCCTCCTCTGGAATTCTCTCCCACAGTCTGTCCGACTTTCTCCCAACCTTTCTGCTTTCAAGAAATCTCTTAAAACGGACTAATTTAGAGAAGCCTACCCTCACTCTTAACTATCCAATGCAATACCACAGTACCACATCTCTCACCCACTTAACTCTGATCTTGCCCACTCCCACACCTTGTATATCATTCCCTTCCCTTTAGATTGTAAGCTCTGCACAGAGCTTTCCTCACCTCCTGTACCAGTATTTATTGGGACATATGTAACTCCATATGTTCTATGTATGTAATTCATGTGATTTAATTGTATAATCACATTTACTTTACAGTAATACTAAATATGTTGGCGCTATAGAAATACATGTTATTATTATTAATAATAATAATAATAATAATATTAAAGTTTTCACAAAAGCTTTCCACTGTATATGCCTGGTTGCATCCCTGCTGGGTTATGAGTGGGTTTCCAGCATGACTAGTTACACCGGCAGTCTGATAACATTGGCTTCACATTAGCCAAAGGGCTTAAATTATACTATAAATAATATGTTTTATTTTATCTTTAGCTACAGAAAATAACTATGGTTTTCACAGCCTCAGCTTTGACGCAGTTCACACCAAATTTGTGTCACATATGAAATATCCCTGTGTGGGATTCTGTTCTAATTCCGTAAACTGTATGCTATGCAAATCATACCCTCTTATTAGTTCCATTCAGTACCAGGAGATAAAGTCTAATTGGTAGTCTGCATATAATGTAAGCGCATTGAAAAAGCTGCTTCATTTTGTCAACTGACATTTAGTTTCCGCCAGGGACTTTATTTGCCTTCTGGGTCCAATTTTCATTTGTTACTCTTTCTGCAAAAAAACAAAGTCATCAAACATCTAATCTAATTAGCCAGGATTTTTAAATTCCAATTAGGTGGCAACTAGAATAGGTGTCAATACTTCCTTACCTTCCCTATAGACCAGGGATCCCCAACCTTTTTTACCTGTGAGCAACATTCAGATGTAATAAGAGTTGGGGAGCAACGCAAGCATGAAAATTGTTCCTGGGTGGTGCTAGATAAGGGTTGTGATTGACTCCTGGCAGCCCCTATGTGGATTTGCAGCCTACAGGAGCCTCTGTTTGGCAGGACATCTGTTTTTTATGCAACCAAAACTTGTCTCCAAACCAGGAATTCAAAAATAATCACCTGCTCTGAGGTCACTGAGAGCAACATCCAAGGGGTTGGGGAGCAACATGTTGCTCACGAGCTACTGGTTGGGGATCACTGCGATAGACCTTATAGCGCTATGTGTGGACGGCCAGGTAACATAATTCACTGCAGTTTACAGAATATTTTATAATTTCATTAGTCCCTCGTCCAAGTTTACATTTAAAGGAGTACTAATCCCTAAAAATGAAAACCAAATGGTTAAAAATAACCATATTCTATATACTGAACTTGTAGCAGTAATGATCCAGGACTTCAAACTTGTCAAAGGGGGTGACCATCTTGGAAAGTGTCTGTGACACTCACATGCTCAGTGGGCTCTGAGCAGCTGTTGAGAAGCTAAGCTTAGGGGTCGTCACTAATTATCCAGCAGAAGAAAATTATGTTCCCTGGCTGTAATATAAGTTGATGCTACAGGTTTGCTGATTATTAAATTCTGATGCTAATTGCACTGGTTTCTGTGCTGCCATGTAGCAATTATCTGTATTAATGACTAATCAGCCTTTATATTGTGACTATATTTCTATGACACTAAGGGGCAAATTTACTAAATTCACATGTATTCACATGAATTCGAATATTCAATCGAATTTTCAAAAAGATTTGAATTTCGAATATGCAAATTAGGCAAATTTGACCAAATTCAACCATCGAATATTCAAATTCGAATGATTCGAATATTCAAATTTAAATTTATTTGAATATTCGAAAATTCGATGGTCGAATACTTCCCCTTTAAATTTAAATTCAATCACCTAGTTCGCCAGATTAAACCTACCGAAATGGGGATCATTCCCTAAGATTGAATAGGAAAAATTTGATCAATCATTTAAAAATCGTTCGAAAATTTGATTCGAATTTGAATCGAATTCGATCAAATTAGATCGAATTTCACTATTCAATCATTCGATTGATCAAATTGAATTCGAAATTTCAAATTTCTTTTTCATTCGAAATTCGACCCTTAGTAAATCTGCCCCATGTGTGTATATTGTGAGTGGGTCCCTAAGCTCAGTAAGTGACAGCAGCACAGAGCATGTGAATCATGATTATAGCATGCTTACAGGATTTTAATGCAATATGGATGTGCACACTCAAAAAAACTCTCAAAGCAAACAGGGGATAAATGCAAAAAAAGTTTTACTTGGTACATTGACAATCATCAAATACATATCAAATGTGACAATATAGAGCAATTCACAGCATGGAGAGTTTATATACATACCCCTTTGGGACAAATAAGGCAAAAAAGATCAAACCACAAGCAGCGGATACACAAGCCTCAAGTGAGAATACCCCAACGTTTCGGCACACAAGCCTTTGTCAAGGGGATCCTGATGCAAAACTGCGTCCGATGTACTTTAAATACCCAGAAAAAGGAAGTCGCAAAGCTCCGTTTTCGCGCGCTCATTGCAATCGTAGATTTAGTGACATCACTTCCACATCCGCAGGTGATCCAGAAGTGTCACGGTCGGCACCCAATACCAGAACAAGTGCCAAGCACCCTGGTCTCGGCTCGTGCTTCACCAGTAGTGTGACCACCTTTGGCTTTGGGAGGAGCCCTCAGCTTACTCAGATGCCACCTGGACTTATACGAGAGGTGCAGAGCAGGAGTTCTGGCTAGCAATGGGGCATGACTGTAAAAGTCTTTAAGGCCGATGGTCACGGTACAGATAGGAGTAGGCAAGTTCGTAGTCAAAACAAGCTGGGTCGAGGCAGGCAGATAGCGAAGAGACGTCAGGCAGGCAATGGGTCAAACCGGGTGATCAATCAATAGGATTAGGCAGAATCGGTAGTCAAATAACAGGCAGGAGTCAAACAAAGGTATCAGACAGACTAGAAGCTTTTCAGCACAAAGAGCAAGGCACCAGGAACAAAACCTATCACGGGCAACTACATATTAGCAAATGCCCCTTTAAATACATTTGAATTTGGCGCCTTTGTGCAATGACGTCATCACACAGCGTGATTTGGAGCATAAACCCGGAAGTAGCACGGCGCGCGCCATAGAACAAACCGGCAGCAAAAGGGGAAGATCAGCGTGGCGGGCGTCCCCGCCGAGAGCGCGGTACATTTTTCCAGTTTTGCATACAGATGTTTTCTATGTTCACACAGATTTGAAGAGAAAATTAAAATAACATCAAGATAGACCACTACGAATATCCCCAGCAGATCTCGAAAGATGTCGTTGACAAACTCTTGAAAAACTGCGGGTGCGTTGCAGAGCCCGAAAGGCATTACTAAATATTCGTAGTGGCCATCCCTGGTATTAAATGCAGTCTTCCACTCGTCCCCTTCTCTAATACGGATAAGATTGTAGGCACCTCTAAGATCAAGCTTAGAATATATCTTAGCACCTTTGACCTGATCGAAAAGCTCAGAAATTAGAGGAAGGGAATAGCGGTTTTTAATGGTGATCTTATTTAGTCCCCTATAGGCAATGCAAGGGCGAAGACCACCATCTTTTTTGCCTACAAAGAAGAACCCTGCTCCGGCAGGAGAACTGGAGGGCCTAATGAAGCCTCTCTCTAGGTTTTCTCTGATATATTCTCTCATTGCCTGGGCTTCAGGCAAAGAGAGGGGATAAGTTCGACCGCGAGGAGGAGAAGAACCAGGGATAAGATCAATAGGACAGTCATACTGTCTGTGTGGGGGTAAGGTTTCTGCAGCTTTTTTTGAAAAAACATCAGAATATTCAGCATAGGCTACAGGTAAACCTTCTAGCGAGGTAGTTGACACTATCGGAGGAATACAGACTCCCTTACATTTGGAACCCCACTGAGTAATCTCCCCAGATACCCAATCAATAAGGGGATTGTGGGCCTGGAGCCATGGTAACCCCAAAATGAGAGGAGAGGAAGCGCCTTCAATGACAAAAAGGGCTATCTCCTCGCAGTGATGTTTACTTATACACATAGATAGGAACACAGTCTTTTTGGAGACTTTACCTGACCCTAGGGGTCTCTTGTCCACTGCTAATATTTTCATGGGAGTGCTTAGAGGGATTAGAGGAAGTCTGTTCCGGTACACCAGCTATGCGATGCGCACGCATTACCCTGACGCTTACTCTCTGCGCCGCAGTCCCCTCACGAACCGGCACTACACTCTGCGCATAAACATTATGTCCTCTGTATCGTCGTTGCCTAGCAACCAATCACTCAGATCAAAAACAACGTTATTACAATAAAAAATTTTAACAATACTTTGTGCATATTCAGCAATTATGGTACCTCCTCTCCATGCTCCATCTACCGTGTATTATTCTACATTAAGATGGGGCTTAATAATAATATTTATATATTTATATAGAGCACGAGCACTTTAATAGTAATATTTCCGTATGGACATATGTAACTAAGGCTTATATGGGATACTTGCACTTTTTGAGTATTTTTTTAATAATTGTGTCTTTTAACAAATTGCTTAATAATACAGATTTTGATCCCCATAGTATCTTAATGTAGAATAATACACGGTAGATGGAGCGATATCATCCCCCTCCCTTTCTCCCCCCTCCACCAGCCTAACAACAGAACAACGGGAAGGTAACCAGATAACAGCTCCCTAACACAAGATAGCAGCTGCCTGGTAGAGCTAAGAACACCACTCAATAGTAAAAGCCAAGTCCCACTGCATCACATTGAGTAAGAGAAACAATAGCATGCCAGAAAGCAGTTTCATCCTAAAGTGCTGGCCTGAAAGCACATGACCAGGTAAAATAACCTGAGATGGATCCTACACACCGATAATACAACTTAAAAAAACTTTACTTGCTGATTCAGGAATTACATTTTATATTGTAGGGTGAATTATTTATGTGTAAACAGTGTAATTTAGATATAAAAAAACACATCATAAAAAGCATGACAGAATCCCTATAAGGTTTTAGTTTAATGACTTTAATGTCTGCCTTATAACAGGGGGTAATAACAGGACAGTGCTCTTGCATCAGGGGTTCCTTTAAATGACCCCACCTGTGCTATATTGCCATTAATTGTAATGTTTTGAGTTTGTAGCATAGTTTTAATAAAATTAATGTTAAGTAACCTGACCCTGAAATAATTTGTGTTTTGAGTGTTTTGGGTATGTGAAGGTTAGGGTGATCACAGCAGGATTTGCACCATAAATGCAGGCCACTCCATAGTAAAGGAAAAACACTATTTTTATGTAGTTTATGTAGTGTGTAGTGTTTTGTTTGACCCTGCCTGTTCCTGACCCCTGCCTGTATTTTGACTATTCTCTCAGATCCTGTTTAAGCCGTGGTGATTTTTTGGTATTGGCCTGTGACCCCGATTAAGCTTCTGTATTCTGCTACTGTACTGCATTTCCCATTTAGTGTATTGGCCTGGCCTGTGACCCCGGTTATGCTCCTGTCTCCTGTTATTGTACTGCTCTGCTCATTTTGCGTATTGACCCGGTCTGTGAACGCGAGTACACTCCTTGCTCTCCTTTTCTGTGATAAGAGCAGTTCCCTTGCCTGCCCAGAACTCTCTCCCTGGTCCTCTCAAACTAAGACCTGGCGACACCCGAGTAGCACAGGGTTTCTCCCAAAATGAAAGGTGGTTGTTGAAGGCAGATGATTGAGCTTTGACCTTGGGGTTGTTATAGGCAGATGATTGAGCATTGACCTTGGGGTTTGTTCAGGGTTTGGAATACCAATCGTAACACATACAACAAAAATTAGAGGTCAGAAAGAAAAACAACTGACGACAATACCAAGAAAACAGCCATAATGTTCAAGGTTATAGAGATATGCCCTTGAGATAGAATCAGCACAGGAAATGCCAAACCTCTCAGGATCAAAATTATTAGGCTTTCAAATGGTCAAGAGACAAGTCCTAGGGTAAGTTACAAACATCCAATCAGTATAGTTGAAGATAGATTAGGAGAATAGTCCCCCTGTGATTAAATGCCTCTAGCCTTGGCGTTGCCTCTGGAGAAACACATCCATGGCACAAAGTTGCCTGAAGTCTTCTTGCAACAACACTTTAACCTACTTTGGGAAGTAATGGTGCCTGATATGTTTACCCAGAGGTTATTCATGTTAGCCAGTGGAGTCAGGTTATAGTACAAGATGACACAACTTGTATGGTTTGAGGGATGTGATATTGTAATGATTGCAAACTTTGCTCTAGATCTCCAAAACCATGAAATGCTTCCTGATTGAACACAGGAAGAATTTTTTTTATCTGTATTTTATTGACCCTCCCTGGGGTTTCAAAAGTAATGTAGCAGAACTTAGCAGTCCCACCAGGAATATTGTCTCATGTATAAGATTTATGTTACCTACTGCACTGCATCCAGACCATCTAAATATGTCTTCTTCTGAGCTATGGTTTTCTTCATCTACTTGGGAGCCTTATACCTTATGTTCCCTGTCTTTTATTTGAATAATTCCTGGAGCCAACTAAGATTGCAGAGCTGTGCTTAACAGCCATCATTTGTGTGTGCTTTGCAGGATGTCAGTTCATATTAAAGAGAAGCCAACAATGTCACAAAGTATGCTTAATATTTCCATATGTACAAAAAAAAAGATCTCCATTTGGCAAAAATCTAAATAGCCATCATGTTTCAGGTATGTCTGAAAATTACCAGTGGGAAAATTAGATCCCAGGACACATTTTTTATGCCTTATACAGTAAGAATTTTATAAAAACAGGGAACTTTCCAAAAGAAATGTACTGCATATTAAATAAATATTATTGGAATACCGATGGTGGACATTACATTTTGCAAAAAGAGCTAATTTACAAGCTATTATACCAATCCAGTAAAAAGTATATTATAGAATAATTTTATAGGAGTCAACATTGGGGCATGTGTTCAATGTGATCGGTATAGTCAGTTCCTTAACTCACTCATGTTTTATGCAATCAATGTATACAGTCTTTTCAGGGTTCTTTCAGCAAGTGTTTAAAAATAAACAGCTTGCTATAGCCCTTGATCTGGATGGGGGGAGGCAACTGTATTTTTTCAAGAAAAGTCCCCATTGAATGCTCCTTCACACCAGGTAGCCATGCTGGGGCACCCACACAGGTACACTTTCATATTGAGCATGCTAGGACATTTGCTTACTATGACCATGCATGATCCACAACATTGCAACTCACACCTGATGGCAGATACCATTACAGGGGACACAGCACTCAATGGGGGGCTATTCTTGAAGAAATATAGGTGTTTACTGTTTGCCCAAACTTCTGCTGGGGGAAACACAATGTGTGTGATAGGTGCTCTAATGCTCTTTATGCTCAGGGAGGTCTGGAGGTGCTGCTGCTGTTTCTGCTACTTGGCCAACTTACAATGCTGTTTCGGTGAAACATGAGTGAATAAAATGAAACAAATGTATTTATAAAATCGAAAAACTATAAGGAGGATTGATAACATAATTTGTCATATTTTTTGGTAATCACAGTATGGGGTTTACATAAAAAAGATAACAATGCTACCTAATTATTTATGGCATGCAATTAGCATCAGGGACTAATGATCTGGAATAGTGTTATAGTTAAAGCTCTGATCCTAAACTGTCCTGAGGGCTAACACCCCATTAAATATGAATGTGTCCCACCAAATAAAATGCAAACAACTTCTCAATAACTGCGTCAGCTTAGTGTACATGGAGTAAGTGCAATTTGGGTGGCATTCAAAAGTCATTTTTATATGAAAAAATATTGAGTATTCTTTTTTTACTCCACACAATGTTTCTCAATGTTTCTCAAACATTTAAAAGCCATACCTCAGGAATGTTGTATTTACACCTTCTAACAACTTATTTATCTTGTGTGATGTGAAACCTTTTCACTTTATCCTTTATCTAGTGTGGCACAGTGATCTGGAACATCATCTTCTTCAACCTCATAATACACAAATGGAAAAACATAGAGATTAAAGGAAAGGATGCTAATGAAAGCAAATGTTGAAACAATTGTTCAGGTATGTAAAAGGGGAAAGCAAGAAAGAGTCAAATTCTCTTCATACTTGTAGAACTGGGTGAAGATGTCTTTACTGTGCAATGAGAAAACAATGAGACATATATCAATCACCTTTGGCACATTTAAAATTTGATTCATTTCATTTCAATATGGAAAATGTTAAGACCATGTGTACTATACCCTTCAGCAATGTCTATTTTATCTGTATATCTTTTACTTTTCCAGAGTGTCGATCAGCAATGGAGTTGCTGCCAAGAAAAATTCAGAAAAGGAAGACTGGTGGGTTTCAACATGGAACTGCTGAAACAACCAAACTTTTCTCTGGATATATGGACCCTAGTCGCTACTTTTTGGCTGCTCACCACTTTGTGAACACCCAAGTCTTTGAACAAGCCTGAGAAACAAACAAAACACAAGTGCATACAATATGCATGTCCTGCAATGTAAAGAAAATTTCGTCTTCAGGAATTACAACATTAGATAGCAAAGCTCCAGCAGATATAGCAGGGTGGATTGATGGTTGGGGGCATCAGTACAAAGATGTTACATTTTTGGCCAGTCCCAGTTCTACTATCTGAAAACCATGAGTACAAAGAATAGCTCTTAGAAAACATTAATTAAAATACTCCAGAGTGGGAGATTTGAGGGTCCAGTTTTAAATATTGTTTGCCACCTCAAGACTTAGGGGAAAATTCACTAAAGTGCAGATATGCGCTAGCGACATATGCACCGCACTTCACCAGACAAATTTTTCGCAAGCGCTATGCAAAATCACTAAGATGCAAATTTTAACTCAGGGCAGCGAATGGTAGCGAATTAGCACTGCCGTTACTTCTCCAAACAATGCGCATTTACGCTACCGATGCCTACTTTGCATACTGCACGAACTTAAATGTATAATAGAAGTATATGTTACAGCCACTACATTACACTACACAAGCCCAGGAAACCTTTAATAAAAACAATTAATTTGTCCTATTGCCCTAAACATGTATAGTTGAGTTGCCATATGTTAGGAAATGTAGGGGGGGAAGGAGGGTAACCCTAAAAAATTTTTTGCTATTTTTCAGACTATCACCCTACAAAATGTAAAAGACACCAGTGTTTTTTTTTTATTTTCAAACTCCTATCTATTGTATTGTACTTCGCCAGGTCTGACCTGACGAAGTAAAGTCTAGCACAAGAGGTAAGGTTCAGAAAAATGTTAATCTTAGTGAATTAGAGCAGTTACGTCCTTTCGTTAGTGCGCAACTTCGCCTGGAGTAAGGGTTCGAAGTTGCGCATTGACAGGGACACTGTTAGTGAATCGGCGAAGTTGCGGATTGACGTCACACTGGAGAATTAGGGCTAGCATTAGATGCTTCGCGCTTTAATGAATTTGCCCCTTTACCTTTGACTTTTACCTGCTAATAGTCCTCTTTATAAACCAACATAGGATCTAACAAATCCTTCTTACTATAACACCAGCTGAGGTGCTTTCTTATTTACAGTATCTTGTCTTTAAGGTTCCCTTTCTTGTATTGAAATTGATTTCTTACATTGTATCAGTGCTATACAATTATTTCTCTAATGATCTATATTAGGCACTAACCATACACATATTTTAATTATGCTCCCTATTTTATGTTCAGGACTATGTTCATGATTCTGAAGTCCTTATGATGTATGTATATGTATGCAAACATTGCACTAAATGAAAACAATTATTCTGTATACAATTCCATCTGTTAAGGGACACTGGAGAGGTCCATGTCCCATTAAGCCTTCATTCTGAGTTTCAGAAAGAATAACACATGCTAAGCAATCCTTAAGAGTTAACAAGTGTATATTTTCTCTTTATGATAATTTAAGTTAAATGTTGCAACTAAGATTTTCAGTTCAGTGACTTGGGAATCTGAGTGTTGAAAGCTTTATGATTGCATGCACACGTGTTCCAATGGATGAATTATATAACCATTTTAAGTTACTATTTGCTGAAGGTGATAAATGCTGCATTGAGTTTTTTTGGGTTGGTTGAACTTTAGAGCACAATTAAGATCTGCTTCTTCTATACAAATAATATCAGAGGCTTAAGTTTTACATTTTAAATATTATGGGGTTGATTTACTGAAGATCTGTATGACAACAATCGACCATCATTTTTGATAACTAAATAATTGTAATTTGTTAACATGAAGAGCATAACAAATCAGACCACATTCTTATATAATTAGCCTGGACAAGGACAAATATTGAATATTGATAAATATTTGTTGAATAAACCAAAATTTGATATTGGCCATTAGGATGAGTTTTTAAAAAATCTCCTTCAGGAAACGTTTTTCATTTTTTCTTCAAATACTGCCAACAGGATGGAAACAGTCCAATTACCAACAGCCTGATTAGCCTATAATTCTCCTTAATAGATATAAATGAATTTTAATCATTGAACTAGAATATATCTTTTTCTGTTCCATAATTTTAATTACCAATTAACCTTGAAAATGAACTGGAGTTTGCCCTAGAAATTATTAAACGTTTCCATAGAAATTTCCAGAAATATATTAATAAGTTAGGTCTATTTTCCCATGATGAATTACAGATTAATGTTTCCAGATCTGTTTATTCCTTGTGTAAACTGTTCAGTCCATGTGAAGTCATTCATTTTAAGTTGTAACATAGTAACATAGTAAGTTAGGTTGAAAAAAGTCACACATCCATGAAGTTCAACCTTTTAATTTTTTTTTAACCTGCCTAACTGCTAGTTAATACAGCGCTACGAAATTGGTTAATAATAATGTTAATAATAATAGTAATAGTTGATCCAGAGGAAAGCAAAAAAAGAAATTAGGAAGACATCCAGCATGGAGCAGCAGAAACACTTTGGAAAGGATCATTAAAAGGCAAGGAAAGTGTAAAATAGAATAAGGCTAGAAATGCTGTATTTTGTATACTAAACATGAACTTACTGCACCACAAGCCTAATCAAACAAATGATTTATGCTTTCAAAGTTGGCCACAGGGGGCTGTCATCTTGTAACTTTGTTATACATCTTTTCAAGACCAAGACTGTGCACATGCTCAGTGTGGTCTGGGCTACTTAGGGATCGTCATAAATGATCAAAAAAACAAAGCTGCTTGAGTTCTGCATGGCTGGTAAGTAAAGCAGGGGCTCCCTCTGCTGTTTATAAGTATGATTGTTTCCCTACCAGAAGTTAGGGACCGTCTGACAATTCCTATCCACAGCACTAAAAGAAGGGAGAATTCCACTGCATACAGTCAGGTTTCTTATAAAAACGGTACACATTATTTAATGAAAGTATATTGGAGATAGATTTCTTTTTCATTGAAAAAGTAAAAATGGGATTTTATTTCTTTGCCTTTCCTTGCCCTTTAAGAAGCGAGAAGGGAGATAAAGGGAAAGCAACTATCATTTTGGAGCCATAACTGTCATTATGGTTTTACAGTATTTTTATGTCAGGTTTCTGCTTCTACAATTGTCACTACATGGTCACTGTTCTAGCAATAAGAATCCTTTGGTAGCATTAGTATGTTATTTTCTCTTCAGCTCAGATTTCTCTGCCATTGTTCAACCATGAAACATTGTGTTAATAAGCGATGGAAAGTTATAAGCAACTTTTATGAATTTTAGTAAATGGTCACCTCAGTGTGTTTCCTTACAATGTACAGTCCACATTACACATATTATAGTAAAATCCCCATTTTACGTTTTTCAGGGGAACAGAAAAAAATGGTGTAAAATTCAGGAAAATTAAAAACGAGGGAAAATGTACTATCCATAATATATAGGTGGGACCACAAAACAATAATGTAAAATAAGGGAAAAAATCAGGGGATGTAAAATTGAGGCTTCACTGTATAATAGTATAGCTCCATAACTGGGTAAGAAATCTAAACTGATTACTGTTTGCAATATCTTAATATATTACATGCAAAAATGGCCCGGGCCTAGATGGCCTTTCCACAAATGCAGGCCTGGGTTTGGCGCAATGATGCAGTGCAAGGTACGAGGAGCAGAACCATTGACCAGACAGTAAGTACAGGGCCCCTCCGTGCCCAGTCCAGTATAGGGTAGGGACCCGCACACCCTTGTTCAATCAAATACTCAAATATCATCTGGTGCTCCAGGACAGAGGTCCGGCAACCTCCAACACACTGCAAGGTAAGAAAGTCCACCGGCACACAGAACTGTAGAAAGCAAGGAGTACCTTGCACGTTTAATACAGTATAGCAGTGCAATGTTTCGGGGTGATCCCCTTTATCAAGCATGATAAAGGGGATCACCCCGAAACGTTGCACTGCTATACTGCATTAAACGTGCAAGGTACTCCTTGCTTTCTACAGTTCTGTGTGCCGGTGGACTTTCTTACCCTCCGTGCCCAGTGCCTGATCGCACTCCCTATCTTGCTCTAGTGAATTATGTGCAAGTTGGGGCAGGATGGGGGATTTATGCCCCCAAGCCCTCCCCTTATGAATTCAGGGAGGATAGCTATGGGCATATATGGTTTGTGTTTGAAAGAGTGGAGATGTGTGTGTGTGTATGCTGGGTTTTTAATTTGGAGGGTTGAACTTGATGGACTCGGTCTTTTTTCAACCCAATTTAACTATGTAACTATGTAACTATGTAACTATGAATGGGGAGACACAAGCTCCATTCTGCACAGATACGATCAGGGCCTGGCTGGGTTGACAGAGAAATGGGGAAAACGTTTCTGGGTCCAAGCACTCATGGGCCCGTTGACCCAGAACCTGTCACGCTAAAGCCATGGGTGTGGCTCCCTGATTTTCCCTGGCTCAGATCATAGGTGCATAGAGTCCAATATATGCTCTGGGTGTGAGTGGGTTTGTGAACGTTTGCTGCCAAAAGAATGACCATAATAATCTGACTTCTTATTGGTTATGAGACCATTCCAACTTCAGATTGGTTATTATAGGCCAGGAGAGCAAATTCAGCAACTTTTATTACAATATTCATATTGTCTTCATCTGGAAACTCAAAGGAAGCCATTTACCAGCTTGGCCCCATCTTACCAAGTCACTAGTTTACTGGGTCATGTACAGGTCCAAAACAAAGACTGTGGCTGTAGCCAGATTTGAATATGATGAACAAATCGATTACTTCAATTGCCTTAAAGCACAGTAATATTTTTTTTTACATATCTATGCGTTACATGCAAATTTATTGGGAATACACAAATGACAAAATAAATAAAATACATCTAAGAGCTTAATCAGTCCCAAGTGCTCAATGCCTGTATCTAGACCTACTATAATAAAGAAAAGTTCAAAGCATTATGTGCTTTTGATGCAGGATTTCTTGAATTATAACAATCATCATTGCCTGCAATAACTCTCACCATATTTTTGTACCTTAAAGCCCCAAACTGTAACTGAAACAAGATGAGCGGATCAGTATATTCCACTCGTGTACTTCAAACGGTTATAGAAATGAAATTCTCCAAAACCGCATATGAAGGACAAAGGAATACAAAGGAATGTGCAGCACATGCTGTAATCATTAGGCGACTCCATAATCTGATGTATGGCGGCATGTGCATAGCATATTCAGTTGGATTTGATTTCTGCATAATCACATACAGAATGGACTGTACATTCTCCAAACATTAATGTAGATAGGAGAAAGAGACAGCTATTTAGTTACATTGGCGTTTGTTACAATTTTTCTTCAGTTTGTGACTACACTATGGGACAAATTTACTATTACTCCCGGAAATTAGCTCGACCAAATTCGCAATTCGATAAGTATTCGACTATTGAATGCTTATCGAATTGTTTTAGGCTATCATTTTGCTCTATATCTGATTTCTCGATGAATTCGTATGATCGGATACCGATCGTTTGATTTCACGAATAAATCGTGAAATTTCCTTCGAGAGTCCGAAAAATTCGTACGATTCAAACGGTTGAACGCTGCGATTGTACGAATGGTATTCGAGCAGGACTTAGCCTCAGAAGTCTATGGGGAGCTTCCCATAGGCTTCTATTACAATTCGGTAGGTTCAATCTTTCAATCATCGAATGATCGAATTATCGAATATCCGATCATTCGATCTATTCGATATTCGATGATCGAAGAGGCCAAATTTTAGTTTACTATTTCATGAAAAATTTGTACGATCGAACTTCGATCATTTCACGTGGATTTCGTAAATCGGCCCCTATTTGTTCTACTTTAATAAGTCCATTAAGAGTAGGGATGGCGCGAACTGTTCGCCGGCGAACTTGTTCGCGCAAACATCGGCTGTTCACGCTTGCCGGAAGTTCGCGAACGTCGCGCAACGTTCGCCAATTTGGGTTCGCCTTAGTTGGCGCTTTTTTTTTGCCATTTCTCCCCCAGACCAGCAGATACATGGCAGCCAATCAGTAAGCTCTCCCTCCTGGACCACCCCCACACCCCCTGGACCACTCCCCTTCCCTATAAAAACCGAAGCCCTGCAGCGTTTTTTCATTCTGCCTGTGTGTGCTTGGAAGAGATAGTGTAGGGAGAGAGCTGTTAGTGATTTCAGGGACAGTGGATAGTAAGTTTGCTGGCTAGTAATCTACTGTACTTCAAACAACTGCCATCTAGCTGTGTGAGCTTGTTCACATTCTGTCTAAATATCCATAATATTACCCTCTCCAGAAAAAGCACCTGAGTGACTTTTTTCAAGCAGCCATAATATATTTTACGTAATCCGTATCCACCGCTGTAGTAGTGTATACGTTGACCTTGTAACCATTATTTGCCCTGTAGGCATTTTTTGCCCAGTGTGTTCTTCAAACAACTGCCATCTAGCTGTGTGAGCTTGTTCACAGTCTGTCTAAATATCAATAATATTACAGTGTCCACAACCACCACCTGAGTGACTTTTTTCCCTTTACAGCACAAAACGCAGCGCTGTGTCAACAATGGATTTTTCAGATACATTTTTGCCCTTGATCCCCCTCTGGCATGCCACTGTCCAGGTCGTTGCACCCTTTAAACAACTTTAAAATCATTTTTCTGGCCAGAAATGTCTTTTTTAGCTTTTAAAGTTCGCCTTCCCATTGAAGTCTATGGGGTTCGCGACGTTCGCGAACCGTTCGCATTTTTTGTCGCAAGTTCGCGAACATGTTCGCGAACTTTTTTTCCGCGGTTCGCGCCATCCCTAATTAAGAGTTGCCACAGAGATTCCTCTTTCCTTCATCATAATCCTTTATCTGGCACCCCACCAAAAACTTTTTAATAGAAATCCAGGGTTCACAGCCACTCCTGCCCTGTCCCTGCTACTTGCCCCCCTATCCTGCCCTGTGGCTTCCAACGCTCCCCCACCAGCTCTCAATTAGGAAAGTGGCTGCGGAAGGGAGAATTAGACGTAACTAAGAGGAAGCAAACCTTGCATCCAGGACCCCATGTTTCCTGCCCCCCCCAGCCACTGTGGGTTCAGTTTTCTCTGTAGCCACTGTCTCTGCAGTGTCAGAGAATCAAGTCAAAATGTTCAGACCCAAAGTGCATTATTTTATTCATTGTTATCTCTAGGAAAGGGTTCTTATGGGCAACAGTGTGAATGGCGCCTCTGAACTCAGCTGGTGGGGACTTAGAGGAAGGTGTAAGTAACAAGTTAGGGGCATTTGCCTGGGGGGGCATACGGGAGGGAGTGGTTTTGTGGTTTTGTGTCCTTCTTCTTTAAGCAAGATAAAGAAACAGGTCCCCCTTCTAACTGTATTTTAGGACCCAGTTAGGACGTCTAGAACACTAGGGGACTGCCTGATAAATAATACTGGGAGACTAATTTACCAGTCCCCTACACCAGTATAAAACAATGCATATTAATATGTTGAGATATAACCATCTAATGCTTTCCTTATGATGTTCACAAACTCAACATCTGAAAATATTTAATCTGTAGAAAGACAAGGGATTTGTAACTGTACAGGAAAGGGGAGCGAGAATGCAGAGGCAGTAATACTGTATATCCCACTTGACAGAGGTTCAGTTATGTCCAGGGTTTTCCAGAGAACAGAAGTTTAAACTATAAAACTGAGTAATGCTACAGGTATGAAAGCCTTGCAACTTGTTTTGTAGCCCATGGACTTCAGGGGCTGACTGCACTGGTCTCTCTGAGCTGTGAACACACACATAATTTGTAGCCAGTGCATATAATAAATTGTGCAGCATACAAAGGATTTTGTGTGAGAACTAGTGATGGGCAAATTTATTTGCTTGGGGTGAATTTGTTGCGAATTCCCAAGATTCGCAAAACGCCAGAAAAGTTTAACCTGCTGAAAATTCAGCAGATGCTGGCAATGTCCAAAAACGGATGCCGGCATCCAAAAATGAATACCCGTGTCAAAAAACGGACGCCCGCGTCGGAAACGAGATGCGGTGGCATTTTGCTAAATTTTCACTGAAATTTCTACGAAGCGAAGTGCCCCAGATTCGCCCATCACTAGTGAGAACACATCATTTTTGACCTGCGCGTGCTCATACAGGTTTAGAGAGTACACACAAACATTTTTTGCACATATAGCTAAGAAAAAATTAGAGTGAACATTAGAGGACAGGCACAAAGATTTCTTTTTTCCTATTAGAAGCTTGTGATGCGATGGTTAATAATTTTAATAAGTGATAGACCTGGGTCTGATGCCAGTGCAGGGCACTATGTGCATAGAGATTGTGGGAGGCATTTGCTAAAATAATGCATTGTGCAAAGTGCAAAAATAGGTGCAATTGATTCTTTGCAAAAAATACCAAGGCCCACCAAGTTTTTTCCTGGTGTCACATCCAGGGCCGGATTTACCGCCATTTTATTTGCTCAAATTTTCATCATCAAGATGGAGCAATGGGAACTGGCACACAGGAAATTTAAATTTCTGAACTAATGTGGGTGTGGCTGGGCAGCATGCCGCCCTCTAAAATCTTGCTGCCCTAAGCACGGGCCTAGATGGCCTCTCCACAAATCCGGGCCTGGTCACGTCGGCCAAGTCCAACCCTGGGCTTGGCCTGTGCCGTCTCTTATCTGGCACAAGGTGCATAGTTTGGCCATTTCCCAATTATTAATAAGACCCCTTGGGATATATTTATCAAAGAGTGAAGTTAAGAGTGAAGTTCCGCAACTAGAGGGAAATTCTGCCGCTCTCCATTCATTTCTATGGGATTTTTAAAGACGTATTTATCAATGGGCGAATTTATTTGCCTGGGGTGAATTTGTTGCGAATTCCCGAGATTCGTGAAATTCGGCAGATGTTGGCAATGTCCAAAAACAGATGTCGGCATCCAAAAATGGATACCCATGTCAAAAAATGGACGCCCGCGTCGGAAACGAGATGCGGTGGCATTTTGCTAAATTTTCACTGAAATTTCTACGAAGCGAAGTGCCCCAGATTCGCCCATCTCTAGTGAGAACACATCATTTTTGACCTGCGCGTGCTCATACAGGTTTAGAGAGTACACACAAGCATTTTTTGCACATATAGCTAAGAAAAAATTAGAGTGAACATTAGAGGACAGGCACAAAGATTTATTTTTTCCTATTAGAAGCTTGTGATGCGATGGTTAATAATTTTGCCTCGCAGTGACAGACCTGGGTCTGATCCCAGTGCAGGGTGCTATGTGCATGGAGATTGTGGGAGGCATTTGCTAAAATAAAGCATTGTGCAAAGTGCAAAAATAGGTGCAATTGATTCTTTGCAAAAAATGCCAAGGTCCACCAAGTTTTTTCCTGGTGTCACATCCAGGGCCGGATTTACCTCCCTTTTATTTGCTAAAATTTTCATCATCAGGATGGAGCAATGGGAATTGGCACACAGAAAATTTTAATTTCTGATCCAATGTGGGTGTGGCTGGGCAGCATGCCGCCCTCTAAAATCTTGCTGCCCTAGACACGGGCCTAGATGGCCTCTCCACAAATCCGGGCCTGGTCACGTCGGCCAAGTCCAACCCTGGGCTTGGCCTGTGCCGTCTCTTATCTGGCACAAGGTGCATAGTTTGGCCATTTCCCAATTAATAATAAGACCCCTTGGGATATATTTATCAAAGAGTGAAGTTAAGAGTGAAGTTCCACCACTAGAGGGAAATTCTGCCGCTCTCCATTCATTTCTATGGGATTTTTAAAGGCGTATTTATCAAAGGGTGAACTTTCACTTCACCCATTGATAAATAGGCCTTTCAAATCCCATAGAAATGAATGGAGAGCGGCGGAATTTCCCTCTAGCGGCGGAACTTCACTCTTTGATAAATTTACTCCCTTGTATGTTCTCCCGTGCTTATGTGGGTTTCCTCTCTATTCTCCTCCCACATTCAAAAAAACAGATTATCTGGTTTCTGATAAAACTGAACATTGCATTTGTTTATGTGTGTCATAGGGAAAAGGACTGCAAGCTTCACTGGGGGAAAAAAACTGATTTTAATGATGTCAGTGATGTATAAAAATATAGCATATTATTAATTACATTATTTATTATAGTAGTGCCAACATATTCTGCTGCGCTGCACAAAAAGAAAAACTGAAACGTGAAATGTGGCCAACCACATTAATAGGATATTAGCAGAAAGAGAGCCTTTGGGGGCTTTAAAAGATGTGAAGATTAAACAGGGGGTGTCTGTCCCCTTTAAGCTGATATCAGTGGCATGGAGGTGGGAACCTACAATAACTAAAAAAACCTTTGCATTACAGCCCATTAGTTCTCTAGTTGTGGCACTTTTTCTTTATATTCAAATTGGCTCTTTTTTTTTGTTAAAATTCTTTCCAAGATCATTTTATATGTTTATTCTGTTGACGGGTGACTGGTTTATCCATGGTCTGAATTGATGCTATTAGTGACGGGCGAATTTATTCGCCAGGCACGAATTCGCGGCAAATTCCCTCGATTCACCGCCGGCAAATAAATTCGTGAAACGTCAACGATAATTCGCCTGCAGAAAATTTGCTGACGTAAAAAAAAAAGCGAGACGTTGGCCGAAATTGACACGACATGCGTCGAAAACAACGCGAGGCACGTCAAAAACGTGACGCGACTCGTTTCGCAAATTTTTCGATAAAAAAAACACAAATTTTTCGGCGAAGCGAAACAGGATAGATTCGCCCATCACTAGTTGCTATTTAAAGAAAAACAAACCTCATAACTCGATCCTTTCATTAGAAATATAGTCCTCTGACTAAGAGGACACTAAGAGGACACTATGTCAGCACATTCGGGTGCTGCATGGAGGCTGGAGAAAAAAATACAGTGGAAATATAATACATGTCCTCGTCTGTTTACTTAAAGCATTCTTTTTTTCATTTTACAGAAATGTACTTCCTATAGGAATGTTTAGAGAAAGGGAATTGGGTTACACAGTTCCCCATCTGTAAAGCTGCTCTATAGAAGTGGAAAAACTAAAAGCTTACATGAGGTAATGATTACTGTACTTCTTATTGCAGCTTTTTAGTTTAGCAGAACCCCCCTCTAAGCTCTCCACTCATCAAACAATGTGTGAGGCTTATGGCCCGCATCGGACTGGGCCGGTGGGATACCGGGAAAAAACATGGTGGGCCCCGGCCCTCATGGGCCCCCACTGACCCAGTCCCTCTCCACTGATGTCCAAGCCCCTCACCCCAGTTCTCCAGGCCCCACAAATAAAAGAAAATTTGGCACCCTTAGCGCATGCGAACCAGCTTTTGCACATGCGCACTAGGGTGTGAGTGCACTTGCGGCGTGTCGGCTATGATGCGCGCCGATGTTCGCAAATGGGGGGGCAGAGGTTAGTAGCCTGGTGGGCCCCCCATCACCAGTCCAACTCAGCTTAGGGCATACCTCCCAACGAAAAGAGGGACAAAAAGATTTGCACCGAGGAGCACAGCAAACTTTTTGACCATGCTTTTGCAGCCCCCTAATTACCATGCTATTTCACAAAATGTGCCAGGTTCTGAAAGCTTGAACACATTTCTGTAGTTTTTATGTTTTATTACAGTTTTACTAATAAAGGTGACTTGCCCTTTAAGTTGTGAGTCTAACTTCTCCCAAGGGACAAAACTGTTACAAATGTGTCTATCTATGCTGGGCTCTCTGCCAAGAGACAATTAAGTTAGAAACTGGCTGTGCAGAGAAATATGGACTTTCCCCTTCAGTGCAGAGAAATCAGGACTTTCCAGTACTAACGCAGGACTACTGGTCGAGTTGTCAAAAGCAGGACTGTCCCGCTCCAAACAGGACAGTTGGGAGGTATGTTAGCTAGTGATGGGTGAATTTATTCGCCAGGCGCGAATTCGCTGTGAATTCCTGTGATTCGTCGCCAGCGAATAAATTCGTGAAACGCCAGAGAAAATTATGCACCATGCGTCGAAACTGTGACGCGACTCGTTTCCCGAAGGTCGTTTAGGTCAGGGTTCATGATTCGCAGTACAACACTGACTTCTACACGTAATGCAAATCATTCTACTCTAGTGCTTGTTATGTGTCTTCATGTGTAAGGAATAGACTGTACAATATGGTACTCCAAGGACTCGGAAATCCTTCAAGGACCATTAAGATAACGTAAACATGAAGGTAGTCTCCAAATAAAGGTATGGGACCCGTTATCCAGAATGCTTGGGACCTGGGGGTTTCTGGATAAAGGATCTTTCCATAATTTGGATCTTCATACCTTAAGACTACAAGAAAATCATGTAAACATTAAATAAACCCAATAGGCTGGTTTTGCTTCCAATAAGGATTAATTATGTCTTATTTGGGATCAAGAACAAGCTCCTGTTTTATTATTACAGAGAAAAAGGAAATAATTTTTTAAGAATTTTAGATGGTGTCGATTGGGAAGGGTTAAAAATCTCATTAGATCTAATCGATGATGCAGTCCCACAAACCAACTACCAGTATTACCTCCATCCTGATCCAATCGTTGGGCCCTAGGATTGATCAGATCAGCCAGATATCGCCCCCCTCAATGCGGATCTCACTGTGAATGGCCACCTTTACCTGAAACAGTCTGAGCTTAAAAATTCCTACTAGACATAAGATGATATCACATGACAGAGGATAGGGGAAATATCTACTGCAGTGGAAAAGCACACGCTATTGAGAAGTGGAACTACAGTAGGAGAGGGAGGAGAACACTAGCTATAAAAAAAAAAGAAAGGAAAAGGGACAAATTGAGGTATTATGCCCAAGCAAGGGAAAATAGGGGGTGTGGTTAAAGATTGCGTAAGGGGTGAACCACACACACATACAGAAAAGAACTTTAAAGGGATACTGTCATGGGAAAAAACTTTTGTTTTCAAAATACATCAATTAATAGTGCTGCTCCAGCAGAATTATGCATTGAAATCCATTTCTCAAAAGAACAAACACATTTTTTTATATTTCATTTTGAAATCTGACATGGGGCTAGACATTTTTGTGGTGTTTATACAAATGGCCTGCAGGTGGCACTGTAACAATTTTGTCAATTTCCCAGCTGCCCCAAGTCATGTGACTTGTGATCTGATAAATTTCAATCACTCTTTACTGCTGTACTGCAAATTGGAGTGATATCACCCCTCCCTTTCCCCCACCCAGCAGCCTAACAATAGAACAATGGGAAGGTAACCAGATAACAGCTCCCTAACACAAGATAACAGCTGCCTGGTAGATCTAAGAACAGCACTCAATAGTAAAAACCCATGTCCCACTGCGTACTATTCAGTTACATTGAGAAGGAAAAACAAGAGCCTACCAGAAAGCAGTTCCCTCCTAAACTGCTGGCACAAGTCACATGCCCAGAGGCAGCTGGGAAATTGACTAAATGTCTAGCCCCATGTCAGATTTCAAAACTGAATATAAAAATAATCTGTTTGCTCTTTTGAGAAATGGATTAAAGTGCAGAAGTCTACTGGAGCAGCAATATTAACTGATGCATTTTTCCCAAGACAGTATCCCTTTAAATAACTTGGGTCTAGTGAAATACATGGTTGATGCTTTAAGGGTAATGTAAAACATGGTCTAAAACATGCTACTTGTCTAGTCTAGCCACCAATCAGTAGGTAGCATTACATTACACATGTTTAATCGGAATGGTTGCTGTGGTTTTCTAGATATGGGTGACACAATAATCAGTCATTTTCTAGATACTTCATAAAATAACTTCCATTGATGGTACTGGGTCCTAGCTTAGTATTAATTACAACCCATAGTGGTCCTCACATATTTGGAGATTAGTCTAAACTAGAAGGATGCTCACTATGGTGGTTACTGGTGGTAACTTGCTCCCCTTCTGGTTTCCTTTTTGAAGCTGCTCTACTATGATCCCAAGTGTAACTAGAATGAGCTATCACAGGATCTTCACTGACACTATGACCTCCTACTTTAGGCAACAACAACCCCCTACAGAATGTGGACTTCAAAGAGACAGAACAAGCCTAAGGACTCCTGACACTCCTGGCCACTAACAAAACTGCCAGGAATCTTTAACCTGGGAATTGAAACTGCCCCTCCCCCAACCCTGAACCAGACTAAGGCCACACATACAATTCTCTGCCGCAGTCCGCACCACAGTTTTTTTTTAAAAAAAGCTGGCTGCCGCGTAAATACTTTAAGTGTCATTGCCTAAACTTGAAAACGCTAAGCATATTTACTCAGCATTCGGCTTTTTTAAAAACAATGGCATCGACAGCACCGAAAATGCGTGGAAAAACATATTTGTGTCCATACCCTAAGGCCTTGGCTGGATTAACCCTTATGGAGACTGACTACAGTATTTGTATTAGACAATACAAAGAGGGAATGTATGTACTGTATGTATGTATATTTTTATTTGTATAGTGCTCCTTGAATAAATTAGTAGTAACAAACAAGGGGTCATTGAAATAAAAAGTTACAATAAGTGCATTGTTAGAAATACAATTCACATAAATATAAAATATAATTACACTACAGATCAAGTGCTCAGTGTCAAGGAAACAAAAGGCTGGAGGATCCTACCCCGTAGGGCTTACAGTCTAAATGGGAGGGTAACATACAGGCACAATTCAGTGGGGTTGAAGAAGGTGCTGTAGGTTACAGAGTCATATAAGTGCCAGTTCCCAGTTCAGGTGTTAGCCAGGTGCTCCCAGACAGAGGCAGCCTTTGAGTTTTGTTTTAAAAACACAGAAGGAAGATTCTCTCCACAGAGATTCAGGAATGGCATTCCTGAGAAGGGTTTGATACGGGAAACAGCAGTAGTAGTGGGGGTACAAACCAAGCGGTTGCTCTGGGAGGAGCGGAGGTTTCGGCCAGGAACATATAGAGAAACAAGAGATGAGATGTAGTTAGGTGCAGAGAAATGAAGGGCTTTGAAGGTCACGAGGAGGAGTTTATGTTATTCTTTGTTTTATAGGAAGCCATGATAAGGACCGGGAGGGGCCTGTACCCTTTTGGATGAGAGAATGATAATTCTGGCACCAGAGTTTAATACAGTCTGCAGGGGGGAGAGATGGGAATTAGGGAGGCCCGTTAGTAGAAGGTTACAGTAATCTAGTCGGGATAGGATGAGAGCATGCATGAGCATCTTGGCCATAGCAGGTGAAAGGAAAGGACAGATTTTGGCAATATTACGTAAGAAAAAGTGACAGGTTTTGACAGTGATGTTAATATAATCAGAGAAGGAGAGAGATTAACCCCAGACAGCATGTTGAGTTGACCGGGTTAATGAGCATAGTAAAACAGGGAGTAGGACCAGGCTTAGGTGGAAAGATGATTGTTAGACTTAGTTTGAGGTGGCACTGGTTCATCCAATTTGAGATAGCTAGGAGGCAGTTAGAGATTTGAGCTTCTGTTTCAGCTGAAGGGGTGGATAAATATATCTGAGTATCATCAGCATACAGATGATTATTAAAGCCAAATGATCAAATGAGATCTCCCAAAGACAGAGTGTGCAGGGAGAACAACAAAGTACAAAGTGCAGAGCCTACATTAAGTGGAATTGGAGATGAGGTTTTGTTATCAGAGGAGAAAGTGAATGATCGGTTAGAAAGGTAAGAAGAGAGCCAAGATGCAGCCTGGTTACGGATGCCAAGCAAATACAGAATCTGCATCAGGAGAGAGTGGCCAACTGTATCAAATGCAGATGATGGGTCAAGGAGGATAAGGATGGAGAAGTGACCCTTGGCTTTGGCAACCTGAAGATCGTTTGTAACTCTGCACAAGGCAGTCTCAGTAGAGTGAGCAGACCTGAAACCAGATTGCAAAGGGTCCAACACATCATGGGTGCGTAGAAATAAAAGTGATCCTGTGTCACTTATATATAGTTACAGTATAAGCATATATATATATATATATATATATATATATATATATAATGCTTTGTTTTAGCATTTTGTTATGATTTATTTCAGTTAGGTTGTTGAGGCTTGTTTGTTTATTTTTAAGAACAGAGCCAGTGTGGGACTTGGAAAATGGAACAAAACATCTTTCCATATTACTGAAAACATCACTTTGTGTTTGCCTCTTTGCTAAAATCAGCCTGAGTATGTTACAATTTAGGTTTGTCGTTAACAGCTATTTCTTGCTGGTCAAGAAAAAAAAAGCTCACATATCTTGGACATTTTACAGATTCTCTTGAATATTCTATTAAAGGTTGTAATAAACAATGACTCACAAACCCAGGGCAGATTTCACAATCAACACAGAGAACACAAAGTGAAATAAAAGTCATGTGATGCAGTATGAGGCTCTACGTGGCTTTCAAAAATTATGTATTTTTTTTAATCTTCTTTTAACACTCTCATAATACAAAAAAAAGTTTGGTGTCTGATGAGCCAAAAGATATTTTGGTAATGAATAAAATGACCCATGTAAAAGCAATGAGAATTTTTTTTACCATGTTCCAAAGGCTTTAGGTTATTGGCACATGGAATATTTTGAACACCGCTGTGCTCTACAGAAAAACAGTACCAGTCACCCCCATTTACATGCCAGTGGCAAAAATGACCCATGAAGCACAAAAATTGCATAAAATGGATGATGACTTACAGTGTATCCTGATGAATGTACCTTTACCTCATCTTGACAGCTTCATATAACCAGTTGTTTTCAGATAGATCACCAGAAATAACATCTTTTTTCTAATTACTTTCTATTTTCTATGTGTCACCGTCTTTCTAATATTGAAGTGTAAAGTGCAATGTTTTCAGCTTCTAAAAAAAAACACACCAGTTAATAGTGCTGCTCCAGCAGAATTCTGCACTGAAATCCATTTCTCAAAACAGATTATTTTATATTTAATTTTGAAATCTGACATGGGGCTAGACATATTGTCAGTTTCCCAGCTGCCCCAAGTCATATGACTTGTGCTCTGATAAACTTCAATCACTCTTTACTGCTGTACTGCAAGTTGGAGCGATATCACCCCTCCCTTTCCCCCACCCAGCAGCCTAACTACAGAACAATGGGAAGGTAACCAGATAATGGCTCCCTAACACAAGATAACAGTTGCCTGGTAGATCTAAGAACAGCACTCAATAGTAAAAAGCCAAGTCCCACACACACATTCAGTTACATTGAGTAGGAGAAACAACAGCCTGCCAGAAAGCAGTTCCATTATAAAGTGCTGGCTCTTTCTGAAAGCACATGACCAGACAAAATGACCTGCCATGGCTGCCTATACACCAATATTATAAATTTAAAATAATACACTTGCTGGTTCAGGAATTAAATTTAACATGGTGGAGTGAATTATTTGCAGTTTAAACAGTGTCATTTAGAAATTAAAACTACACCATAAAAATCATGACAGATTCGCTTTAAACTTAGATTTTGGAAAACAGTAAAAATAAATAATGGAAAGTAACTGAGAAAAGTCTTTATTTCTGGGGAACAATCTGAAAACAACTGAACTGATAAAAAAAGTGTTTGGAAGGTGAAAACCCCCTTTTAAATAAAGTCATCCCTGGTCTTCTATAGTATTACTAATGTAACGCTACTGCCTACAAGCAGTCAGCAGGTTCATTTTGGATGCACTAACCATACAGATTAAGTAAAGGTAAAAGTAAAAACCAATATCATATGAAAGAATATTTGCCCTCATTTCTTGAAGGTCATGGTTACCCAACCCCCGTCACCTTTTACAATTACTGTGCTGATATCTCTTGCAAACGTAAAGCCGTGAAAGATCAGTCCATATACAGTAGGTTAAATATTTATCAGTCGTTTTCCGGTATGACATGGAGTGCACCAAGCCCGTGCTTGAACTTTGAGCAAATTGGATGCAATTCCAATTCTAAACCTGGTTGCTGTCATTTCCAGCCCTCAGCATGCAAGTAACATAATAAGTTAGGTTGAAAAAAAGACGCAAGTCCATCAATTTCAACCTTTAAATTTTTTAACCTGCCTAAAAGGAAAACAAAAACATTTTTGTTATTATTTGATGCTCAATTGATGCAGCCTATAATTGGAAACCCGTAGAGCTGCTGCCTGGTTCAAGGTGGAAGTAGCTCCAGGATTCCCCTGTATCCTAGGTGTGGTGGGAGGTGGCGGGTTTCGCACAACTTTCTGCAAGGAAATTAGCAGCTCTGCAACTGTGCTTGTAGTCGTTTATGGCCACTGTAACGATATGACGAAAACTGTCATATGATGAAGAGCTAAGAAGCAACAGGGCACACTTACTACCACAGTGCTGCATATCATTTATTCTGCCCTATACTGTTAGGAACTTATTTTGAAAGTCAGACATAAGGAACACAAAGGGGCAGATTTACTAAATTCACATATATTCCCATGAGGGATTCGAATATTCGATCGAATTTTCGAAAAGATTCAAATTCGAATTTAGAATATGCAAATTAGGCGAATTCGACCATCGAATATATGAATTCGAATGATTCGAATGTAATTTTTTTTGAATATTCAAAAATTCGATGGTCGAATACTTCCCCTTTAAATTTAAATTCGATCACCTACTTCGCCAGATTAAACCTACTGAAATGGGGATCATTCCCCATTCGATCTCTAAAAATCGTTCAAATATTCGATGTGAAATCGATTCGAATATTCGATCGATCGAATAAAAATCGTTCAAATATTCGATGTGAAATCGATTCGAATATTCGATCGATCGAATTGCACTAAAAAATTCGAATTCAAGGTTCGAATTCAAATTTTTTTAATTCCCCACTATTCCCTTTTCGAATTTCGAATTTTTTTTGCATTCGAAATTCGACCCTTAGTAAATCTTGGCCTTTGACAAAGCCAACACTTGGCGAAACGTGCGTCAGGCACCATTGCTTCTCGCTGCTTTGGCAGCGCGTGGGGAGAGAGGGTGAAGGAAAGCTGCATTCTTTGATGGTCTGAGTACTCCATGGAGAGGTGATATCTTTGATTTTTTCATTTCCGGACCCATACACAATTGCGCTTTTGATATGTGCAGGTACCATCCAACTGCTATACAGGTGTTGCGTACTAGTGTTGAGGGAATAGGCCATACTTACACAGGTGCCTCTGAGAGGACTTAGTGCCAGTTTCACATACGCTCACCGTATAGCGGTTGCATGGCCGTATGACTTACAGCGCACATGGGATCCGTATGTTTATGGGACATTACGCTAAACTGCGTTTAACTCTCAAGCTGCATTCTTTGATGGTCTGAGTACTCCATGGAGAGGTGATATCTTTGATTTTTTCATTTCCGTACCCATATACAATTGCGCTTTTGATATGTGCAGGCATCATCCAACTGCTATACAGGTGTTGCGTACTAATGTTGAGGGAATAGGCCATACTTACATAGGTGCCTCAGAGAGGACTTAGTGCCAGTTTCACATACGCTCACCGTATAGCGGTTGCATGGCCGTATAACTTACAGCGCACATGGGATCCATATGTTTATGGGACATTACGCTAAACTGCGCTTCACTTTGAGATGGTCCCATAAGTAACCACAATCGTTCCAACAAACAGAGAGTGATTTGGACCTACCTCTTCACTTATCTTCATAAGGTATCTCTCGTAACCATCACAGCTAACAATTTCCTTCCCTCTCCAAAATTAAAGGCAATTTAGGTGATGAATGATCTCTAGGGAACAACGTGGCATACCGATCACGCTGATACCCCACAACATACATAGAGACCGAAGTTCCACCATTTTTTAAATGATTTTAGCCTTTTTTCATTAAATTAATTCCTTCCCCGTTTTTAATTTATCCCAGGAGGTCATTAAAAGTTATGTTTTAACCTTTTCACCTTCCTTTTTGGGGGGTCACTGTTACAGAACCAATCATGTTTTCCTAATTGTCCCCATCATGTCATTTACTTATTCACTCACTACGAAACACACATGAATTTCACTTTATTCAATATTTATTTAATGAATTTTTTCACATGATTGATAATATTTAGATTGAATTTATTCTTTTTTCTTTTTTGTTCCCATTATGTCATTTACTCATTCACCCACTACGAAACACACATGAATTTCACTTTAATTAATATTTATTTAATGAATTTTTTCACATGATTGATAACATTTAGATTGAATTCATTCTCTTTTCTTTGTTGACACAATGAATTTGTTCATGCTGATTTGCACACACAATCAGGATTACTAGATTTTCATGGATGGTGCGACGTTGTAAGCTCCTCTTTTTCTCCTTCCAATTGTATAATCTAATGATTTTCTAATCATAGGAGTTGTTAGCACATCCGGCTCTACCAACCCCTTGGCCCGAGGCCAAGTCATTCCTTGTTATAACCTTTTTTAGAGGGTGACCTATAGTCAGGTGGTGCGGTGAATACATGATTTTCTCTCACCTTAGTAAATCTGCCCCTTATGGGCAGATTTATCAAGTGTTGAATTTCGAGGGTTAAGAACCTTTGAATTCGACCCTTAAATTTTGGCTGAATTAAAATTCGAATTCGAGGGATTTTAACGCAATGCAATCTATCGAATGATCAAATAGCAATCATCCGATCGATTGATAAAATCGAATGATTTTAAAGGGCAAGGAAAGGCAAAGAAATAAAATCCCATTTTTACTTTCTTTAATGAAAAATAAATTTATCTCCAATATACTTTAATTAAAAAATGTGTACCGTTTTTATAAGAAACCTGACTGTATGCAGTGAAATTCTCCCTTCATTTACTGCTGTAGATAGGAATTGTCAGATGGTCCCTAACTTCTGGCAGGGAAACAATCATACTTATGAATAGCAGGGGGAGCTCCTGGCTTACTTACCGGTCATGCAGAACTCAAGCAGCTTTGTTTTTTGATCATTTACGACGATCCCTAAGAAGCCCAGATCACACTGAGCATGTGTATGTAGTCTAGTCTTGCAAAGATGTATAACAAAGTTACAAGATGACAGCCCCCTGTGGCCAACTTTGAAAGCATAAATCATTTGTTTGATTAGGCTTGTGGTGCAGTAAGTTCATGTTTATGTTTAGTATACAAAATACAGCATTTCTAGCCTTATTCTATTTTACACTTGCTTTGTCCTTTTTTTCTATTTAATCAAAAAAAGTTTGGAAAATCCTATGGGATATATAGCAACTCGGTAGCTTGAAACTGGCGAAGTAGGCTATTGAATTTTTATTTTTTTTTTAAGGACTGGTACTTCGACTACGAAAAAATCGAATATTTGAATTTTAACAATTCAAATTTTATTTGAAATTTCACTTCGACCTTTAGTAAATCTGCCCCTAAGGGTAAGGCCACACGGGGAGATTTCGGGGAGATCTGTTGCCTGGCGACTAATCGCCGCGACAAATCTCCCCAAATAGCTTGGTAGCTGTGCGCACCCGCTACACGTAAAGTTGCCTGAGCCTATTCACACGCGGTGACGCGATTTTAAAAGTCGCTCAAAATTGCCTGGTCCACGTGTGGACGAGCCCTAAAACTAATGCTAGATTTACACAGTGCTTAATGTTAACAAATCAGTGCTGAATTACTTGGCGGTTGTTATTTCCATTATACATTTATAGGTGTTATTTCAAAAAAGTTTGCTGTTTTTGATTAACATAGGAACGTTTAGAGCTAAAATATGTCATTCTGCTGTTCATTCTGAGGGTGGTGTTTTGCATTGGTTAGCGTTGCTGCATTGCAGAGCTGCAGTCCTGGCTTTTATTCAGAAAAACAAACTGCTACATCTGAAATGCTTGCTTTTCTTTCTAGCCACCAACAACATGCTCCAGTATAATTGCATCTTGAACCTGCCGTAAATTTGGAAACGTAGTGCATCCTCTTACAGTTGAATCGATATGTTATCTGCTTCGGGGAATTGTCATTTTATTTGAATTTCATTCAGAATTGCCTTTAGCTTAAAGGGGAACTAGAAACGTTCTAAGTACAATCAAGTAAATATTATGCACTTTTTCTGAAATAATCAAGTTCATCTTCACTATTCCTCTCTCAGCATCTGTTTCTCTTTATTCAGTCTTCATAAAGGAGTTGGGAGTCAGATAAGCATTGACAGTTAGATCCTATATATACAGTGGTGTGAAAAACTATTTGCCCCCTTCCTGATTTCTTATTCT
>CM044436.1:111338580-111350066 GCA_024363595.1 Xenopus borealis
TGCAAAAGAATAAGAAATCAGGAAGGGGGCAAATAGTTTTTCACACCACTGTATTATAGAGGGGTTAATTTTGCCTAGAAGATGTATTAGAGCTCACTTTATTAAAATCACCAGACATCATGGGGGGAATTCACAAAAGTGTTGGTAAAATAAGTAACCCAGAAGTGGCAAATTTGTAAAATGTCATCCAAACGGCAAATTCACAAAGGCAGATGTTACCATCTCTGAATGTCTCGTAAGTCTGACAGTTTTCTAAAATTTTGTATCTTGTATCTTTTCATCTTACAAACAACATTTTACACAACATTTTACATGATTTTTTAAAATACAATTTGATTTTAATTTTGGAGAGCCTAATGTGCTGGAAAAAGTGTCAGCAAAAAAAAAATTAGTTTAAAAATTTCTGGGAAAGTGGTGCCGAAAAAACCACTGCCACTTTTCGCAACACTAGGGGGCAAATTTACTATTATTCCCCAAAAATAATTCGTGTCTATTCAATATTCGATTAGCATTCGATTTTCAAATGTTAATCAAATAGTTCTCGGCTACCTTTTATTCAATATTCGATCATTCGATCAGTCGAATAAATGATTCGACTGAACGAAGAAATCATTCGATCGTTCGAATGATTCATACGATTCGAACGATCGAACACTTCGATTGTAGGAATCCTATTTGATCAGGACTTAGTCTCAGAAGCCTATGGGAGCACTCCCATAGGCTTCTATTGCAATTTGGTAGGTCCAATATGCCGAAGAAGGCAATCGAAGAAACTTAAAAAATTAAATCCTTCACTGATCGAATGATCGAATGATTGGATATTCGTCCATTCAACTCTATTCGAATGTATTCGATCGTTCGACCATTCCCAAAGAAATCCTACATTCGAAATTCGATCGAACTTCGATTCCTTCACGTGAATTTAGTACATCGGCCCTTAGTTGTATATGTTGGAAAATTGGTGGGTAAATGCTCTGTGAATTTGTCGGCTGTTGCTACGACATTTTCTTCGACATTTTTTCCTTCCTGACACTTGTGTGAATTCCCCCCCTATGTCTCTCTACATGCAGGATTTGTTCAAAAGTTATCTTGTTAGATTTTGTTGGTACTGGAATCAGTTATTTGAGTAAACTTGTGAAGTGAAGCCTTTACTTGTCTTAAGATTAAAAACAATCAACTGTAAATAGCTTCAGTGTTGAGAATAAGCCTTAACCATATAGGAGCCATGACAAGTGATATCCTACTTTAGTAAGGCTTTATCGATTGAGGAATAAATTGCAAAAAAAACAAAGGGGAAATTCACACCTCGAAAGGCCCCACCACACTTCATCAGACATTAATTCGCAGCACATCAGATAATTCATCGAAATGCAGTCTTGGCAGGCAAAGACACTAGCGTAAATTCGTCTGCACAAGCAGTTCATAGCAAACTTCTACTAGCGTTCATTTATGCCTGCTTTAATATTCTTATGCTTAGGTCAATTTGAATAGGGCAGGTACATATAGGTCATATATACATCTTTATTAGAGATGTTGGTGCAAATGCTTGAAGTGGCCACTTATTATTACAAATGTTCAAGGAAGAAAATAAAAGAGATCCTCTATTGTCCTAGACATGAGCCCACCCTGAAACAAATGCGGCATGCCCCTCAAATGGTTAAAAAAAAAAAATATTTAACAGTTACTACTTTTAAATATGATCCCACTTTAAAATATGAAAAAAACACCAGTTTTTAAAAAAAAAAAAATTTTTATAACTATTTTGCATACAGGATATGATGTCACTGACATAAGATTGAGGAGGATGTAGCTTCATCTCATCAGTTCACCAAGTTTAAGCTGGTGAAGGAAACTCTGGAGAAAGGGGTAACGTAATGGAAAATTCACACTTTAGTGAATTTGCGGAGTAACGATTGTTCGCCTGAGCAAAATTTGCCTGGCAAAAGGGCGATAAACTTCATTTGCGATGCTCTCTTTCGCTAGCGAAATGTCCTCTTCGCCTGTTAGTCAATTAGCAATGTCCCTGCGGATGGTATTTCTGGCGAACAAATGCTGCATGTATGATAATGATACATGCCACATTTATTATAATGATAAATTTGTAGCCTTAGACATAATTTGTGTTCAGAGTTTTAGTGATCCCCATCTGAAATCTAGAAAGAGTCAGAATTATTAGAAAATATATATATAAATGAAATAACGAAGACCAACTGAAACATTGCTTTGAATTGAACGCTCTATAACTGTGGTGTTTATACAAAAGGCCTGCAGGTGTTACTGTTCATACACAAGACTTTCTGTACAACTTGAAAGTGAAAGTAAGACTTACTGCTGTTATGTAATGACTGCATGACCTGCTAATAAAGCACTGTTATACTCTCCTCATCCTCGGCTACCAAACACAACAAATGGCGACGATGATGGGATCTCCATGACAAGTACCTGGAAAGGGTTCTGAAATGCATTGATTCTGCAGGACTCAAACTGAACCTTTCGAAATGCCACTTCAGACAAACTCAGCTGTCATTTCTGGGTCATATAATTTCACAAAATGGATTACTGCCTGACCTTGACCATGTCAACGCAGTTGCGCAAGCACCTATGCCAACTGATTTCCAGACCTTACGAGCTTTCTTAGGTCTTACCTCATGGTATTCTAAGTTTATTCCCAACTATGCTTCAGTTGTGGAGCCACTTCAAGCTCTACTACGAGGAACTTCAAGTCTGGTTTGGTCAGAGACTGCTCAACATAGCTTTGACATACGGAGTGAAACAATGGTTATTACAGATGCTTCAGACTATGGCATTGGTGCAGTTCTCACACAGATCCATGCTGATCATTCAGAGAAAACTGTTGCATTTGCATCCAGAACACTTACAGAGACAGAGAGTAAGTATTCAACTGTTGAAAAAGAAGCTCTAGCGTGTGTTTGGGCAACAGAAAAATGGAGAACCTACCTATGGGGTAGAGAATTTACCTTATGCACTGATCATAGCCCTTTAACTACACTACTTACAACAAAGGGACTAGGAAGAGCTGGAATGTGTATAGCTAGATGGTCAGCAAGGCTATTGAATTTCAACTACAAAATCATCCCTTTAAGAGGGGCTTGGATGATTTATATATATATATATAATTGGTTTGTTTGGAGGGGTTGAAGTTGAACAGTTTTTTGTGTCTTGTGTTGTGTTTTATTGTCAAGCCAAAGAAATGGCAATTACTTTGAAGTGCATAAATAAAAGAGAGATCATGACCTGGAATACCTTTCCCTCCTTCTTTACCTAAAGTGGTAGGGTAACACTAGAGGAAAATATGAACAAATAAAGAACAAGAGGATTATTTGATTTCATCCTATTACCATAAACAGTGTACTAAAGGGAAATAAAAATGCTGGAAGGATCCTTTAAATCCACTTACAGAACATATAACATACTGTACCTGCCCCCAGCCAGTGGTCCAGGCAAAAACATGGCCCCAGACCCCACTCCTTGTTTTTCACTTCAGGAGTTATTATTTCATGTATCATGGAATAAAATGAAGCAAAAAAAATGCATGTATATCTAAAAAGTCACGTTTTTGCTGTAAATAATGCTCTATTGAAAGTCCCAAAGAGACTCTGTTGCCATAGCACCATGAGAGAGCTCTCCTCACCGGGAACGACTGAAAGGAGGATTCTATGGTGTTGTTGTGAAGCCTGCCAACGTAAAAATGAATGCATGCAGCTGAAACAGGATTCACTGCTCACATCACTTCATGGAGACTGGAACCTATTATACTAAGAGAAAGTATTTGGCTATGTGCAACAAACTGAGAAGGCAGGCATTTCATGGTTTTATGAAGCGGCTATTATGCAAGATTTGTCTACTGCAAATCGTTTCTATTGGCTACAATGGAATGGTATAAAAAGGAAGTATAACCCTTGCGACACCCCTTTGGCTGTGTTACACTGCACGTGTGGCTCTCACCTGATGGCACAGGACAAACCTGAGCCACTCTGCAGTGGTATTGGGAGAGACTGGGTACCTGGTACTTACCAGTGCAGTGCCTTCACCTAGTGGGATCCGGGAATGCACCTATAGGTGGCCCCACTAGGAATACAGTAATAACATATATACAGTATTTGCATATGCAAATTAGTATTCAGATTTGGCTAGGCAGAAGGATTCAGCCAAATCCGAATCTTGCTGAAAAAGTCAGAATCCCGAACCAAATCCTGGATTTGGTGCATCCTTACCAAATAGCACTCCTAACCAGGTGGGAGTAGGGTCTCATTCTGTATCTTCCTATCCTTTTAAACAAGATACTCACTATTATTACTATTTGGATGCTTTACAGGGTTCTCTTCAGGCGAGTCTAGCACAGTCAGGCATACAGTGTAACTACCGGTCTCTTTGGATGCTCAGATAGGAATCTCCTGCTGGTTTAGTGTTGCCACCTTTTTGGCTGATGGTATCCAGGAAGGGGTGTGGCCGTGATCTTAAAGGGGTGTGGCCATGACATAGGGGAGGCAAATTGTGACATCAGGGACGAGACTATGACACATCAATTGCAGATTTTCCGGAGCAGTACCCAGTTGTCCTAATTTGGAAATTAGGCAGTTTTGATCCAGGTAGCCCCTCAAAAAAACAGAGCTGTACGGGTCAAAATTGGGCATATTGCAACGCTATGCTGGTTGTTGCTCCAGGCTGGATTCCTTTCACGCTCTCTGTCTCTACAGACACAGTATCTGGCTTCCCTGTGCCAGCCTGATCCAAATGAATGCTTTTGGTTGGGCCTCTCACCTCTCTGGACCCACCAGCAGCTCTCGGGCCTCTTTCTCTGTCCACCTCATTGTTCTCTCTGCCAGGCTTTTTACTTTTCTTCTTTTTCAGTATCTGTGACTTCCTCTTCCTGCTAGCCACTCACTAGCTGTTGTGTCACTTCCTGCTGCACTGAGATCTCTGTTGCTAGGTAACAGCTTTAAGCACACATGCTCTGTGCCTGATCTCTTACAGGGATAAGTGCAATGGTTTTGCATTAAGTCTCTACAGAAGCATCAACCTAAAAACACAAACTCCCTATATAAACTCTTTAAGAGTATTGTGATATGTTCACTCTCTCAGTCCACCCTTGGTTATTAATATCAACATGAGTCTTTACACTGATCCACAGAGAGATAGGGCCACCAAGACTGGGTAACCATTTTAAAACAGGGACACCCACCTATATAGCGTTCTTTTAATGTTGAAGGTGGAATAATGCGGGAAAGGCAGATTTGTTTTCATTCCTGACCTCTCTATACACCTGTGTAGCAGCTGAATACTCTGTACTGTATCTGAAAAACCCAACATTTCCTCCTTGTTTAATGTGGCTTTAGGAATGTTTGCCTATGGCTTTCTGTCAGCAGAGACAAACATGGGTGCAATAGATTTGTCATCACATTAAAAGATGCCAAAAACACCTGGACACACCCTATAATATAAAGAAGCAGTGTAGTATGTAGGCCTATTGCACAGTGGATCCATGGGAATAAAAGATGTGCTTCGCTCAGCAGCTCGAATGAGAAATTACAGCTTTAAAACTGAACTTCAGTTATGAAACATACATGCTACTTTGGCAATTTGATCAGAAATATGTGTACTTCTAGCTTTCATGTGATTTGTTTGCTTGGTAGCTCTAGGAATGAATGGAAAATGCAATTATTTGATATTAACACATGGAAGTTCCTTTCCATTGCAAATCCGTGGGACCCTTGCAGCTGTCGATCATTTTTTAATGCTAGACTGAATGCTAGCCTGAATAAGGCCAAACTCTGTTATGGGGAAGGAGAGCCGTGAGTCTGACATTTACATTTAAAGGAGAAACAAGCCCTAAAGTTAAAAAAAAAACCCTACTCCCTTACCCTACATACCCCCATATGCAATTAAAGACACTAAGTTTGCCCAGGAGCAGTAACTCATAGCAACCAATAGGATCTTTGCTTTTAAACAGGTGACTGCTACATTCAAGCTTCTGATTGGTTGCTATGAGTTACTGCTACTGGTCAAACTTAGTGCCTTTTATTGCATAACCCTAATAGACTCTCCTCCCACCCAGTGTTACCCTGGGCAGAATGCCTCTAAGACTTTACTTACACCTTCATTCAGATTCTGTCCATGCAAATTTTGTTTCATGTATCATGAAATACTTTATTTATGCGCACAAGAGAATAATGTACTTGTCACTTTAATACATAGGCAGGTTTCAAATACACCGTTCTTAAAGGCGAATTCAACCTGTATTTGTAAAAAAAACCTTCCCTGTGTAGGCCCCCTCCCTCCTCCCCCTGGGCAAATGCCGCTAACTTGTTACTTACCCCTCCTCCCAGGTCCAATCCAGAGGAGTTCACAGGCTCCATCTTCTCTCGATCATTCGTCTTCCTGGATTGACCATGTTTTCTAGCGCATGCGCAGTACGAGTGACTTTCGTCGCATGCACAGTAGCTCCACAATGGCAAATCCCTCATACTGCACATGCACCAGAAAACACCAGTCAATCCAGGAAGAAGAGCGATTGAGAGAAGATGGCGCCTGTGAACTCCGCTGGACAGGACCTGGAGTAAGTAACAAGTTAGTGGCATTTGCCCAGGGGGGGGGAGCAGGTAGGCCAGGGGGGAGGAGGAAAGGGGTCTACACAGGGGAGGGTTTTTTTTACAGAAACAGGTTGAATTCTCCTTTAAGTCGATGAATAGAACAAACTTTTAGCAGGGTTTGAAAAAAGTATTGTGAAAAACCAAGAATTAGATGACCAGGCTTGGCACAATGAAGTGATCTAAAGGGTTCTGCAGAATGGAAATGTTGGAGCTGGGAGGTGGAAATGGGTGTTGCTAGGTCAACCCCCATCTATTTATTATTTCCCCTGCTTGATGATTGTTCTACTTTTCTTTTCATTATTTCAGCAGTAACAGTATTGTGATTTTCATTTCTGCAGAAAATGTGTTTAGGTATAGGGGTCTGGGCACAGCACTTCCATCTGTAATATTTATGCCGGGAAAAATCATTGTCAGCTACAGGTTTCTTTGCCAAATGAGGTTAAACAAATGGAGGCCCAACCATAGCTGAATTGCCGTATGCTGAGAATGGATCAAAGTGCCAGGGAATACAAAGAATGCTGTCTGGGGTTAATGCAGCTGTAAGTATTAATTTATTTTGCAGTATGGAAAGGGACCCATACTGGACAATACATATTAATCTGTTTTCCCGATTTATTACAATCACTTATTCTAGAACAGTCATAAAAATCATAGAACAGAACACAGCTGCACTTTCAGCAAAACAATCACTGTCAAAAAAAAATGTATATTATGTCATTAAAAGGACACAACGTGTAAGAGCATGCATGTCACCGGGTCACACCACAAACTAGAGCACTTGAATTGAAAAACTGTATTATTCATGTTTCATTGACCAAGCAGTGTCACATGAGCTGGAATGACTTATTTATGCGTTCCCTGCAGAAACAGAGAGGGGCTTCCCTATTGATAGGGAGACTGACCTCCGGCAAGGAAGCTATTCTTCCTCTTTATAACCCTCTAAAAGAAGAGTTAAAAGCTTTTGGAGGTAGAAGAGGGTGGGGGGACACTTTTGTAATTGACTGCTGCAAAGGAATAGATTAAGATGTCAACCTCCTGCAATGCAAGTGATGTATCACTGCAGCACGGAATTCTGAAACACACAGGCAAGCAAGAAGGAAAAGGAGTAAAAAGAGCTGTTTTAATAAAAAATCATTTGTATATAAACCTTAAAACCCAGTAGCACTGTAATGAAATAAACTTTATTTGTCATAGTCTAATTGGATGCAATCCTTTTAAAATAAGGGTGATGCATCCTCCTCCCCCATCATGCACTGGCTTGTTAGGTTCTCTTCATATATATCTTACTCTAGTTAATCTTATAATGATTGCAGAGCTTTAATTGTGGTGGGGGGAGAGCAAGAGGAGTAATTCCATGTTCTGAACAAAACAACAGATGGGCAGTTCTAAATTTGGCTCTTTTCGTAAGTCACGAGCCCATAGTAATATAATGATTCTGCAAGTAAATCTCTATATTTATCTTAACGCATATAGAGTATAATGTACATTTTTGAAAGCATAGAATTTGGCTCAAAACCATATAAAAAGCACAATGCAAAATGCTGAGTTTTCTTATCAAGGTCAAAGAATTCTGAGGTCATATCTAATATTAGACATTTTTTTACATGGTGTTATGTAAACGGTGCATTGAGCTATAGCAACCAATCAGCAGGTAGCATTTACTGGTGGTCACATGTTTAAAAGCAAGTCATTATAGGATGTTATGAATTATTGGACCCGGGGGAACATTTACAGAAGCTGGTTCAAGTTTTCTTATGTAACAAAGGTGATATTACTAAGCGGTTAATTATAAGAATAGAAAGAAAAGAAACCCCCTTTATATCTATAGAGCAAAATGTGCTTAGTTAAATTACCTAGGCTTGAAAAGTCACTGGTCTATTTAGACCATTAATAAATATAAAGTGCTAGTGCTAAACAATTGATCAATAATTTACTTCCTGTTGGAAGGATTATTAAGTGCTAAGTGCCGATTATATTGGTATATAGTTGTGAACCAATTAGTTACAATTGTTAAATTATAATTTCTATTATATTAATAATGAATTCATATCCAAAAATTCATTAATAAAAATTAAAATCATTACAAATTAATGTGATTTCCGTGACTCATTATCATAAATTAATTATTAAAGTTATAAGTTAACCTGGATTGCAGCATAAATGAAAAAAGAAATTAATAGAGGGGTGGAGAAGTCCCGTAAGAGCTATCTTTATATTTATTAATGGTCTAAATAGACCAGTGACTTTTCAAGCCTAGGTAATTTAACTAAGCACATTTTGCTCTATAGATATAAAGGGGGTTTCTTTTCTTTCTATTCTTATAATCAACCAATTACTATACTGACTTAAGTCAGATCCTCTCTTTTTATCTGTACAAAAACCGAGAAATAGATAATCTTCCTTTCACTATTCCGTGATATTACTAAGCTCCATGTATTAGAAAATATTTTGCTGGTTATTTGTGGCTCTAGTGAGGCCAGGATATTGGTGGAGCCTAGAAGGAGGGGATTCCTTGTGTAACAGTTGTTGATATAACAGGAGGGTGTCCCTTAATGTAATGTTGTATGACTGTTGTTCAGTCCCACGGAGACTGCTGGCACTGGACTTTCTGCTGCAGAACCACCAGGGAACCTGAACACCTCAATGGTAACAACAATACAGGCAAGGTGTAGTCAGGCCAGGCAGGGTTGAGACAGGCGGCAAGTTTGATAGGCAAGCAGGAGTTAAAACCAGTAATAGGCAAGTACAGCTTGAGCAGGAACTGATTATACAGAAGCCAGCTTGGGCAAGGATGGGAAGGGGAAGTCACTATTTAAGGCCACCAAGAGACCCTATGGGAGACAAGAATACAAGAAGGACAAGGAAGGGGGCCAATAGCAGAACTTAGAACAAACAGCATCCAATCGACAAAGTCTCAATTCTCAAAGTCCATTGAGAGCTTTGTTGATCTAATTACACCCTCTAAACTTTTAAAAGTGCATAGTAAGATGGGGAGATCCTATCTGGTAACATCTGGCAAAATTTATTCAGATAAATATGCCACTTGGTAAGAAACAGTCTCTTTGCTAAGATTCCAAGTAAGCAAAATGGGAACCAATGATAGATTCCTTCACTCACTGTAAGGAACTTGCCCTGGAGGTCTAGAGGGAGGACAGCAGGGACACCAGCCACATTTTTCTTCAGCGCCGGACTTCTGGGTCCTCTTAAAGGCGTCATTACGTCAGCACACATTGACGCGAAATTTAAAATATGTAAAGGGATTTTTTTCTGCAATTCTCTTCCCGTTATAGGATTTGCTCCTGGTGCTTTTTCGTTGCTGTTTAGCTTTGTTTGATCTGGTTCCTGTGTTTGACCCTGCCTGGCTACTGACCCCTCCTGACTTCTGTGATCCTGACCTCGGCTTGTGACCTGACTATTCTCCATTCTGTACTCCGACCCTGCCTGCCTGAACATTCTGATCTGATCTTCTGGTTTCGACCTTGGCCTGTCTGACTCCGTCTCTGTTTCTCCGGTTCTGACCCAGCCTGATCCGTCAACGTTTTCTGCCCGTGTAGTCCAGTGACCTTCTGCCCAAAGTCTTGCTTAACTGTCGTGCCCCTTGCTAGCCCGAACTTTCGCCTTTGCCTCTCGTTAAGTCCAGGTGGCATCTGAGTAGCTGAGGGCTCCTCCCGAGGCCAAAGGCGGTCACATTACTGGTGAAGCACGAGCTGAGACCAGGGTGCTTGGCATCTGTTCTGGTTTGGGTGCCGACTGTGACACTCACTCTCGTTCTTTTGTTCAGTGCTTTGGGGTGACTTCAGTCATGCTGGTGCTGGATTACTTTTTTAACTGAGCACAACGGAACTTTTTTCTGCATGCTGAATTGTAGAACACTTACCAGCCTGGCTCCTGGAGACGTTGTTTTGTTGGGAGCACAGAAAGGTGATGAAATGAAGAATTGTAAAATATACCGAAAAGTATCCAAGAGAATGCTGGATACAGGCTAAAGAAAACAATCCTATGCTGCCTGCCTTTTCTTACTACTATAAAAGTATCTACAGTATGTTGGTTGAAGATGGATAGGCCACTGGATTTGTTCTTTTTATCACAAGGACAATTTCCCTTATATTCTGTATCGAGAAATATAACCCTCCTGAGATGACATCAGTTTATAGGCATGCATTCCTGATTGCAATACACCACAACCTGTAAAAGAGAACTAAAACAACTAAAGAAGTAGTCTAGAAATGTTGTACATTATGTTTTGGGCTTCTGTACCAGCTCAGTATGCTGTTATGTAAAAAAACCGTTTCTGAATGTCAGTGGCAGTGGATAGTAAAGGAAGGATGGATCAGTGTTCCAACTTCTGAGCTGTTGACTTCCAGGCACATCATTACATACACAGTATAGTGGCAGCTTTAGATCATTCAAGAAGAAGAAAACAATAGTGATGAGGGAAAAATTCACAAAACTGCACAAAAAATTCGCTCATCGCTAGAAAACAATTATAGCAGTACTTCCAGGTTGAAATGTTAAGAACAATGTAAATAAGTATATGTTGATTGAAAATTCATTGTTATAGGATGTAAAGTAATTGTACTTATCTCAGTAATGGCTCTCCCAGATTCTGAAGGTACTACAGGCATGGGATTCATTATCTGGAAACCCATTGTCCTGAAAGCTCTGAATTATGGAAAGGCAATCTCCCATAAACTCCATTTTAATCAAATGATTCAACAACATTTTAAAAGTGATTTCCTTTTTCTGTGGAATGATTAAATAGTCCTAACCTTAGATCTAAGTACTCCTTATTGAAGGCAAATCAATCCTTTTGGGTTTATTAAAGGAGAAGTCAACTGCTCTAAAATTCTTTCCCCCTCCCTTCTCCCCCCCCCC
>CM044436.1:111351499-111400681 GCA_024363595.1 Xenopus borealis
AAACACAGGGTAGGGGGGAGGGATTTTAGTACTGAAGGGGTTGCCTTCTCCTTTAAAGGATTTTCTCTTCGTGTTTAAATTATGTTGTATTAGACTTATTTTTTTCCAAAATTGCTAATTTTTTGGGACTTTTCCCCCCAAAACACTGAATTTTTTGGATTTTTGCCCAAAAATAGAAATAGTCAGAAAAAGTTAATTTTAGTCAGATTTTGAGGCTAATTTTAGCACAGTCCACAGAAATTTCAAAATAGGATAGGGACTTCACCCAACCTCGGCAGGTCTAAGATGCCGGAATTTTGGATTCAGATTTTTTTCCATCCTTGGAATATAATGAATGTCAAAAAATTTACGTTTTTTTTTTACTAAGAATTCATATTTTATAGTAGAAATTTTTTTTTGGACATTAATATAAGGGGGTTCCCTTAATGCTGTGGTCTCCAAGCAGTGGCTCCTAAGCAACATGTTGCTTCCAGTGGCCCCAGAGCAGGTGCTTATTTTTTAACTCCAGATTTGGGAGCAATTTATTGTTGCATAAAACCAGGTGTATTGTCAAACAGAGCCTCCTGTAGGCTGCCAGTCCGCATACTGCAGGGGCTACAAATAGCCAATCATTGCTCATAATCAGCCTCCCAAGAACTGCTTGTGTTGCTCTTCAACTTATTTTACATTTGAATGTGGCTCACGAATAAAAAAGGTTGGGGATCCCTGCCTTAATGTACAGAGATTACAAATTAAAGAAAGATCCCTTATCTGAAATACCCCAGATCCCAAAAATTATGAATAACAGGTCCCACACCCGTATCTCAAGCAGAACCACATGTAAGCATTATTTTCCCAGCTTCCACTTGTTTAAAACAGAAGGACTGAAATGAGGAGCCTGTGCCTTTGTAGTGTACAACAATACATAGACAACAAAGGCTAATGAGAATCACAATGGGTTCCCCAAATGCTATACTTGAAAATAATATTAACAGCATAGGAATATTTTAGATAGTAGTCACTAATATACAGATCGCTTTATGCAACACTTCCATAAGTCCCTCAAAAGGTGAGCATGACCCAATCATACTTATTTGTATTTATGTGTTATTGATACTATTTACTTAATAATGTAAAATGACAAACATCTTATTGGGACTTAAAACACAGTAAAAGCGTAGTGCTAATTTAAACTTTTTTGGGTCTTCATTTAAAATGTATTTATGGATTTAGGTACAGTATGTGATCTCTGCAGTATATTTAACAACTTTTTCCAAATTTGTCTTCTCAAGATTTCTAGCATTGCCAACATACAAAGGGGTCATTTAATATTACCCTGAATACTGATATGAGAGCACTATGGGGCACAAAGTGCAAAGGGCAGTGCTGTATACAAAGAGACTGGTACTTCATTCCTGCCATTCAGAGGAGGATACAGACAGCTCCTTACTGTCTATTTTAGGAGAACAAAGAGCTCAGTCACATATGAGGCAACATGTTTTGCTCCTGTCTTTTGCATTTTGCCTTTATAAATAATGTCTCTTGTGTTTCATCTGGTATATTATTGACGCTACACTTCACAGAGTTATGAAACTATTTACACCACTGCTGAGTTGCAAATGATGATCTGCATTAAAATCTTTAATCCTAATCTCTAATAATCTTTCATACTGAAATGATATTGATACCACACCCAACACCACAAATCACTGTATAAAGCTATAAATGTGCAGGCATAAAGTTGCTGAGGCAGTAATTGGGCCATTGTAAAGTCACAATAATATAAAACATTATGGTCACTGTTGCAGAACAGCTTTATCTCCTCTGCTCTGTATCATCCTCCCATTGACCCTGGTCATCACAGTCTGCTAAATGTCATGCCAGGCCATATTCTCCAGTTCTGTAAGAAAGTCACAAAAAAAATGTATTTGCATATGGGCTCATTTATAAGCTTATTAAGGATAATGAGACTTAGATGCTTGACATGAACAAGTAGTCTTCAGCACCCTGGGTACATAGGAATTGCATTATCAATTACTAGTCCAAATATTTTTAAACCATCTGCCTTATTGTGATGTAAATCCGGCAGTTTGTATGTTTAGTGGTTATCAGTGCAGGGAAATGAAAAACCAAGAGGCATTGTAGAACACAATAAGACTATCCCATTCTTTACGTCCAGGAAACCAGACTCCAGTTGTTCAAAAATGTATATACATCTCTGTTCAGCCAGAGTCTAAAAAGGAAATATTATAATGGTCTCATTCAAAGAGTAACAAATGGCTTTATTCAGATCTACAAAACTTCTGCAGTTGGGTTATTTATTTCTAAAATGTCTGTTGTGTTTTTTCACTTAATATGATTTTAATTTTGAGCAGTACATTGCTTGTATTGATTCTTCTTAACTAAAGCTCGCGGTCCTAATGATGTTTTGTGCAAAAGAACAGTCGTTTTCTTTTAATTCATGTATATAATGTATAATTATTTGTACCATGCGTACCATGAGCAAAAAAAAAATAAAAACTATTCTGAAGGCGACAATAGAGACTAAAAAGTTTAATGTTATAAAGCACCTTTATTTCCTTTGCTCCTTCTTAGATAAATCAGGAATGCATAGAGAACATTACTACTAGTTTAATAATGCAGGAGAAAAACAATTTGCAATAAAAGTGATGCTCTGAAGCCTCTACAAAAGTAATGCTGTGAAATTCTAACCATTTGTTTACATGTGCAAGACATATTTTCCATAATGAGAATTTCATTTTAACTTCATCAAAGTTGAGGATAAAGAACAATAAAATCATGGGGTGTTGCTTTAGTCTTTTACACCATGGCCATCATCTACCTTAGTGGTCCGCACTGTTCATCCTCATAACACTCTGAACTCTGACATGTCAAAATATTTTCAACAAAAATAATATTTAGCTGAAATGAGCCACCAATATATAACTGAGAATATTGGAGGCTGTGGAATGTTGGAATGGTGTATTCCCTTATTGCCTTGAAAAAGGCTTGGAGGTCTTCATGGACATGCCAAATATCCAGAGCTATATTGATGTCCACGGCTACAGTTAATTTTGTTTATGTGTGTGAATATACATGGAATGGGATCTGTTATGCAGAATACCTGGGACCTTGTGCTTTCAGGATAATGGATCTTTCCATAATTTGGATCAATGGATCAAGTATATATACAGTGTATGTTTGTACAAGTGGGTGAGATATATATATATATATATATATATATATATAGACAAGATGTCCTATGCATTCACCTATAGCAATATAATTAGACATTAAAGGGCAAATTTCTCAAGAATCAAATGTGAGCTGTATTTTTCTACCCTGGATAAACTAGAATTTCTTATGTTTGGGTATTTCTGAAAAAATACAAATGTCAAAAACTCGAATAAAAAAACTTGAATCGCTCATATTGATTGGGTTTATGTCCCGAAAACTCAAATTGATCAAGTTTTCAGATAGAAAACCCTCAAATCAACCAAAAATAATAATTTTGCCTAGGATAACCCCCACTGAATGCTACATAACCTTGCCAGTTTTTAGATGGTGAATTTTTACAGTAAAATTTTCGAGGATTTTCAATCTAATAATTTATTAATTTAATAAATACAAGACAATTGAGTTTTTGAAGATATAACATGAATGTGTGAGTTTGGGTGCAAAACAAATTCAAATTGTTGAAAAAAACAAATTAGATGTTGATGAATCTGCCTCTATGACATTTTGTGTATTAATCTACCAAAAATTGGAATTGTTTGTCCATATATAGGCATGGGATTAGTTATCCGGAAACCCATTATCCAGAAAGCTCTGAATTATGGAAAGGCCATCTCCCATAGACTCCATTTTATCCAAATAATCCGATTTTTAAAAATGATTTCCTTTTTCTGTGTAATAATAAAACAGTAGCTTGTACTTGATCCCAACTAAGATATAATTAATCCTTATTGGAAGCAAAACCAGCCTATTGGATTTATTGAATATTTACTTGATTTTTTTAGGCAGACGTATGATATGAAGAGCCAAATTAAATAAAGATCCATCATCCGGAAAACCACAGGTCCCAAGCATTCTGGATAACAGGTCCCATACCTGTATTGCAATATATACAAACTGCAAGTCATCCCTACTTTGGCCATTCCTACTACTTTCATCTTATTCATTAAAGGAGAACTAAACCCATACTAATAAAAATCCCCACCCCCTACCCTTCTTCTTCTTTTTGGTAATCTTCGGGAAGAGAGCAGCGTATCAGCACAAACTGCACATGCACCGAAAGTCACAGAAATTGCCGATGGGAAAGAAGACCAGGAGATTACCAAAGAGCCAAAAGATGACGTCCGTGAACTCTGTGGAGTATGAGACTTAGGGGCATTTACCCGGGGTACCACCTAATCTGGGGGGGAGCAGGAAGGGGATATGTGTATGGTATTGGGGTAGGTGTTTTTATTAGCAAGGGTTTAGTTCTCCTTTATGGATTCTAGTATCTCTTTAGGCAGTTTCTATAGGGACTGGTTTTTTTACCTGCAAGGTTTTTAGCTTACTTTTTTTAAATGTTGGTCAGTGAGTTTGGGGCATGAATCAGACTGGTTGATGTTGATGGACAGTTTTTTTTCCAATCCAAATTAACTATTTAATCATTCTAAAGTCAGTCAATGCTGCGACGATGGGTCATCTTTCTGTTTTTAATCTTGTTCAACTTAAAAATATTTATTCTCTTTATTTGAATAGCTGGGGTCAACACACTCCATTCAAACCAGATCGAAAATAAATGGTGGCTTAGGCACACTTAGATTTCCTTAAGATTAGAAGCAGGCCATCTTAAATGGAGCTCAATGCATACAATTATAGACTGATTTCCCCTTTAGGAAGATCCCACTGTGCGTGACATTAGAGTTAAATTAGAGGTAGATCCTGGTCTTGAATGAACTAAGCATAGCTTGTCACACACTAGAATGCTTGAATGCACAGGACATGACAACCAAAACATCCTCTAAGACAGGCTTAATGAATCAAATTCCCAAGTAAAGATTTTGGTTTTAGTAGTGGTTGCTTTCAAGCTACAAACATTTGAAAAAAAAAACAACTCAGACTTTGCAAGCAACCCAATACAAGTACATGGCAAGATTTTATTTGCCATAGCTCATAGTACAAGTTGATCCAGTACAAGTTTGAATCTTTTCCCCCTCTGAGGCAAATTGGAGAGGCTTCAGATTGGGTTTTTTGCCTTCCTCTGGATCAACTAGCAGTTAGGCAGTTTAAAAAAATATGTTTAAAGGTTGAACTTGATGGACGTGAGTCTTTCTTCTTACTATGTATGTTACTATGTTATTATGAGTTACTTGATGATCTTGACTTTATGGTATTTAATGGAAAAGGAGTGACCATTACATGACCACCGCTTAAACAGAGACTACCTACAGAACTTGCATAGTGATAGCGCCAAGAATATCCAGGGTGTGTTTGTGTGTGTGAGCGTTTGTGTATTATAAAATACAACATCCAGGTGGCGACCCTGTATTTTCAGGGTTAATAGCATGTCTAGCATATTGTGCAGTGTTAGAATGCTCCTACAGATGCAGTCACTTGGATTTCTAAGTTAAATGCATTGTGACTCAGGGCTAATTGAAGAAACTGTGTTATCCAAAGTTATCTTAACTCATTTAATGCATTTAACCTTTTCATTAGCATACCAAAGCACCATTGTTTTCAATGGAGAACTCTTTAATTGGATGGGATGCTGTGACACAATATTCTGTGCTAAGTGGGATAAATGAGATAGATGAGTTAAGTGACGACGCATTTAACACACAAATCCAAGTGACTGCATCTGTATGTCTTAGACTAGACTAGGGGCACATGTGTAGGGCAAAAAAAAACTATATTAGACTTTATTAGGGTTCCCTAGGCTTGTGTAGTGTTATGCATTTACTGTAAGCCATTCAAAGTTTTACATTTCACTAGCACTACTTCGTCAAAAATCTTTTCTTAAATTAAGAAGATTATGTTAAGAAGATACAGTAATTGCTACTAAACACCTGTAGGGAATCAGACAAATCCTTCCCCTGTTTTTCTGTCTGTGACATCATCCAACCCAGTTACAGACTGGAGACATTTTAGTATATTGAATGTAAATACATCTATTGGCTATTATCTTCAGGAAGCCATACCATAATATTACCGATCAATTGAGCATCATCTGCATTGCACCACGATTTTCAGAAATGTATATTTTTCCATGAGAGTTTGCTATTACCAGTGAATGTGAAGTGTATACTTAAAAGCAAAAGAAATTCATTATAAATAAAAGCTGCGCATGGTTTGTTTTGTTATATACAGTACAAGAAATTCCAGATGTCCCTGAATGCTGGCAACCAATATTCACTTAAAGTCAAGCAGCAGCAGCAAAGTGTAATAAAAGGTTATAGTGCATGAAAAGGGAATAAACAAGAGAAAATTTAAATTCATGCTGCCTCAAATAATAATAAGGGGAACTGTTTAATGGCATTAAGTGTATTTTATAAAATGAAAAATAAGCATATACCATATAAATATAGCAGAATATTTGCATTACAGAATCATAAAAAAACTCTATTAGTGCAGTAACTTCTGAAGAAGTAATAATCTAGTACATATTAAAGCGAGTGTGCTAAAAGTAGTGAACATCAAACCAAGGCCTTAACATAATGAACATATTCCAAACGAATTACAGCACAACACAATTTCATAGGTCGGTGCAGAGCTCTACTCAGTAACTCTAGATTTCTCCCAGAATTCAGCAGGCATATTCCAAGCGGTTAAACAATACAATAAAAATTATTTAAAATTAAAAATAACATATGAGATAAAAATAAGATCTTGAGGCAGAAAAGCCTCTCTGTCTAATTCAGTAATTCAATTCAATAACTCTACAATTTATAATTTGTTAGATTTCAGGCTGAAAAAGGAACTTGGGGATTTTGTTTATTTTTAAGTGACATTTTGTAAAGATATTGATCTAGATATTTTTAAGTGAAATTTAAGTTTCTAGTATTTTTTTTACTAACCAACCCTTTAAAAAACATTAATAATCTCTGTTTTTTTTTCTTTGTTGTCATTTCAATTCATATTCATGTGGTTCTACTAGAACTAAACTTGGTGAACAAATGTTTATTTCTTAACCACAGCAACTTTAAATGTGTTTAGAGAACAACCAGAGCAATATGATCTACATCATACTGTGGGTTTCCCACTGGTATTTGTTGAGTGCAAGAAGGAATGTTTGGAACAAAAATATAGCTAAGCTAAATGTTATTTAGCTGTGCTAAAGATTGGACACTGTGGGAATGTACATGAGAAAAATTACTATACTGTGCATTAGAGTCCTGCGCGGGTCCATTTTTTGGGACCCGTACCCGACCCGTACCCACAACCCCCTGATCCACAACCCAGATCAGTGACCCGCTGACCATCAAGAATCAGGAAGTGCTGTCATTGTAAACTGGAAGTGACATCATCGCAAGTTGAGTCAGGAAGGAATCTTTTCCCCATCTGAGGCAAATTGGAGAGGCTTCAGATTGGGTTTTTTGCCTTCATCTGGATCAACTAGCAGTTAGGCAGTTTAAAAAATATGTTTAAAGGTTGAACTTGATGGACGTGAGTCTTTCTTCAGCCTAACTTACTATGTATGTTTTTCTATTTTTACAGTGTATAAACACCTAATACATGACCAAAATATGTCTGCTTTTTAAACGTCGGATGAAAAGGTTCAATGTGTAGTTGCAGCAAAGAAAGATGCTGATATGTGCAGAAAAAACAAGCTTAAATTAAGTGTAATGCTAATCTGGGCTATCCAGACCACAGATAGTTAAAATGTCCAACTATTGGTATGAGCATGGGATACATTGGAATTTCTCTTGGGCCTTCGGAAGCATTCCCTCTAAGGTGTAGTGTGTGTACAGCACTTCAGAGTAGTTGCACTCGCCAGAAGCCTTGATAGCCCTTCCTTTTCTGCAGGAAGTCCCACGACAGCAGTCTCTACCAGTCCCTCCTCGCTGAGGTCCCTGCCCTACTTCCTTCTATCAATCCTCGGTGGAGCAATAACTGCTCATGCTGCTACAACTTTCTGTCTCACTCTTCCTAGAGAGTCTATCACCAAACTCCCCTAGGTTAACTATACCTCATTCACGGGGTTGCCTGGTCCCCAACTTCTTTCCTGAGCATAGGCCTTTCTGTACCCAGGTCCCCCTGGGCACACCCTGCTGGATCAACATCCAGAAGCCAAAGAGGAAGCTGCCCCACCCTTCCAAGCACTATATCAGGTTAAGGCAGGATGTGGTCACAGCTCCACCTGGCCAATAACTACAGGCATTAACACAAAATAGATACATAGGCTTCTGCCTAGTAACTAGAAGGGTGGGATTTAACCCTATAGGAACCGGTTATTCCTACAGATCCCTACATAAGCATGCTGCAAACACAGTCACATTGTGCGCCATTTCTATTTAGGGCACAAAATCCAGAAATAAAGTGGTTTAGTCCATTCATTCCACTTTGGGGAAGGCAGTGGATAGAGTCCTCAAAGTACTTCTTAATTTAAATCACTGTTCATAGAATCTGAAACAATTGTCCTTTTATAGCCTTTTATATTACATATATCTAATTAATTTTACTTTAAGCTTGGTTTTGAATGCATTGGTCAATAGATTGCATATGTTGGACACCCTAGACACAATGAACAGAAAAAGAAAACTGCATTAAATTGTTCTCATAGTTGCATCCACACTTTTCACCATGCTGTAGTCAGTTGAACAGATGTGAAAAAACAAACAAACTGGGATGATATGGAGTAGGTCATCACCATTAAATAGATAATTTTTGGTCCTGCCTCCCTTCTTCAAGCACATAATGATGGGTCTACCAGATTGGATTAATTTAATACACACATTTTTAAAATTAGTAATTGGCTGCAAATTGCCATTGCATTGTTTAGAGATTGGAGTTTTTTAGTTGGTTTAGACCCTTGAGAGCACCAGCTTACATTACCTATTTCAATATGGCAGAATTACAGTGGTAAGCCAATAAGTTCAGATACAGACATGAAAAATGCATCCTCATAAATTTTTTGCTTTTTGAAGTGGTTGCAAATTGCCCTACACATTGCCCTATGGTGCGTATTTGTGCAACTGTTTTAAACTATGATACTCTAGCACACTCTGCTGGCGAAAGCAAAATTATAATTATTTTTGATGCTAGGCCATCATGCTGATGTTTTTTTTTTTTAAAGCCTCACCTAATGGACACTGAGAGATGAGGCAGCATTACTTGAGAACAGGGCCGGATTTACATAGTGGGCACCCCTAGGCCCGCTGTTGTCTGTCGCCCCTGTCCACTCCCTTTTATTTGCTCAAATTTTCATCATTGAGATAGAGCAGTGGGAATTGGCACACAGAAAATTTAAATTTCTGAACCAATGTGGGTGTGGTTGGGCAGCATGCCCCTAAATCCTTCCACCCTAGGCCCGGGCCTAGGTGGCCTCTTCACAAATCCGGGCTTTCTTGAGAACAATATTTTAAAAAAAGTTGTTTATATGGACTACTGCATGCCTGCAAAGATGCTGATAAAATGAAACAGAAGTTAAGTCTTAAAGTATTCAGAGCTAGGTCAAAGAAAGCTAGAGTCACTGGGGTTGCTAATTAGTGACTAATTGCCTATTTCTCTTTCTCTAAGGAGGAGCAGATGATGACTGCCCAGGAGAAGGAAAGCTACAGATGCATATATTGCCAATAGATTAGCCACAATAATGCAAGCTAGAAATTTATATTTATTCTGTAGAAAGTTTTCCTTACCTGAGTAAAAGGCTCTAGAAGCTGTCTGTTTGTTTAGGATAGCAGCTGCAGTATTAGCTTGGTGTGACATCACTTCCTGCCTCTCCCTGCTCACATATAGCACTGGGCTCAGATAACAGCATGGGGGAGGAGCAAATTGAGCATGCTCATGCATAGGGCAAAGAGGATTAAGCTGAAAACAGGAAGTCTGATACAGAAGCCCATGTGTACACAATAGAACGAAAGAAATACAGTGTTTCTTTTGACAGAGGACTCAGAGCAGCATTACTTTGAGGGTTTACTGGTATATTTAGGTGGACCTGATAAGGCTTACTTAGTTTTAACCTTTCCTTTTACTTTAAGGGAGATCTCATGATGGACATTAGGTGGCAAGAGTAGATCATGAGGTGAAAAAGTCTGAGTGTAAAGATAACGAAGGTCTGGGATCAGATGGTATTCATCCAAAGGTATTAAACCAGCTTAGCTCTATGATTGCCAAACCTCTTTACTTTATTTTTCAGGATTCAATGAAATCGAACGATCGGTATCCGATATATCATCGGTATTCATCGAGCAAAATGATAGCCTAAAACAATTCGATAAGCATTCGATGGTCGAATACTTATCGAATTGCGAATTTGTTCGAGCTAATTATGGGGAATAATAGTAAATTTGCCCTTTAAAGTATGTGTATGAAGCTCCAAATTACAGAATTATGCGAAAAGCCCCAGGTCCCATACTTGTATATATTTTTTATACAAGTCAGTCCACTATATATATAAATTAATTCATCAATTTAAGTGTGTTACCCAAAATCTAATTTAACTGAACACTGCCCAGTTATACTACTACAGGATATAGTGTTCTCAGCCATTTGGGCTCTGCCCCAAATCAGAATATGGTAGGATATACTATAATTTATTTAAAAGGTTGGAAACCCTCTATAAACTGTTGACGTGCACTCATCTATAATGTACAGCAGATGACTCCAACTTGATTACAGATGCAAATATTCAACTGCAATTCTGCTTTCCAACAGGTTATCAATAATCATAAAACTTAGAAGCTTAGAACTTTGTATGAACATATGCTAGGTATATATGTCAATGTTAAATCTCTCTAGAATTCAGTTACATATACATTAACATATGCACCCTATATACTGTATAAGCTCATAGGCACATGTGTTGCTAGAGGATGGTTTTCCACCCATAAATTGTAGACTTTCCTGGGGCAAAAAAAAGTACCCTGGGTGGGTAAGCATCATGCATTTACTGAAAATAAGGGACTGATCAATGCACATTCCCCGGCCAATGATTATTAGAATTTGCAAACAGTATTTGTTAGTAATAAGAAAATTCTTATGACCAAGAATAATGCATTTTTTTAAACACTTGAACTGGAACATAAGGGATGTAGCTGACAATTTAAGAGGGATATCAAAAATCAAGTGCTCTTTTTTCATTAAAGAATGTGTTTAGTCGTAAAGGTTGCAGATACTGACAGGCCAAATTGTAATTTTTGAAAACAAAGGTGTTGACTGTTAAGCATGTAAAAAAGCGATGACAAGGTATTCTACATAACATTAGAAGATCTTTGCCTAAAATTAGATTGTAAGCTTTATGGAGCTCATTCTTAAAAGAGACTGTGTACAAAAATGTCACTGTTGCACTTTATACAGGGTCGGACTGGGTCGGCGCACAATGGGAAAAAACCCGGTGGGCGCTGACCCTAATGGGCACCCGTCAGCCCAGACCTGCTCCCACGATTGGCTGTCCCCTAAAAATAGATTTGTGCATGCACACAGTGGGGGGAAGGGAGTTTAGAAGTCAGGAGGTAGCCCTGGTAACTGCAAGGAGGGCCCTTAATCTGGCAGCCCAGGTGGGCCACCAATGATTCCATCAGACTCTGACATTATACTTTGTTATTATTGTGTCATATACAAATCAAAGGCTTATGCTTCATTTATGTACTGTTCATTAGCCAGTTGTAAGTGAAAGATAGTATTGTTTGTTGCAACATAGGATATTTATGTATTTGCATTTTGTTTCTATGTTTATTGCCCTCATATTTATCAGGTGGTTGTGAGGAACTGGAAGATTCACTACACTGATGCTGTTCTTTTCTTCAAGGAACAATGAAATCATGCAATTAATCAGTCATTGCTTCAGTATAATGAAATCATGAGTTAAATCACCAGTATTATAATATTATAAGAACTAGCATTTTATCCCCAATTTCTCCTTCAACAACCTGACATGTCATCCGTTTCATTTTCGCATTTGATTTGTACGAGCAAGTCATACTGCATTCTTTATAGACATGAAAATGCCTGTTCTGGCATTTGGCACATATTTAATAGATTCTGTCAAGCGTTGGCATTTGGTGGGATAATATTTCTAGTGTGAGAACACAGGACACACCAGATATTAGATATACCTGACTTTCTTCCATTTATCCATTTCCCTTTCACTTATTCAAAACATTTCACACTCATTTCTTTGCTCTAATTATACAGCATGATCAACCCCTCTGCGCTGGGGAAAAGCAAAATCTATTTACAGTCTGGTCGGTTTAAAAGAGCTTCTCACAGGGTCATTCAGGTCACTTGCTTTGTCATCCACTTCCTTTGCTAATGATTACAATATGTTGTGTTCCTCAGAGAAGAGAGAGCTCCCTGTGCCCATGTTTCCTTTTCTTATGAAGGGAAAAGGTCTAAGGATGGGAGAGGTGCCACATGTACAGACAAGCCCATGAGCTGGGAATTTCTTTAGCGACCTTCAATAGCACATTGTGTAGTGTTCTGCAGTGCAGTCCCAATGCAGGTCTAAGCTGTCTGTGTCAGGGCTTTGTTTATCACATTTCCCCTCTCTCTTTCTCCGTCTGAATTTTAATAGTATTTCTCTCTCAGATGATATAAATTATATATATCATATATAGAGGATATAGATGAGATAGATATGATAGAAGATGGATAGATAGATAGAAAGATAGATAGATAGACAGACAGACAGACAGACAGACAGACAGATAGATAGATACATAGACAGACAGACAGACAGACAGACAGACAGACAGACAGACAGATAGATAGATAGATAGATATGCAGACAGACAGACAGACAGATAGATAGATAGATAGATAGATAGATAGATAGATAGATAGATAGATATGCAGACAGACAGACAGATAGACAGACAGAGATAGACAGACAGGCAGACAGAGACAGACAGACAGACAGACAGATAGACAGATGACAGATAGTGATATAGGGATAGATACATAGCCAGATGAAGAGATATTGATAGATAGATGGGCCCTGCTCATTCGAGCCAACTATCTAAAAGCATCGAATACTGTGCACCTTTAAAGGCCAACAGAACCATAGAATTTATTGGAGGACTGAGTATGACTCCTAAGTATGAACACGATATTATGGGTAAACAACATGGCACACAGATAACATGAAAAAGGGGGATTGTGGGAGCACTCTAAAGGCTAAGTAAAATTATATTTAAGTATAATGGAAGTGCTACTTACAAAGCACATTCCCTGGGCCCCTGTCTTATAATTAATTCAGTATAAATGCCAGTGCATATTGTTTAAAAACATGGGTTTTTTTGTACAAAGTTATGATCATAAAGTTGATAAGCCACCATACCACGTCAAGGTAAACCCCATATGGCAGTCCCTAACTTGTTTACATAGCATTAACTGTAGTAAGTGTGTTGAGCCTTGGTTTCAATTTGTGGGCTAAATCCTCCCCCGCCAGTATGCGACTTTTAAGAGAGAGAGATTACTTAGCCTTGAGAGTGCTTCCACAATCCCCCTTTTTGATATTTTATTGTAGCCGGAAGCTGTGGCTTAGCTTCTGTGGTTGTAGCACCCCATACCCCCCCCCTTTAAACTAATGGTGGTCCTATGCTTTAAAAAATGGGCGTTGGTTTGGGAATCTCTCTCTCTATAAAAAGCTGCATACTGGCGGGGGAGGAGTAAGCCTTCAAATTGAAACCAAGGCTCAACACACTGACTACAGGTAATGCTATTATGCAAAGAGGCCTAATAAGCAAAAGATCTCCTTTTCACATCCAAATACCAGTCAGGACGTTGCCTCTAAGGTACAAGTCTTCTATAGTTTTATTAGAATTCTTTCAACCAATGAACAGCCCATGACCAGGGCCAGAACTAGGGGTAGACAGAAGAGGCAGCTACCTAGGACTCAATAATATGGGGGCGCTAGGCAGCTAAAATGTTCTTCTGCCTAACCCTAGTTTGCACCTCTCAGTCTTCCTTCCCTCCTGACACCCTCAGTCACTGTCCCTCCCTTGCCTTTATCACTCTGTCCCTCCCTCCATTCCTCACTTGATTGATGTGCTACTTATTGATCTTGATTATTTAAATGAATATATATATATATATATATATATACACTAAAACATAATTATAAAAATACCATGAGGTATTATAACTGTTGCAGTCACAATCCAACTCCTGCACACTACTTAATTAATGTTTGTGATTCTCTATTCCTGGTTGCTCCAAGCCACAGTTGAAGGAAGAAGACACATAACACTCTTGGTTGGCATCTTTATGGTGCCTTTGTTTTCTACTTTATAATAAATGCTGTAGGGTACAAACCCTTCGAATCGCGCCTTCTCCCTTAATCTGGAGCTCATACAGACAACATATGCTTGAAAATGTGTGTCGACTTTTACCTTTAAGAGATTTCAGTCTAGTGGAGCTAGTCTTGTGCATTTATAAATACTTCTTTCTACAGTTCTGGTTTTCATTAAAATATCAGATTTTCCTTTCTTGAAACCACTGTAGATTGATTTTTATTTCGTTAGCCGGTTGTAAATCCTTAAGGATATCTGCTTTCAGGAAATGTAATTCCAATGGGGTAATTGTCATAGCGCGAAACAATTTGGCACTGTAGAGAAGTTATTCGCATTTTGAGAATGCCTAACTATCTGGAGTTATGTAAAACTATAGGTATCTTGTGTCAGAGTGTCCAAGGCTACATTATTAATGCAGACATTTCTTGGCTGGTTACAGTTACATATCTGCATATATAGTCAATGTATATTAAACAATACAGCTGGTTTCCTAAACTTTGGATTGCAGCATATATTTAATTTGTTCATTGGCTACTAGTGATGGGCGAATTTATTCGCCAGGGCCGAATAAATTCGCGAATCACCAGCGAAATTTCGGCAAGCGAAATTTCGCCAAACAAACGAGCCGCGCGTCGGAAACTACGCGACGCGACGAAAATGACGCGCTGCGCGTCAGAAACGTCCCGCGACTCGTTTCGCGAATTTTTCGCCGATTCGCGAATTTCTCTAGAAATTCGCGAATCTTTAGGCGAATCGCGGGAGATTCGCCCATCACTATTGGCTAGAACTCCCACCATGCATCTGCTGTTTTTTTGGTACACTTCTGCTTTAACCCTGGAGATCCTGGTGTCTGGCTACATAGCAAGAGTTATCTGATATTACCACCAGTTTTATCTGCCTCAATTCTTTGTGATAATTCAGGTTGTGCATATTTATTGAGTAAGACTAAGCTCAATGCATAATTTACTCCTGTAATCTGAATCTGCCAAGCCTTATCCTAAATCATTTGAAAATACATTTCACTGATGGTGGTAAGTGATACTTCCTGATCAAATGTAGCGGGAAAACCCTATACTATAAATAAAGGTCTAATTTCTTGATAAAAAAAAACCAAGACCAGATACCAGTATATAAATTATAATACTTCTATCCATTTTATTGCAGGGAATTCACTGGTACCATTTTGGGGAATCTTAATCTTCCAATTTTTCATTAAAATCTACCAATGAAATCCAGGATTCAACTTCAGATTTTGACATTTTGAATATGCTTTTATTGTTATTATTATTTTTATTAAAAACACATATTAAAAAAAAAAACACAACATATTCCACAGCTCGGTACAATAAACCCTGGAACAAAAGGATTACAAATAAAGACAACCGATAACCAATACAAGAGCTTACCATTTAAAAAGAGAAATTGTGTTTTAGTTAGCAATGTAAACTGAAGGAATCAGACCCAGACTGTCAATCTGTGGATTCTAGCAAATACCAGAGGGGCTGCTGTAAGATGCTATAGACCAGTGGTCCCCAATCAGTAACCCGCGAGCAACATGTTGCCATTAGAAACAAGATTTTGTTGTGTGGGGCCACACCCCTGATCCCGCCCACTCCACATAGCAGTTAAAAGACCACACACACATCAATGCTAAAAAAGTAACACCCCACACACAAAAGTTATAAAAAGCTATTGATGGTCAGGGCCCCCCTTAAAAGTAAAAAAAAAATTGGGGCCCCAAAAAATATATTTTTTAAAAACCTTGCCAACAGGGCCCCCCTTACAAGTAAAAAAAAAATTGGGGCCCCAAAAAAATATTTAAAAAAAAAAAACCTTGGTGACAGGGCCCCCCTTACAAGTAAAAATAAATTGGGGCCCCAAAAATAATTTTTTTTAAAAAAACTTTGGTGACAGGGCCCCCCTTACAAGTAAAAAAAAAATCGGGGACCAATAAAATATATATTTTTTTAATTTATGCAGGGGCCTATAGAGCATTAAAATAAAACATTGGTGGTCAGGGGATTAAAAAAAAAACCCACATTGGTGTCAGTAGAATTGAACTCGTGGCTTCAGGACTTCAGTGTCAGCTCCTTTCGTGACATCGAGTATTTTCGCCGATTCAGGACTTCAGTGTCGGCTCCTTTCGTGACTAGAGGTGAGGACTCATTGCTGATATTATCTATTAATACTTAAATGATTTGATTAAAATTGAGTCTATGATATTCAGAGCTTTCTGGATAAACAGGCCTGTGTTTTTGTTGTGCGGGTCGTGTTTTTTTTTTATCTTTAGTAATGAAAGCAATGTGTTTGGAGTGGATATAGAACTATTATGTGTCAAATGTTAGCTTTGAAGGGGACCAGTCACCCAAAAAAGTATTCCAAATCCTATTTTATCACATAAGTCAAGTAAAATAAACGTAAACTACTCTGTTTAAATTATTTGAATCTTGTTTCCTTCGGTCTAAGAACTCATAATTATAACAAGCTGGCAGGAGCCATTTTATGGACACTTAATAAGGAAAGCTTTGTATCGCCTCAAAATCTTGTTTGTGCACCAGAATTGGGAACCTGATGTCCATCCCCATGCACCAGTTACACAATTAAATCATAAAGAGACAGGGGGGGAATGTGGGGAGTGCAGTAACAAGCTTAATGGAAAGTGAAAGTAACTGACTGACCGCCTCTATGCAGGAGGAGCAGGCAATATTTGATTGACAGCTGAGATTTTTAAATGTATTTACAACAGCTGTGAATGTTTTAATAAAAAAAGAATTTTGATTTTATGTTTAATTTGAAAAGGACTTTTATTATACAGATTTTCACGTCTGGGTGGCAAGTCCCCTTTAATGAACAGGGCCCAGTATTTTTGTAAAAAAAAAAAAAATGTTTACATTTATCTGTTGTACATATCTGGGGAATATATTATTGTTCTATACATAGTTATATAAATAATAAAGCAGATTCTCAGAGTGCAATGCAGTCTCTTCAGGATTCAAGAATAAACGAGAGGAGGAATGAAAAGCTGCACACCCTGCCTTATGGCTTCAGCCACAAACCTGAATAAGTACTTCCACATACACTTTGTCTGCAATGACTCAGAATGAAAAGGAGAAACCTTTGCTTGTCCTGTAATTAGATTTCAGCCTGGGAGAGAGAGAGGAAACACAGCCCATGCCCCTAGTGCTACTGCCTCTGTCTGAAAATAATAAACAGGCAGAACAACAATGACACTTAAAGGGAAAAAATGTATTTATTTTTTTAAAACACAGTTAATAGCGCCGCTCCAGAAGACTTCTGCACTGCAATCCATTTCTCAAAAAAAAAGTTTTTTCAAAATGCATCAGTTAATAGTGCCGCTCCAGCAGAATTATGAATTGAAATCCATTTCTCAAAAGAGCAAACAGATTTTTTTATATTTAATTTTGAAGTCTGACATGGGGCTAGACATACTGTCAGTTTCCCAGCTGCCCCAAATCATGTGACTTGTGCTCTGATAAACTTCAATCACTCTTTACTGCTGTACTGCAAGTTGGAGTGATATCACCCCCCCCTTTCCCCCAGCAGCCTAACAACAGCACAACGGGAAAGTAACCAGATAATGGCTCCCTAACACAAGATCAGGGTCGGACTGGGCCGGCGGGAAACCGGGAAAAAACCCATTTGGCCCCGGCTCTAGTGGGTTTCTTCTGTGTTAGGGCCCCACCTCCAGACACTGAGGGCTGCTGCCTTGGGGCCTCCCTTCCTATAACCTCGTTGCTGCTCGTGTCTGCATGCGCATCAGAGCGTGTATGCTCAATAGCACACATAGTTTTTTGCTGCATCCACAGTGCGTCTGCTGATGTGCATGTGCAAGTGCGCACACAGAGAGGAGGGTTACCAGACGGGAGGTCCTGAGGCAGCTGCCTTCAGGGTCACTGGGCCCCCCAGTTCGACACTGCATAAGATAACAGCTGCCTGGTAGATCTAAGAACAACACTCAATAGTAAAATCGAGGTCCCACTGTGTACTATTCAGTTACATTGAGTAGGAAAAGCAACAGCCTGTCAGAAAGCAGTTCCCTCCTAAAGTGCTGGCTCTTTCTGAAAGCACATGACCAGGCAAAATGACCTGAGATAGCTGCCTACATGCCAATATTGCAACTTAACAAATACATTTGCTGGTTCAGGAATTACATTTTATATTGTAGAGTGAATTATTTGCAGTGTAAACAGTGGCGTTTAGAAATAAAATCTACACCATAAAAATCATGACAGAATCCCTTGAATAACCCGTCTTCCCCCTTCCAACAGCAGCTGCTGCCTTCACACTGGCCTTCCCCAGTTTCCATATATAGACAAAATCCAAACCAGACCCTGTTTTCTAACAAGGAAAGGCCAGAATAGCAGGAAGCTGCAGTTGATACCGTCCCTGCAAAAAGAAGCAAAGGAGAGACAACAGGAAGGGAGAACTGCCAAGCCAACTGACACAACATCCTTGTTGCCATGGGCCTGGAGCCCTAAGGGTTATTGCTGAATTTATCAGCATCCTGTGCCCCTGTGTCGTCATGGAAACGACAGAGGATGAAACATAAATCCATAGAAGCGCATTAGAACATCTGTCATTGATTTAAGGCAACCCATCTGGCATTGGCAATACTGCCATCTGGTGTTAGAATGTATGTATTGCCACTGACCCAATTTCTAAAAGGTAATATAAATAATTAAAATATTTATCCATTTTGCCTCCATGACCAAAACACAGGCCCCATATGTTATACACAGTGCCCTCACTGGTGTAAACAGATCCTCTGCTCATAACAGAAATGAAACCTTCCAGAAGACAATGTCGTTTGGCTTTGCCTGGGTGGTCTGCATGCCTCTCATGTAAAACAAGGCTTACTGGCTGTAAGGTTAAATATAACAGTGTGGAACAGAAACACAGCACAGCAGCACAGATAAACACATAACTGCTATTCACTGCAAAATATACAGTGCTGGTCTAATGCATCACAGTGAAATCATAGGAGCCTGCCATGGAAAGCCTATCAGGAATAGATACCGGCTCTAATGCGTTTCATTCGTTGCACCGTTTATTACCAAAAGACAAAGAAAGCTCATATTATAGCCTGTAGTTTCAGAGGAAGTGGGATATTTATAAGGATGAGGGATCTGTTTTCATTGCGAAAGGAAGGAGGCCGCAGATGTCCTTTCTTATCAACATGACAGAGAGGAAATTTGTGCACAGAGCTGTGAATATATATGTGAATATATCTTCTGCCTTCAACAGCCTTAACACTACCGTGTCCTTAACGGGGATGTAAAGGCAAAAAAAATAATTAAATCCAATTTTTACTTCCTTTAAAAGGAAATGGGAAAACATGCTTTTTTCAAAACACATCAGTTAATAGTGCTGCTCCAGTAGACTTCTGCACTGAAATCCATTTCTCAAAAGAGCAAACAATTTTTTTTTATATTTAGTTTTGAAATCTGACATGGGGCTAGACATTTTGTCAATTTCCCAGCTCACTTCATATTATAATCACATTATCCAGAATCCAGAATCCTCCGATTTTTCTTTCCCCTTCATTAACCTTAAAAGGAACGATAAAGAATAAATTATTAGTTATAATCCAAATACAGTAGAAAATTCCAATGTCTACATGCTTACTGGAATATAAATTCAGCAGGAGTATAATCTCTGTTCAAACCCCTTGGCCGAATAGTATCAAATCTATTGTTCCATTACATTTCAAGTTTATGTAAAAGTGCCATCCTGTTTCCTCCTCTCCTAGGTTGTTCAATCGAGTCTATTACCAGAAATTTTAACTGGCTCACTGATTGGCCCGCCTGTTGAAAGTGGGCTGGGACAGGTCATGTTGTCAATCCTGTGGACTTATGTTTACCTATTACATATATCTTTTATTTTTTGGGTTGTTACCCCCACATATAATAGCCCACATGGGCATTTAAGCAAATAAATGACAAATGCTGAGTCACAGGTATAGTACAGTCTGATATTATATTTCTTACCTGAATGGGGATAGTGAAAAATATCCCCCTTAATCACAGAATTACATTGGACACGCTGCAAGCATGGAAAAGTTCCAAATTTAGGTCTCTGGAGGAAACAAGTGGTATGCGTTCCCTTTCCTCCCACATCTGCTTTGATTAATCTGTCCTTTCTGACCCTCCTATATGCCAACATTGGAGTTGACTGAAAATTAGAAACATTAGAAACATACTATTTTTCTAATAAACCTGACTGTATGCAGTGAAATTCTCCCTTCGTATTACTTGCTCTGACAGCTGCAGATAGGAAACTTCAGACGGTCCTTAACTGCCCTGCAGGAAAACAATCATACTTTCAAAGCAGGCCCGGATTTCTGAAGAGGCCACCTAGGCCCGAGCATAGGGCGGCAGGATTTTAGGGGGCGGCATGCTGTCCAACCACACCCACATTGGTTCAGAAATGTAAATTTCCCGTATGCCAATCCCCATTGCTCCATCTCGATGATGGAAATTTGAGCAAATAAAAGGGAGGGGACAGGGGCAACAAATGACAGCCCGATATGTAAATCCAGCCCTGTCAGGGAGAAGCCCCTCCACCTTGTTTCCCTGACATCGAGCGCTTCGATTGTTTCCCTGTAAAGCAGCCAGCGACTGTGTAGATTTGTATCCACAGACCCAGTGCAATCGGCATATTCTGATTATTAATCAGTCTTTCTGTATTGGCTTCTATGCCAAATATTATTTGATCATTTATGACAATCTCTAAAGCTGGCCATAGATGCAAAGATCCGATCGTTCAAATCATCGAATGATGTCGCCAGCCGACAGAAATTTTCTAACCTGGCTGATTGACCAAACGACCGATCGGCATGGCACGGTAAATGTCGGAACACTTCATACACGATCCGAAAATCGTACGAATCGAGGATTTGTACGATTGGATTGTTGCGCCTATGGCCAGCTTAAGCTTAACCTCCCAACTGAATACCAGATCACACTGAGCATGTGCACAGTCTTGGTCTTGCAAAGATGTATAACAAAGTTACAAGATGACAGCCCCCTGTGGCCAACTTTGAAAGCATAAATCATTTGTTTGATTAGGCTTGTGGTGCAGTAAGTTCATGTTTATGTTTAGTATACAAAATACAGAATTTCTACCCTTATTCTATTTTACACTTTAGCTGCTGTTTAAGTAATTTAAAGTAACTATAAATTACCTAAAATAAGGTGGTATGCTCTACCAAGCACAGATTGCACATTGTTTCTGCATAAACAAACAGATAAATGATTGATTGATTGATTGATTGATTGATTGATCGATTGATTGATCACCTATCTATCTATCTCTATATCTATACAAACCTACACAATGTATAATACATACTAAAAATAAAACAGGGTGTGAGAAGAAAAATGTTTTTTTACAAGAGCAAGATAAAAATTAAGTGATGTATATACATCTAGCAGGGCGTGGAGAACCCATAAGGCTAATTGGTTTAAGCACAGGTATCGAGGTGTGGAGTGAAACAGTGGTAATTTACCAATTTAAGTTTATTACAGAGACTGACAACATTGTGGATGACAGGTATCATTTAGGGGCAAATTTACAAAATTCACATGTAATGATCGAAGTTCGATCGAATTTGATCGAATGCCGATCGTACCAATTTTTCGTAAAATCGTATAGTCAAATTTGCCCACTTCGAACATCGAATATCGAATAGATTGAATGATCGGATATTCGATAGTTCGAACATTCGATGATCAAAGGAATCAAAATTTTTTATTTATTCGACTGCCTACTTCGCCAGATTGAACCTCCCCATAGGCTTCTGAGGCTAAGTCCTGCTCGAATACCATTCGCGTGATCGCAGGGTTCGATCGTGCGAATCGTACAAATTTTTCAGATGCTCGAATGAAATTTCACAATTTTTTCATGAAATCGGTATACCATCGTACAAATTCATTGAGAAATCGGTTTTGCGAGCAAAATGATAGCCTAAAACAATTCGATAAGCATTCGATGGTCGAATGCTTATCGAATTGCGAATTTGGTCGAGCTAATTATGGGAAATAATAGTAAATTTGCCCCTTAGTTCTGACTTGGCATAAAGGAAGTGGGTTCAGAAAATGACTTAAAATCAGTGCTGTGTTAGCATTGTTTTTGTTAAACCAGCAAGAAATAATGATTCAGGAGCATACAGGTTTTATACCCCCAGTATGACACAAAAAATGTGAGTACAGTAGATTTTTGGCGTGTGCCGGGCCCTCTTCTTTTATATCATTTTGGATTGTTGACTTTGCTGTCTGTCAGGGAATCACACTGCCACTGAAAGAGTAGCTATACTGCTGGGAGTACTCCAGAGATAGACATTCTAATAGTATTACTCATAGCCACTTAGACATCTGTATAGTCCTTCTTTTATATAGGGGGGAATTAGACATTATTGTTGTCTGCAAAATGGTATAAATACAAAAAAAACAATCGTCAGTTTAAAAAAAAAAAAATGTAAAACAATAGTAAAGGCAAAGTAAAATTGAATGTATAAGTGAATATAAATAAGTATAAATAAATATTCAGAAAAAAATGTGCATGTGTGTGTGGTTATAGGTAAGACTAAAGGTGAAAATATAAGTGAAAGCAAAAAGAAGTAAAAAAAGAAGCTGAATTAAGAGGAGTAATAGGTGTAGTACTGTAAGGGGCAAATTTACTATTATTACCCCAAAAATATTAGTTTTTAACCCAATATTCGATTAGCATTCGATTTTCGAACACTGCAGTGTTGTACATACATTTACCTTTATTCTTTAACGGCAGATCTATGAACTGAGGAAGAAGAAAATCTGTTGGGTGATAGATTTCAGCCTTCTGAGCGGGAAAGAAACAAAGCATGGTTTGATTAAAATCAGATGTTGCACATGGCTTCCTTCTCGTAAACACATGCACGTCATTTCTTTTTTTTTTTTTCGTTCAGGTTCTGAAATACAGAGAAATGAGATGAAACTCAAAGCAATCAATCTGTTATTCTTTTCTTTTCTTTTTTTTTTTAGCTCAGTTCAGTTCTAAAATAAAAATAGCTTTATGCCTTCATCCGACACAGAATGTGCTTCAATTCTGAATTCTTCATATCCACAGAGAACGGCAGTTAATGACTTCAATAAGTGAACCATTTCCCAGAGGAACTGCTGGAGAGATCCTTCATACTTTGGTTTTGGGAAAGAATTTGGGAAGAAAACAACACATGCTTTCCCAAGAAAAACTTTTTTTCATGCAACATTCTTACTGAATACATTAGGTATGCTACTCAGCAAATTACTCTTGCCACAAGCCACAAGTTATAACAGCCAAATACTACCCACTTTACTCTGTTTCCATTTTATAGTATTTTACAAAAAAAATGCTGTTGCACTATATATATATATATATATATATATATATATAGATATATATATAGATATATATATATATACAGGGCCACCATTAGAAATCCCCCGGGCCCCACCCACCCTGGCTTCCAAGCCCCACCCTGGCTTCCAAGCCCCACCTACCCTGACTTCCAAGCCCCACCCTTGATCCCGCCCACTCCACATCAACATTAAAAGACCACACAGACATCAGCACTAAAAAAGTAACCCCCCCACACACACATATTAATGGTCAGGGCTCCCTTATAAGTTGAAAAACCATTTCGTGCCAGGGCCCCCTTACAAGGTAAAAAAAAATTGAGGCATCGAAAAATATTTATAAAAAAAACCTTGGCGCCAGGGTCCCCTTACAAGTTAAAAAAAATTGGGGTCCCAAAAAATATAAAAAAAAAAAAACATTGGTGCCAGGTCCCCCTTTAATTGGGGTCAGGGGCCTATAGAGTATTCAAATAAAACATTGGTGGCCAGGAGATAAAAAAAAAAAAAAAAAACTAAATTGGTTACTTGTCAGGAATTCCACTTACCTGGGTCCTCGGCTCCGGTCCTCCCAAGATGGGAGTGACGCGCCGAAAATGACGCGCTGATGCAGGAAATTGACGCCTACTGATGACATCACCTTTTTGGCGCCAATTACAGCCTATTTAAGGAACTTTTGGACACTTGATCTTTGCCCAATTATAGGTCTTAGCTTGCTATTCCTGGGTGTGATTCTACCGATATTCTGATTATTTGTGTACCGACCTCTTGCCTGGATTTCCTGATTTTGAACCTCTTCTGCCTGGTCTGATCTTGTTGCCTGTTTGACCATTCTTCTGCTTTAACCCTATCTGTACAGCGAACTTGGACTTTTGCTACCTCCTCCCACGGTCCTTACTACCTCTGAGGCCTTTTGGCCTTACATTACTTTAGTCACTTTGTTTCTCAGTAGTTTTCCCTGAACACTGTACATTTTACACAGGTTTTTATTTTACAGGTTTACACACTGGGCTTATTATTCTGTATGGCTAGATGGTGATGATGTCATGCTGGTGTAATTTGGTGGCAAAACTCACATTAGTGTATTTAAGATGGGATTTGTACACAATTGGGTGAATGCAATATTTTTTCTACACAAATACCTTTGAGTCATTTTTTGTGGATATATATATAAAAATCCTTGTATTTTCCGCACACCACTGCCCTTAGCAAATAACCCAGGTGCTACTCCTTTTGCATAATTAGTATACTATATCGAAAGAGAATGAGTGCACACTGGGAATCTCAAAAAGGTATTATTTTAAAATCATTATTTGTTACAGACCAAAACGTTGGCCTGTTTTTTAATTGACCTAAATAAAGATTTTAAATTAATACCTTTTTGAGGTTCCCAGTGTGCACTCTTTCTCTTTCGATATATACTAATTATGCAAAAGGAGTAGCACCTGTATATATATATATATATATATATATATATATATATTAACGCATCAGTTAATAGTGCTGCTCCAGTAGACTTCTGCACTAAAATCCATTTCTCAAAAGAGCAAATAGATTTTTTTTATATTCAGTTTTGAAATCTGACATGGGGCTAGCCATTTTGTCAATTTCCCAGCTGCCCCTGGTCAGGTGACTTGTGCCAGCATTTTAGGAGGGAACTGCTTTCTTGTTTTTCCTTCTCAGTGTAACTGAATTGTACACAGTGGGACATGGGTTTTACTATTGAGTGTTGCTCTTAGATTTACCAGGCAGCTGTTATCTTGTGTTAGGGAGCTGTTATCTGGTTACCTTCCCATTGTTCTGTTGTTAGGCTGCTGGGGGGGGGGAAGGGAGGGGGTGATATCACTCCAACTTGTAGTTCAGCAGTAAAGAGTGATTGAAGTTTATTAGAGCACAAGTCACATGACTTGGGGCAGCTGGGAAATTGACTATATGTCTAGCCCCATGTCAGATTTCAAAATGAAATCTAAAAAAAATCTGTTTGCTCTTTTAAGAAATGGATTTCAATGCAGAATTCTGCTGGAGCAGCACTATTAACTGATGCATTTTGAAAAAAAATATTTTTCCCCATGACAGGATCCCTTTAATAAAAAGGACCAACGTTTCGGCCTATTCCAAGGTACTAATATATAGAGAGGATACAACATACAAAGGAACCAGTTGGTCTCATAGCATTGATACAATTAGCGATAGAGTTATCTCGTGGGCAAGCTGTATTACCATCCTGATAGGGTTGAGATTACTAAAGGCCAATGTGGCCTGTATTATCTAATGACTGGTTTAAGAGAATAACCGTGAAGGTGTGACTACCAGGGCAATTTTACCATACAGCTCAAGTCTAGTGATATGGTAGTAATTGGTAACATTGTAAATAGGGGTCACAGTATATTGAAACATATTTTGAAATAATGCTACTTTATATCTTGCTTTTAACAGGAACCTTTATTTGGGTTCTTATTTAAATATTATGTTTATTTGGGAGGTGGGCCGGATATCTTTTAATGTTTTCATGTCAGGGTGACGAAGAACCATGTGTGGAGTGAAACGTTGGTCCCCTGAATAAACCTTAAAGTGGACCCATTACCCAGACACAAAAATCTGTATAATAAAAGTCCTTTTCAAATGAAACATGAAATCCAATTTCAAATTTTTATTAAAGCATTCATAGCTGTTTTAAGCTCATTTAAAAATCTCAGCTGTCAATCAAATATTTTCTGCCAATCCTCTATGCCTTAGGCATAGAGGCGGGGCAGATAATTACTTTCACTTTCCATTCAGCACTTCCTAGATGCCACTGCTCCCCACACATTCCCCCAGTTCTCTTAACCATTTAATTGTGTAGCCAGGACATGGGGATAGACATTGGGTCCCCCATTCTGGTGCACAAACAAGATTCTGAGATGATACAAGGCTTGCCTTAATAACAGTGTCCACAAAATGGCTCCTGCCTGCTTGCTATAGTTATGAATTCCCAGACTGAAGAAAACAAGATTAAAATAATTTATAAAGTGTTATTAATGTTCATTTTGCTTGACTAATGTGATAAAATAGGATTTTGAATATATTTTTGGTGTGACGGGTCCACTTTAATGATTTGACTTTTTTGCTGAATGCCTGATTGATTATGGAGTGCTGTCACCGATGGGATTACTTGTATACTTAAACAGTATACTGCAAGTATTCTGAATCTCCTCATAAGCCAAAAGGTTACTCTTACATTTACCTGTGAGTTATGGCAACCATACAAGAACTGTAAAATACAGTATTGCATGCTTACCTTAGCATTTTAAAGTTCTTGTATGGTTGCCATAACTCACAGTTAAATATATAGTAATGCACATTTAGGGGCAGATTTACTAATGGTCGAATTTCGAATAAAAAAAAAATTCGAAATTCGTCCATGGGAATAGTGGGGAAGTAAAATCCTTCAAATTCGACTATCGCATATAAAAATTAGATTGATCGAATATTCGGACAGATTGATCAAATTTTTTTTATTCAATCTCAGCTAAGGATTCCCAATTCGGTAGCTTGATCCTGGCGAAGTAGGTGGTCGAATAAAAATTTAAAGGGGAAGTATTCGACCATCGAATTTTCAAATATTCGAATAAAATTTAATTTGACAGTTGAATTTGCCTAATTTGCATATTCAAAGATTCTAATTTATATTAAATTTGATGGAACGTCGAATTATTCACCTGCGTTTTGTAAATCTGCCCCTAAAAGTAGAATTGTACATATATAAACTGTGAAACATTGACTTCTTAATTCCTTCCAGGCAGCTCTCCCAAGAACCCTGCATAATTGTGTTTCCATTCTTCATTTTGAGTTCTGGGTTGGTGGGCTATTACTTCTTTTATCTGTAGAAATACATCTAACTAGACATAGCAAATGAAAGAGCTGCATTGCTTGTCTAGGATTATAGCTACAATGATGCCTGTTTAATCGTAAACTTTCCATTTTACAAACCGTCTCTTGGACAGCTTGTATTCTGTATGTATTTATCATTTTTCGAAAGATCCAAGTTGCTAGCTAATCTGGTCATGCCTGCTACTGTTCAGTAGTAATATTATATATATTATAGTAATAATATATAAAGAAAATGTGAATTTCACATTGGAAGCAGAAGACGTTACCAGTTCCATGCAAATTCTAACACAAAAAGGTATGAAATGTTGAAAGAACAGACATTAATGGCCAAGGAAAGTGTAAAGTAGAATGAGGCTAGAAATGCTGTATTCTGTATACTAAACATAAACATGAACTTACTGCACCACAAGCCTAATCAAACAAATGATCTATGCTTTCAAAGTTGGCCACAGGGGGCTGTCATCTTGTAACTGTTATACATCTTTGCAAGACTAGACTACACTACATACACATGCTCAGTGTGGTCTGGGTTTCTTAGGGATCGTCATAAATGATCCAAAAACTGCGTGAGTTCTGCATGGCTGGTAAGTAAGGCGGGGGCTCCCCCTGCTGTTCATAAGTATTATTGTTTCCCTGCAAGAAGTTAGGGACCGTCTGACAATTCCTATACGGTACACATTTTTTAATTAAAGTATATTGTAGATAGATTTTCTTTTTCATTAAAGAAAGTAAAAATGGGATTTTATTTCTTTCAGTAGTATTAAATATAATTAAATATTTGGTCGGGCAAACCGCTGTCTTCTAACAGTAGAAGCTGTAACTAGGTCCACATATTATAGCTATAAATCACTTTCAAAATGCACAGCTTCATACTGAAAAACATTTATTTGTGCAATCACAGCAAAAAATTAGATTACAAACACATCTTTTTTACAACATCCACAGTGCAGTGTTACCCCTCTGTCTGCCTACCTGTGTTAGCCACTCCCTCCTGATGCGTTTCGCGCTACTGGGCGCTTCATCAGAGGAGATGTGTTTGTAATCTAATTTTTTGCTGTGATTGCACAAATAAATGTTTTTCAGTATGAAGCTGTGCATTTTGAAAGTGATTTTATTTCTTTGCCTTTCCTTGCCCTTTAAACAATCAATCGCCAAATAAATGCACTGTTGAAGCAAAGACATAGGAGGAAATTCACTAAAGAGTGTAAATTCGCCAGCGCCGGCTTCAAAGCCATTGCAACACTGCGCCAGGTATAAATTCTCTCAGACAACACTAATTCATTAAATTGCAAAGTTGCTTCCAGGACGGCGAACGCTGGTGAATTTTCGATAGCGTTACTTAGGCAGAGCGAACAAATCAAAGTGAAGATGTGTTAGAGTTCTTGCGTTCAGGCTTATTTCCATACGGCTGGAAATTTAAAGAAGAAGGGAGTTATTTATGTTACCTGGTGCATCTAATACATTACATTTACAGTGATAACGAGACATGCCCAGGGAACTTTAATGAAGTCAATTGAGTGGTTTTAATTCCCTACACATAAGCCCACAATGAAATAATGTGCCATATGGTAGAATATATTTGAGGGAAACCAGGTACCCAAAAATAATGTATGCCTTCTGCAGCCTAACCTGAAAAAAATTAAAAGACACCAGTGTTTTTAGGACTTACAACATATTCCACTAAAAAATGAATATGAAGTAATGGAAGATTGAGGGTGTTCTTTGCACTCCAATGTACTTCGCTAGGTCAGAGCTGATGAAGGAAAGTCTGGGGAAAGGGGTAATGTTCAGTAAAATCCGCATCTTAGGGGCAGATTTACTAAGGTTCGAATTTGAGGGTTAAAAAACCCTCGAATTCAACCATGGGAATAGTTAGGAAAGAAAAATCCTTCCAATTCGAATTCAAAGGATTTTTACCGCAATTCTATTGGTCGAATGATCGAATAGTAAAAATTTGCTCGATCAATAAAATCATTCAAATCGATCGATTAGAACTATTTTAACCATTCAATCGAATTTTTTTATTCCATCAAAAATAATGAAACCCAATTCGGTAGCTTTAATCTGGCAAACTAGGCAGGTCGAATAAAAATTTAAAGGGGAAGTACTTTGACTGTTGAATAGTCGAAAATTCTAATTTGAATCTTTTTGAAAATTCAATTGAACTTCGAATCCTTCATGTGGATTATCCTTCACTAACGAAGGGACGTCTGCTCTGGTTAGTAAATCAGCAAATTAACTAAATGACGTCATGCTGACAAATTATGGCTAGCGTTAGTCACTTTGCCCTTTATTGAATCTGCCCCATAATTCGTTGACTTTGTTCCTTGTGGCTTTGTAAGTTTCACCAACAAAAAAAATTATTTCTTCATTGAAATGGCAGATGGGTTTTGCCACAAGAAAATTATTAGTGAATGAATTATTGAAGAGGATGATTCAAGCAGGACCCCTTCTAAACCAGAACTTGAACATGCAGCTTTAAACTATTGGTAGGAATTACACCAGGGAGTGATCCAACTGAGATTTTTCAGAAAGAATACTATAGAATTTAAAAATAAAGATTCAAAATTCCTATAAACAGCACATTATGGAGATAGCAAAACCGCTCACAGAGCTATACAATGACATAACACGGAGGGGTGCAGTGCCTGATACCATGTCCCAAGCATACATTTCTATTTTGCCCAAAAAGGAGAAAGACCCGCAAAAATGTGCCTCCTACAGACCTATATCACTTATGATGCAAAGATCCTAGCTAAAATACTAGCAAACCGATTAAAACCATATATGAAAGATCTGATCCATTCGGACCAAACCGGTTTCATACCAACAAGGGCTACAGACATCAATATCCAAAGGCTATATACCCATCTACAGTTAACACATGATAACGTTGGCACTAGAACCATAGCGGCACTAGACGCCGAAAAAGCCTTCGATTCGGTAGAATGACGATTCCTGTGGCATACCCTACACCGCTTTGGCTTTGGGGACATATACATGGGCTGGATCCGGGCACTGTACCACTCCCCTGTTGCACAAATAAGGGCCAACATTATGCTATCTAACACTTTCAAGTTGGGGAGGGGAACTAGGCAGGGCTGCCCTCTATCTACCTTTCTGTTTTGTCTAGCCATAGAACCACTAGCAGAACTTATCCGAAGTAACACCGGCATAAAGGGCCTAAAGATAGGCAAATTAACAGAAACAGTGTCTTTGTACGCTGACGACATGTTGGTATATTTGGAAAACCCAGGTCCCGCACTAGACAGTTTGCTAGAAGTTATCACAGATAGTGGGAAATATTCGGGACTAAAGGTCAACTGGCATAAATCCACCCTATTTGCCCTGGATCAGGCAGCTAAGGGACAGCTCTCTCCGAACTCTCCCCTTCAATGGGTAGACACCTTTTTGTACTTGGGTATTTGGGTCACTAGGGAGGTTACAGGATATAAGGCAGCTAATGTGGACCCCATAACTAAAGACATGACAGCCAAATTTACCCAATGGGAATCACTACCGCTATCATTATACGGCAGGATTAACTTGCTTAACATGAAATATGTTCCCAAATTTCTCTACGTATTCAGAAACACACCCACAAAGCTAAATAAAGCCTTTTTTAAAGTAATAAACACTGCCATCTCCTTCTCTATCTGGGCAAAAAAAAAACCAAGAATCAGCATGTCCACTCTATATAGATCAACACAGTCAGGGGGGCTTGCAGTCCCCAATCTGTATTTCTATTATCTTGCTGCAGTATTGGTGACCATACGATGGTGGTTTGAGTCTGATGACACAAATGCTGCTATATTGTTAGAGGCAGGGGTGGTGGGCTCTAAAGAGGCGCTGAGACTACTGCCATATAGAGGAAGGGAGGCACACCCCAAATCTATGGAAACTACTATAGTGCTTGGGCACTAGCACAAAAGGAACTGCTCCCAACAGGCCGACAATACCACTCACCTCATGCCCCATTATGGTGCAACAAAAACTTTGTACATTTTCTCACAAACCAGGATTACAATTTCTGGGCAAAAGACGGGCTCAGATATGTCAAAGATCTATATGAGGCCGGGGATCTTAGAGACTTTACAACTGTACGGTCACAATGCCAGGGACAACATGCTATCCAATTCCGCTATAACCAGCTCCGACATGCAGCACGGGCACAATTTCCAAACCCAAAAGACACAATAAGGGCCACAGCTTTGGAAACAGCTCTACAACTACAAGAAGTCCATAAGCCTCTATCCTGCATATACAGAACGTTGATGACACCAAAGGAAAAACAGACACTCAAATGCTTCCAAATGTGGGCCCGAGATATTGCAGAATTGTATGAGGAGCAGTGGGCACTGGCCCTGTGCCAAATGCTGGCCACAACTACCTCGGCCCGAGATAAGTTAATACAACTTAAATTTACCCATTATTCATATTTTACACCGGAACGCATGCACCATATGGACCCGACCAGAGACCGTCAATGCACAAGGGGATGTGGCCATCCAGGCACATGGTTCCATATGATATGGATTTGTCCCAAGTTAACAAGATATTGGTCGGACATACTGTCTTGTATATCAAAGGTAATGGTGCTGCCTATACAGCCAGACCCCAAACTGGCCTTGTTGGGTCTTACTGGTGGATTGGTGGACACTGTGGAAAGCAGAACACTGCTCCAATTGCTTTTGTTCTATGCAAGGAAGCTACTAATCCTTCGCTGGAATAGACCAAACGCACCTACCATGGAGGAATGGAAGGAACTGGTCAACAGAGATTTGCCATACCACAAAGCGGTCTATATCTCTAGAGGCTGCACAGATAAATTCACAGCCATCTGGATGTTATGGGCTTTGAACGATAACACAAATAGCCCGAATGTTTTCTGACTACAAACTCCATTGTTAGTGTACTAAGATGAATAGATTGATAAATTGCCTTCTCCACACCCCTACAAATATGCGACTTTTCTTTTTCCCTCTTTCCTTTTCTTTTCTGGGCCTCTTCTAGAGGGGTCTGTTATATCTTATTTTTCTTTCCCTTTTTTTGTTATTGTATTTGATGTTATTTAAAAACAATAAAAATATCTTTAAAAAAAAAAAAAGATTCAAAATTCTTCCACTGTACAGAGAGATGGTAAGGTTTTTTGGAGTTTTGGAGTATGCCGTACAGTTTTGGTCTCCATCACTCAAACAGGACATTATTGTATTAGAAAAGGGTACAGAGAAGGGCAACTAAGCTGGTAAAAGGTATGGAAAATCTAAGCTATGAGGAAAGACTGGCCAAATTGGGGATGTTCACGCTGGAGAAGAGGTGCTTAAGGTAGAGGGTTACCCACAAAATCCCGAAGTACCCTGCGGGTTGCATGTAGAAGTTCCGGGTACGGGTATAGAAGCGGGTAGGTGGTTCTGCGGGTTTGCGGGTTGAGGGTTGGGTCACAGATCTTCACCATATCGATTTTTACTACTTTTTTCTGAACATGTCTACTACACTTCTGGTTTACAATGACAGCACTTCCTGATTCTTCCTGGTTTGTTACAGTGAGAGCTGTGAAAATGTGGAATTCTCTCCCTGAATCAGTGGTACAGGCTGATACATTAGATAGCTTTAAGAAGGGGTTGGATGGTGTTTAGCAAGTGAGGGAATACAGGGTTATGGAAGATAGCTCATTATACAAGTTGATCCAGGGACTGGTCCAATTGCCATTTTGGAGTCAGTAAGGAATTTTTTCCCCCTCTGAGGCAAATTGGAGAGGCTTCAAATTGGGTTTTTTTCCTTCCCCTGGAGCAACTAGCAGTTAGGCAGGTTATATAGAGACAAAAAAGTATGAACTTAATGGGTGTGTGTCTTTGTCAACCGAACTTACTATGTTACTGCGTAAAGCTAAAAATAAAATATACTCATCCAGACTTACCAATATTTATTGCAAAGGTCTATTATATATATATAAGGTTATATAAAATATTTCATGCCAAATGGTATTGGAATTTATTGGTATTGGACCTATTTATTACATTCCATTGTATTTCATATGTGTCACGGATCAACCTCATAAAAATCATCCATTAGAAAGAGCAAAAAGCCATTTATAAAGGTGTGTATTTTCTTATACTCCCAAGCAATGCCGACAACAATGCAAGTATATTACACCACCTCAGACCTAGAGTACGCTATGGAGACCAGCAGGATAAGTTGAGCTTCCATAGAATTTCTAGCATGGAAATTGGCGTAAAATGAGACAACCCTAAATATTATTGTTGAAGGTGTTTTACAAGCTCAAACCAAGTTTTACACCTCATTATAACAGGGCCTGTTTAATAAATGGACAAAAAGGGTGTTTGCCAAGGGCCCATTTAGACAATGGATGGTATAACTTTTGAAAGAAGCATTACACTGAAAGACCACTGAAATATTCTTTCTCTGCTCCCATGGCTGTTGGTCCATGGTAGTAACACAGTCCAGGCCCACCAATGAGATCTTTGCCCTGGACCTACTGGTACCTCAAAGGAGAAGGAAACTCTGTTGGCGCAAAACGCCTCCCCCCGTAGGCCCCCCTCCCTCCTCCCCCCCTGCCCGGCCTACCTCTCCCCAGGGCAAATGCCCCTAACTTGTTACTTACCCCAACTTCTAGGTCCTCTCCAGTGGAGTTCATTGCGCCATCTTCTCATGAGCAGTAGTGATGGGCTAATCTATCCCGTTTCGCCAAAAAATTGGCAAAAAATTAGCGAAACAAGTCACGTCACGTTTTTGCCGTGCATCGCTTCATTTTCGACACGTCGCATAATTTTCTACGCGCATCGCGTCATTTTCATTGCGTGTTTTTTTTTTTCAACGCCAGCAAATTTTCGGCAGGCGAATTTTTGCTGGCGTTTCGCTAACTTATTCCCGGTGGCGAATTGCAGGAGTTAGCCACAAATTCGTGCCTGGCGAATAAATTCGCCAATCACTAATGAGCAGTCGTCTTCTGCTGTAGTGATCGGTGTCTTCCAGCGCAAGCGCAGTAGGTGGCATTTGCCGGTTCCTGATCTACTACGCATGGGCCAAAAGTCATGAGATTTTGTGACCTTCGGGCACATGCACAGTAGATCCGGAACCCGGCAAATGCCTCCTACTGCGCATGCGCCAGAAGACTCAGTTGAATCCAGAAAGAAGACTGCTCCCCTTACTCCATTGTGAAGTGATGGATTCTGGGAATTGAAGTTCCCCTTTCTTTAAGAGATTCTGTTCAAAACCCACTATAGAAAGCAGAGTGACTTCAAGTACCAGTATCAATCAGCTGACAAAGATAAATGCCATATATGCACTTGGAACCATATCTAGTTTTCTAGAGTTTTCATATTATATTATATTTCATACAACACTGGTACAACACTGAAGTGCAAAAGAATGCTAGTTTTCTAATGCCATAGGCAAGATGATTGAGCCTATGTCTTAATAAACACAGAAAAAGGCATTAAATGTATAGCAACAGGTGTGGGATAGAAATTATTTTATCAGACAAACAAAGCCAAACTCTCATGAGGCCTGGAAGCCTCACACCTGTTGCTTAGCAGGCAGCATATAATATCCCATGTGTCTGTAGTTCTACAATTAAAGAAACATGAGCTCTTACTAGCTGCAAAAGTCCCTCACTCCAACATTAGGAAGTATATTTGTCATTATTGTAAGCCTTACCTTGTGCAAAATGGCGGCGCTCCTCCTTCCCACGTGGTTCACCCAGGGCGCAGCATTGTGATGCCAGCAATGTCACGCCAGAGACGTTTGACTGTCCCATCTCAGCCTGTCAGAGTTTCTAATGCTAACGGACTCCTGCTGCACAAATATGGCAGCCCCCTCATACAGGAACATGGGGGTAAACATGTAATGTAAAAGCATCAGGCAAATGCTTTTATGTCAAAATTATAAATAGCATTCAAAGATAATGTTATGATGGATAAAAAAAATGTTTATTTTCTGGTGTCCGTTTTAAAGGGATCCTGTCATGGGAAAACTTTTTTTTTCAAAATACATCAGTTAATAGTGCTGTTCCAGAAGAATTTTGGACTGAAATCCATTTCTCGCAAACAGATTTCTTTATGTTTCATTTTGAAATCTGACATGGGGCTAGACATTTTGTCAATTTCCCAGCTGCCCCAAGTCATGTGACTTGTGCTCTGATAAACTCTTTACAACTGTACTGCAAGTTGGAGTGATATCACCCCCTCTCTTTCCCCCACCCAACAGCCTAACAAAAGAACAATGGGAAGGTAACCAGATAACAGCTCCCTAACACAAGATAACAGCTGCCTGGTAGATCTAAGAACAGTACTCAATAGTAAAACCCATGTCCCACTGCAACACATTCAGTTACATTGAGAAGGAAAAACAACAGCCTGCCAGAAAGCAGTTCCCTCCTACAGTGCTGGCACAAGTCACATGACCAGGGGCAGCTGGGAAATTGACAAAATGCCTAGCCCTATGTCAGATTTCAAAACTTAATATAAACAAATCTGTTTGCTCTTTTGAGAAATGGATTTCAGTGCAGAAGTCTACTGAAGCAGCACTATTAACTGATGCGATTGAAAAAAACAAACATGTTTTTCCATGACAGTTTCCCTTTAAGAACCAAGCCACCCAAGTTTTAACCTTTTTTGTATACTTCCCTATTTCAATAAGAACAAAAACAGAATTTCACTAAATCCCATTAAGAATCTAGTTCATTATAACACCATCAGAGTTCTCTTCAAAGCTTCTCTATCTAAACATTTTTATTCTATTTTAAGTGAGCAGCCAGGCGTTTTCTATCTTTAAGAGCCCCGGGTATGGAATGGATTCCAGAAAGTCTGGCGACAATGGCCTCCTGCTCACATATACGTTCACCCCTGGGCAGTAAAAAATTCCTTTGATCTAAACAGAAAAGGCTACGATTCCCATTAAGAAACAAAGTCAGTTTTATTTCTCTCTAAAGTTTATAGTAATTATCCAGCCATGAAATTTAATATCTGCCCTGTCTAATAAGAAGAAGAAAATAAAATAGTCAGTTTACGATTAGGCTGCCAGTTTTCCGGTGTAGAGACCTGAATTCTATTAACAAAACAAAATCATTTGCAAATAAAGCTGTCAGCATTTTCTGTCTTTCACTACCCCCCAACTATTGTATGGTTTAATGTTTGTAGTGTTTCAGCCTTTAAATTTGGGAGGCACAGCACCATAAAAATGTAATTATAGTATATAAGGTATACCTGTAAAGTACTGCTAATTCAGCATCAACTGACTCCCCTTGTAAAAGAGATTATATTGTCCAGTGCATAATATTAAATAATATTAATCTCTTTCATTTCACTGTAAATGAACTATGCATGATGCATTCGTTTTTCAGGTAAGGGACCTGTTATCCAGAATGTTTGGGACCTGGAGCTTTCCAGATAACGGATCTTTCCGTAATACCATCATATATTGAGGGGCAAATTTACTATTATTCCCCATAATTAGCTCGACCAAATTCGCAATTCGATAAGCATTCGAATGCTTATCGAATTGTTTTAGGCTATCATTTTGCATAGAATTGAACCAGACTTCAAAGGTTACATAGGCCTCATAGTGGGCCTCAGGCTAATTAGCATGCAACACTAGCAGTTAGGCAGGTTAAAAATAAGTTAAAAAGTTGAACTTGATGGACATGTGTCTTTTTTCAACAACTTACTATGTAACTATGTTAAGCTGTACAACACATCAACTTAAGTGCTCCAACTTAATCAGCCCACTCTGTTCAAACAAGGATTTACACTTTTAAACAATACATGTGATGGGTAGATTAAATGCTGATTTTTTTTTTTATTTAAATCAAAATAATGCACAGCTATACCCCAGTCTCTCACCCCAATAGTTGTGTGGCTCCAGTGCCCAAGCCCCGAGCCCTCTGCTTAATGGCAATTCAAACAGAAAAGTGTCATTTCTATGGTCACTCACCGCTCCTTTTCGGTGGCCCAGGTGCTGCGCCCCGAACCCTCAGCAAGGGGAGACTCCAAACCGACCACACCACATAGTAGGCACGCACTTCAATGGGACTCCAGGCAGCGGTAAAATTCAAAGTACTTTAGTTACATAAGCATATAACACCTAACGCGTTTCGCGTGTCACTACGCTTATCATAAAGTACTTAGAATTTTACCGCTGCCTGGAGTCCCGTTGAAGTGCGTGCCTACTATGTGGTGTGGTCACTATGTTAAGCTGGCCATAGATGGAAAGATCTTTCCACTGATATGCCACTAACGGCAGGGCTATATCGGGGTAATACAAACGTTTGGCCATCTGACACCAAGGAGCTTCAATGGGTCGGTCGGAAGAAAATCAAACCTTATCCTTATTAAAGCTTATCTGCCCGTGTATGGGGGCTTCCAACGGGTCTTCCTGACCAATATCTTGACACGATATTGATCGGGAAGCTCCCAGGGCAGATAACCTGTCAATTTGGTCTAAAGACCGATATCAGCAGCTTTATCTGCCCGTGTATGGCCAGCATTACTGTTGAGCACAACTGATTTTTTAGGGCTATCCCCAAGCATTATAATGACTTACCTGATACCCCAGACCAGTTCTCCTGCTCCGGCTCAGGGCGCTAGCAAGTGAGCAATCCTGTTTCTCCCTTCTTCTCTCTTCAGAATTCAGCAGCTGATGCATTTGAAGTAGAGTGAAAAGGCCAGCTTTTTTTTTTTTTTATTAAAGTCCGACTATTAACGGCTCATGTTCGCCTAAGTAAAGAAAAAAAGGAAGGAAGAGGATAGCTCGCTCACTAGTGCCCCAGGCCGGTGCAGCAGGGCCGGAACTAGGGGTAGGCAGAAGAGGCAGTAACAATTGGGGGGCGCCGGGCAGCTACCTCTTCTGCCTAGACCGGACCCACTTGGAATTCTGCTTCAACAATGCGCCCCGCGCATGTTCGCTTCGGTGGAGTTACTGCGCAAGGGCACGTGAGCGGCGTTACTGCGCATGTGCACGGGAGCAGTGTTACTACGCATGTGCGGCGTTACTGCGCATACATGTGGGACAGGGGGAGGGAGGTGAGTGAGCTGCCTGGCTGGGCTGCCTAGAGCGCCTTGCCTGGATGGCCTGCCTCTGCGGTGCAGTTTTCTGCTAACAGGAGCATCATGTAGTTCATTACAATCCTTGCAGGTACCATAACAATTGGCACCCAAGTTTTTCAATATCTCCTTTAATGAACACAATCAACTACAACTGTATAACAAACTTTAATTGGTTCTTACAGCATCGAAAACACACAAGATACACACATATAGTTCCATATGGTTCCCCTGTGGGATGTAATATAAATGAGTGCTGCCTATACAGCAGTTTATGGTTACACAGCTGTTTCATTCCTAAACAAAGCCACAAGCTCAGGGAGGATCCCTAACAAGTCCCATCACATCTCTCCTACTCTCTAGTGGCATCGTCCCAAGGTCAGAATGAGAACGTGCCACAAATTAACTCTTAACACTCTGTGTGCCCGAATGGGAAGAAAAAGAATAACGCCAAAAATGGCTTTAAAGGTCACATCTCTTGCTTAAAATGCTCATGTGTTTCTTGTGTTGGAAAATCATGGCGTCCTTGAAAATACATGGAGAATGGAAGTACAGAGTCTTGGGCGTTTCTGTGCTAAATGCTTAGAAATAAAAAGTGTAATGCCTGCTCATCACAATCATCTGTACCAAGGAATGGATTAGTAGCATTAACCCGGCTCACAGATGTCCCAGATTCACTTTATGTTTATAACACAACAGATTAGATTGTCATTGGCCTTTCATTCAAAAGTAAAACAGAAATAAAGGGCAGCAGCATTGAGCAACAACTGTTTTAATCATCTGAAATATATTCATTGAGCCTTTTTTCTTTAAAACCAACATGGCGTCTTGTTTTTTTTTTTTTTCCACCCAAGGAAGAGATCAGGAAATGGAGAGGAAGAGCAGAGGGGGATGTAGAATGACGGTGGAAAGTAGGACGAGCGGTCGCCGTGGTTACAGCAAGTCATCCAATCAAAAACAGCAGACGTCACTGCAGCACTAAAAATCAAATATAGCTCAACAGCACACATCTGGTGTCTGAATGCTGCAAGTGCAAGAATTCAAAAAGGACAATTTATCAAAAATGACATGAAAATACAAATAAAATGTCATAATAATGCAATAATAATGCAACGTAGAGTGGAATGTCTACAAAAGAGAACGAGGTGTAAAACCAGAAACCTGTTGTGATATTGTTTACATGTCAAATATAAACCAAATAATAAAAATGATTGCCTGTAGTAACATCACAATACCTAATTCATGTTATGGTGATGTATTCAAAATTATTTTTGCCTGCGATCGATCTGCCCCACATTGATTAATTACCACTACGTTAAGACACTAAAATGCGAAGTTGCGTCTCAGCAGCAGAACTGGAAGGCGCCAAGTCACGTTCCAGGGTGGGGGAGCCCATACAGATCCAACAGGCTAAAACAAACTCCAGAGGAGTTTTTATAAATTATAATGCTTTTAATAAAGGCCCACAAGCCAAGTGAATTGAAAAGAAAAAAAATTCTCCTGAGAAATAAACCCCCCCAGTGATTGTGCCCTAGGTAGTTGCCTACCCCTTGGCCCTGGCTGGCGCAGTTTCGCTAGAATTAATTTACCAGCAAAAACATTTCATAGTGATCTTTTGTTAGCATTCAATTAAGCCTAGTGAAACTTCATAAGTACTCTTACGCTGAATTTGAATAGAACAAGTACATATAGGTCTTATGTATGTGACTTTATTAGAGATGTTGGGGCAAACGCTTGAAGTGGCCACTGATTATTCCAAAATGTCCAAGGATGCAAAATAAAGACAAAAGAGATCCTCTAATGCCCTAGACAAGAGCCCACCCTAAAACAAATGTCCCCTCAAATGCTAAAAAAAAATTTAAATAAAAATGAATAGTTACAATTTTTAAAAACAATCCTGTAATAAAGCATGAAAAATGTATGACTTTTCAGATACAGGTTATGATGTCCCTGACATAAGATTGAAGAGGATATAGCTTCATCTTATGAGTTCGCCACTTCAGTGAATTTGTGGAGTAATTATTGTTCGCCTGAGTGAAAATTCTCCTGGCTATAGGGTGTGAAACTGCGCTAGCAATGGTCTCTTTCGCTAGCGAATTGTCCGATAATGCCTGTTAGTAAATTGGGGCTGTGGTTCAACCTCTAAGTTAACTTTTAGGGTAAAATTCACCAAAGAGGGGATTTGCGCCAGTGAACGATCGAAACTCACTTCCACCCTTTCGTCAGGCATGAATTTGTTACCACTACGCTAATTCACAAAAATGCAAAGTTGCATCCCAGCAGCAGAACACTGGCGCAGTTTCGCTAGAGTTAATTCGTCAGCGTCATAGTAATCTTTCGCTAGCGTTCAATTTTGCCTAGCGAAACTTCGTTAGTACTCTTACGCTAAGGTCAGTTTGAATAGAACGAGTACATATAGGTCAGAGGTGCCCAACCTTTTGGCTTCCCTGGGCCACATTGGAAAAAGAAAAATTGTCTGAGGCCTCACATGAAATACGCAAACACTTTTGATTTGTGAAAGTAAAGAAAATAAACAGAAAAGAACTACAATACCAGATGGAGCAATACACTGGAAAATGGATACTAAAAAGACTTATTATTATATTATTATGGCGTTTCCTTGGGAACCAAGCATTTCATATCCATCCTGGGCCACAGGCTGGACACCTCTGATATAGGTTGTGTATATATATATATATATATATATATATATATATATAAGCTGGAATAGAGTCTCGCACTCACAGGACTTAAAAAATGAAAAAACACTTTATTGTGTCACAAAAAACACTGACCGACACAATAAAGTGTTTTTTCATTTTTTAAGTCCTGTGAGTGCGAGACTCTATCCCAGCTTATATTTAGTTTTGTTTGTCTTTGCACCCAGGCGATTTTTTGCACCATCGGGACGTGAGTGCTGGTTCCCCAACGGTCCATTTATATATATATATATATATATATATGCTTCTTTATTAGAGATGTTGGTGCAAATGCTTGAAGTGGCCACTTATTAAAAATGTCCAAGGAAGCAAAATAAAGACAAAAGAGATCCTCTAATGCCCTAGACATGAGCCCACCCGAAAACAAATGTGACATGCCCCTCAAATGGGTTAAAAATGTTAACACTAGGGATGCACCGGATCCACTATTTTGGATTCAGGCCAAACCCCCGAATCCGTTGCAACAGATTCAGCCGAATACCTAACCGAATCCAGTGGCGTAACTACTCTCTGGTGGGTCCTGGTACAGGATGGGCACCTGGGCCCCCCTGTCAGGCCCTTACCTCTATAAATCACATGCTGGAGTAAAATCTCCCTCTAGATAACCACCTGCCATAACCATTTTCGTGGCTCTGATTGGCCCCAAGGGGGTGGGGCCCTGATGCAACTGCATCCCTGCACCCCTGGTAGTTACGCCACTGACCGAATCCAACCCCTAATTTGCATATTCAAATTACCAAGGGGGAGGGTAAAAGAGAGCCACGCACTAAGTGCGCAGCTAAAAAAAATTTTTACTTCCTTGTTTTGTGACAAAAAGTCACATGATTTTAAGGATTCGGTTCAGCCAGGATTCGGGTGAATCCTTGTGCCTGGCTGAACCGAATCCTGGATTAGGTGCAACCCTAGTTAACACAAACATTTTTAATAGTTAGAACTTCTGAAGGCAATCCCGCATTAAATTATGAAAAAAATACAATTTTTTAAATGTAATTTATATGACTTTTCGGCATACAGGAGATGATGTCACTGACATAGGATTGAGGAGGATTTAGCTTCAGCTTAGATGGTGTAGGAGACTCTGGCGAAAGAAGTAACTTTCTGTAAAATTCACCTGAGTGAAAATTTTCCTGGCAATAGAACACTAAACTGCACTAGTGACAGTCTCTTTCACTAATGAATTGTCCTCTACGCCTGTTAGCAGATTGGCACTGTTCCTGCAGATGGGATTTATGGCAAATTTTTGCTCATTTTGATTTGAGTTCTTTTCAGAAAATATTGAGATAACTTCAGACTTTGATAAATGGGTCTCTTTATTGAAACAAGTTTTCACTGCTTCACAAAAGTGGTTATATACAAGCCTTGAAGGCATAACCTTGATGATGGGTGAGAATTTTACTTATCTATTTATACAATATTTTCTGTATTAGCTGCTCTCATAAAAGATTTTTTGATATTTATCTTTTTATAATACACAAAAACCATGAATAGCCTGTAAATGATATCCTTATAAATGGTGAGTCTTCAGTGAGTAGTGATGTCATTTCTGTCACATGACTCACTGAATCTTAATATATATAATAAAGTACCCCCTGTTGTAAAATATGAAGATATTAGAAGTTACCTTGGAGTTCTATGACCTGTGTAAAAACACTTCGGCCTTGTATTTTTATATGGTCATGAAACTTCTTGAGAACTTGTATCTTTATCATTTACAAGAGGGGTTACGTTTCACTATATTCACTATATTTTCTCTCTCCGCTCCACTGAGTTCTATGGCCTAGCAGGAGATATGAGTAACTGTTTTAGGGAGAGAGTACAGGGCCAGGCCAAGGGTAGGCAGAGTAGGTACATGCCTAGGGCACAAAGCTGGTGGGGCACCAGGCACATACCTTCTCTGCCTCTCCTACCCCCACAGTCCGGTCCCTGGCTGGAGTGTGCAGAGCCTTTTCTCATTCGGATGAGTGTCCATTTTGAGCATGCGGGTCCTTTTTGGACGCACAAGCCTTTTCGCACATGTCTTTTTCAGGGCCATGCCCTATGGGGTGCTGCAACTGGCCAGGTTGCTGAGGGCGCATGGTCGGTCTGGCCCCGCTCTGAATATAACAAGATGAATATAAAGCAAAAGCTTTTATGAGAGCGGCAAATACAGAAAGGGACAACTTTTGGTACCTAAAAATAAGGAACAAAATAGACAAATTTGGTAATAGGGTGTCTTTTATTACAAGATACAGTAGACAGTACAAGAAAATAGTTCAAGTTATAAAAGATTTCTTTCTACTTTATGCATGGACGTGGATTTTTTCAGAACTTAAAAATCAAGAGGTGAGTAGTATAGTTAGGCGAGCACACATTTTGGGAGACTTATTATGACCTAGGGAACTAGCAAGCCAACATCAGCCACAAGATGTGAGAAAGCCAGTTGGATGACTGGTGGAACATCTTGAGAAAGCCAGTTGGATGACTGGTGGAACATCTTGAGAAAGCCAGTTGGATGACTGGTGAAACATCTTGAGAAAGCCAGTTGGATGACTGGTGAAACGTCTTCAAGAAAAACACAGCAAGTCCAGTTGATTGTTGACTTATTTCTATAGATATACCATGATCTGTTTGAATGAGAATCTTTACAAACAACAGCTTTTAGTTTGCCGCACACCACTTACTTCAAACTTCTGGGTGCATTCATATCCCAGGCCACCCCCAAGCCCAACATAATGTCAGTAGTCCAGTTAGGGAAGAAGCACACCAACTCGGCCGACAGTGTCTTTAATGCATTTATTTGCAGAAATACAAGCGCACAAGCTTTCGGGGACCTGAAGAAGGTGTCCCGAAAGCTTGTGTGCTTGTATTTCTGCAAATAAATGCGTTAAAGTCACTGTCAGCTAGGGATGGCGCGAACCGCGGAAAAAAAGTTTGCGAACATGTTCGCGAACTTCCGGAAAATTGCGAACGGTTCGCGAAGCTAAAAAAGACATTTCTGGCCAGAAAAATGATTTTAAAGTTGTTTAAAGGGTGCAACGACCTGGACAGTGGCATGCCAGAGGGGGATCAAGGGCAAAAATGTATCTGAAAAATCCATTGTTGACACAGCGCTGCGTTTTGTGCTGTAAAGGGAAAAAAGTCACTCAGGTGGTGGTTGTGGACACTGTAATATTATTGATATTTAGACAGAATGTGAACAAGCTCACACAGCTAGATGGCAGTTGTTTGAAGAACACACTGGGCAAAAAATGCCTACAGGGCAAATAATGGCTACAAGGTCAACGTATACACTACTACAGCGGTGGATACGGATTACGTAAAATATAATATGGCTGCTTGAAAAAAGTCACTCAGGTGCTTTTTCTGGAGAGGGTAATATTATGGATATTTAGACAGAATGTGAACAAGCTCACACAGCTAGATGGCAGTTGTTTGAAGAACAGTAGATTACTAGCCAGCAAACTTACTATCCACTGTCCCTGAAATCACTAACAGCTCTCTCCCTACACTATCTCTTCCAAGCACACACAGGCAGAATGAAAAAACGCTGCAGGGCTTCGGTTTTTAAAGGGAAGGGGAGTGGTCCAGGGGGTGTGGGGTGGTCCAGGAGGGAGAGCTTACTGATTGGCTGCCATGTATCTGCTGGTCTGGGGGAGAAATGGCAAAAAAAAAGCGCCAACTAAGGCGAACCCAAATTGCGACGTTTGCGAACTTCCGGCGAGCGCGAACAGCCGATGTTCGCGCGAACAAGTTCGCCGGCGAACAGTTCGCGCCATCCCTACTGTCAGCCGAGTTGGTGTGCTTCATCCCTAACTGGACTACTGAAACATTTATAAACATACATTCTGTAGCATGTGTGCCAGTATGAGAATATCTAATGCTTTATCTGCTCTACCCGAGCAAATATACACGACTGTCAAGTACACACAAGCACACACAGGTATTCAATAGATTAGGTATAAAATATACACACACACACAAACAAGATTCCTTTCCTTATCCCTTGGTATCCCTTCTATTTTCACAATATCTCTTTCTGAAAAAGAGCAGTGAGGTTATTCCTCAGAGTATATAATCTCACGTGTGTGTGAATTCTGTGCTGCTTCTGAAAACAAAGGCTCTCACTGTATCATTTAGGGTGGGGACGCTTGCACTGTATGAGCACTGCGGCAAAAGCTGCTCCATCTACTGTTCAAACATCCTAACTGCAGCCATAACTGCTCCACCTGGTGTGGAAAAAGTAGAATACAGACAGCATTTTCTTTAAATTGTTGATTATACTGTATATAGTATGTTTTTTTTTCTAAAACATCCATTTTTTACTTTTTTTTCTTTTCTTCCTTAAATGTGGTTTAGTAGCATTAATAATTTGGTAGATAATAGTCACACATACACACACATCATAATAAAGCAGTTATTTGTAACTTTCAGAGTGACATGTGGTAAATGTTATATTTAACTTGTACAATTTCACATGCAGGTAAGTCAATTATTTAGCAGGATCAACTGGTTCTTAGGAAGGCTGATATTGTCACAACTCCAGGGGCTTCTCATGGTTGCCAAGAGATGGGAGTTGGGTCTGATGCACATGAAACATTTGCTTGAGTTAGAATCAGTCAGACACAAGGCATCACACATTATACCTGTATTATAGGTACTAGTCTGCTATGACTCTTGATGTAGCTGGACAGTGGGCACTTACGATGGCAGTAGCTCCAGGGTTCCCTGTGTCAAATAGTTGCACTCATTTTTTTTAATGTGTTCTATAAACACCTGCTGTTAAATTTATACATGTATGTGAGAGGGCTTAATGAATGGCCTCCATCTATGCAACAACTCTGTCTATTTTGGCCCGTGCAGTTAGATACTAAGGTGAATGAATCTAATCAGAGCTGAGCAGTGAAAAAATTCGCGAAACAGGACTTTTGACGCTGGCAACAATTCGCCGGCATTAAGAGTTTGACGCCGGCAGCCATTTTGACGCAGGAGACAATTTACCGCACCTCAGTCAATGAGCGCATGGTAAATTGTCACCGCAAAATGATTGCTGGAACAAAAACGGTGGCAGGTGCCAAACTTCTTTGTCTCCGGAGTCCAAATTTTTTGATGCCGGAGAATTTTTGCAAATTTTTTGCGAATGTATTCGCCGGCTGAGAAACACGAAAGTTCGCCGCTAGTTAACCCATCACTAGAGATTATATTTTCTTAAGGGAACAGTAACACCAAAAACAAGGGGCAGGGGTTCACCTTACAGAGAATAATGACCCTAAGGGTTAGTCCACACAAGAAGATTCGGGGAGATTTGTCACCTGACGACTAATCGCCTCGTGACTAATCTCCCCGAAACCGCTTCCCCCTGCCTTCCAGCTGCTTAATGAAGAATCACCTGCGCCTATTCACACGAAGCGCTGTATTTTCCGAAATTGCTCAAAATTGGAGGCAACTTGGAGTGACTTCAGAAAATGCAGCGTCGCGTGTGAATAGGAGCAGGAGATTCTTCACTAAAACAGCTGGAAGCGGTTCTGCGAGATTAGTCGCCCCAAAGAAGAGGCAATTAGTCACCAGGCGACAAATCTCCTTGAATCTCCTCGTGTGGACTAGCCCTAAACACAAAGCTACAATGGAGTGGTTTCAAACGAAGCCCTGGAATGACCAAAACTGGCCTACCAAAGTTCAGACCTCAATCCAACTGACAATCTGCAGCAAGACTTGAGATTGCTGTATTGACCCAGAGTGGAGTAACATCTGTGTCATAATAAAACAGTTTTGCCATTTTATAGTGTTAAAGGAACAGTAACACCAAAAAATTTAAGTGTTTAAAGTAAAGACAATATCATATAGTGTTGCCCTGCACTGTTTAAACTGACCTGTTTGCTTCAGAAACACTACTATAGTTCATATAAACAAGCTGCTAAGTAGCAATGGCGGAAATTGAAAAATGGCTATATGGCACAGGATAAGTAATGGATAACAGATAACATTATGTTCTACAGAGCTTATCTGCTATCTGCTGTGTAACTTGAGCCTTTTCTCCTTTGAATGGCTGCCCCCATGGCTACACAACAGCTTATTTATATAAACAATAGTTATGTTTCTGAAGCAAACACTGCAGTTTTACCAGTGCAGGGCAACACTGCATTATGTTTTTATTACTTTAAAACAATTTAATTTTTTGATGTTACTGGCCCTTTACGTGCAAACCCCAAATTAAATCCACAAGTCTAGATTGTAATACAATGGAATGTGGGTAAGTCCAAGAAGGTAAAAAAAAAACAAAATCTTGGATGTCCCTGCTTCTCTTGACCAGATATGACAACCCACAAAGTGATATAAGCCTCTTTGATGCATATGGACAATTACTGCATTTAAGAAGATATTTCTCATTCTAACGACAGTGCACAATTGATAAAAAGAGCATCACCCAAATTTTGTGGACAGAAATCCAGCTCAGAAAGTGAGCTGTTAGAGAAACATTTCCATAGTTTGAGGAGGTTACACGGTTCTACTTAAGGGTTTTAATATTGTTGCTGCAAAATCTGGTGAACATAAGAACTCTGGGAACTATTTTGCCTGGGGTCTGAAAAGGAAGAGTTTCCCAAAAATGCTTTCACATTAGAAGATATAGATAAGGAACAGTTTGCCTAAAGCACTTTACTTTATGCAGTCTTTTCAGAAGTGACATAGGAGGAGTCTGTATTCCCACAATAACCCAGCAGTCTTTTTTGGAATCTGCTTTGTAGTACAAGTCAGAACAACCATAAAATAAAATAGAAACCTGTAGATGAGTTGCCTATAGCTCCAGAAAGCTGTGTTGTTTGGCACAAGAAAGGTGCGAGGGTGGGAGGTAAGAATGGTGGAGGAGCTGGGGGTGGCAGTTCCAGTCAGTTATGAGTGGATGACAAATTTTTTTTTCAATCACTATGGGGGACAAAATAGTCCCCTTTTGGAGGTTTATAGAGTTGGGAATTATGGAGGTGGTAGGTCTGAGCGGTAGATCCCACAGGAGGGAAATGGGAACTTTAAAATGTCATGGGGGTTTGGTGGGTAACAGGAAAAGGGAGGCTCCTGCTGAGAGCTGTGAGGATAGGCGTGAGTATAGGCTTGGGGTTGGGCTTTAGGAAGAGAAGTCTCTGTACTCAGGTCTGTAGAGGGGGATCAGAAGGATGGAGGCTTTGCCCGTTACATTTGTTAAGTTATATGGAGTTATTCTAAGTGGGCATTGGGCAGCCTTCAGCAGCTAATGAGTAATAATTTATTTTATCTCAGAATAACTAGAAATACAATTTGTAGTTAAATGAACGGCACACATGTTAAAGATTTATTTGTATTAATAAATCAAGCTGCAGATTTTTCCAATCAATTTCATGTTTGGGCATAGGATGTGGGTTTCCTGGAGAGCAGCCTAGTAATCCTAGTCTACTCTGGTCAAGGTTGGACAATGTTGGTGGGACACCTGGAATCAACCTGGTGGGCACTGGAGATAGGGTTGCCAGCCAGCCAGTATTTTACCAGCCTAACCAGTAAAACACCTGACAGGGCTGGGGCCATTACAGATTTGACAATGTAGTTGCCGGCAAATTTGTAATACCCTTAAGATAAGCCCTTGGCCAGCCCCCAATCTACCCGACACTTACCTTTTTATCTTCAAGGATTGCTCCTTAACCCATCCTCAGGCTGTTGTGTGCAGTGCCCCCACCCCCTCTACATCCAGCGCTCTTCCTGATGACATTGCCGCCTGAGGCGG
>CM044436.1:111400985-111427988 GCA_024363595.1 Xenopus borealis
CCCCCCCCCCCCCCGACCGATTACATTTTCGGGGGGTAGGCAGCAACGCTTATGCGGAGAGTGCAATTGCGCTCTCTCTCGCACTAGTAAAGCTGGATTTAAAAACCAGAACTTCGTCTCTTAAAGGCACCAGAAGTGGCTTTTTGCCGCCCCCTGGAAACCCAGCTAGTGCTGCCGCCTGAGGAGAGCGCCTCAGCTCACCTCATTGGCGGAGCACCCCTGTCTACATCATAGCCATAACCACACCCCCTTTGCCACTGTCACACCCCTTTTAAGTCACACTCCCCCCACCAGCCGGTAAGCATTCTTTTAAAATGTGGAAACCCTAACTGCAGACCCTGACCCGCTCCCTGCCACCCCCATCCCTGACTGTGCAAGATGGCACCAGGTTTGACTTGTGGAGGAGTTGGCAGTTCGAGAGATAGACAGATACTGTAGATAATTAAAAGCATACAGATTCCCTGTATGACAAAAACAATAAAAGATACAATTATGCATTATAGCTTTTAATGATATATATATATATATGTGTGTGTGTGTGTGTGTGTGTTTTCAATCCAAATTAGCTACAATGTATTTAACTGATGATGCCCAGCCCACCTATCAAGTAATCCTTGTGACTACATTGCTAGTTTCTGGGTAGAATGATTTATAAAAGTAATGTACTTTTCTGACAAGTAGCCAACTTGCCCCCTTCTTGTTCTAGGGCCGTAATTCGATATAGGAAAGCACAGATTGTTACTGGATCATCAGGGAAACACATTTCATTAGTGCAAGTGTGGAACAGCATGTGCTCTCAGCGCTATCGGTGAAGCCAGAGGAGGAAATGCTTTTAAAACAAATACATTAAACACGGTGAGAACATCAGAACCTTGAAAAAAATCCTCCCCAACTCCCCTGTGTAGACCCCCTCCCCCCAGCCTACCTTCCCCACCCTAATTTTTTACTTACCCCTCGTGCAGATTTTTGGCATGGGAGTTCACGGTGGCCATCTTCTTTCTTCGGTCTTCTTCGTAACTTTTGGAGCATGTGCAGTTGGAGGAGAGGGCCCGACTCAAGAGCATGCACTGAAAGTCACAAAGTTTTGTCTCTCTTATGGTGCCATCTTGGATTTCTTATGCCCTTGTTCTGTGCCTGGAGAGATGAGAAACTACTTCCCCAAAGTATAGCAAATCTGTACATTTGGTTTTCTCTCCCATTTTAATTGCCGGACAATATATCCATCTTAGCCTCTGGAATTTATTGGCAGGTTGAAAAATATGATCCGTATATCTGAAAAACTGTTATCAAGAAAGTTAAGAATTACGGAAAGGCTGTCTCCCGTTGACTCCGTTATAATCAAATAATCCAAATTTTAAAAAATGTTTTCCTTTTTTTTCTGTAATAATAAAACATTAGTTTGTACTTGATCCCAACTAAGATATAATTAATCCTTATTGGAAGAAACCCAGCCTATTTGGTTTATTTAATGTTTACATGATTTTCTAGTAGACTTAAGGTATGAAGATCCAAATTATAGAAAGACCCATTATCTGGAATACCCCAGGTACTGAGCATTCTGGATAACTGTATATTTCAGACATATAAAATACAGACAGACACATAAAATACAAAATTATATATATATATATAAATCTTTATCAGTCCCCATGCAATCTACCTATGTTTGCAGGGCCAAGCAGGCAGCGATCCTTCAGTTTTGCTGGAAATATCGCCTGAAATGGTCTTTTTAGTTGATGGACACATTGGACATTTAAACAATCATTTTGAGACAATCGTGGTCTCACGATAACCATTGGATCTTTCAAAAATCTTTAGGTCTATGGCCAGCTTAGCTTAGTTTGTTATAGCATGGCCAAGTCTAAACAACTCTTCAATTGGTCTTCAATATTTTCCTTTTTCTTCTGATTCATTCAAGATTTCAAATGGGGGTCACTGACACCATCTAAAAAAACAAATGCTCTGTAAGGCTACAAATGTATTGTTATTGCTACTTTTTATTTCATCTTTCTATTTTGTCCATCTTCTATTCATATTCCAGTCTGTTATTCAAATCAATGCAGGGTTGCTAGAGTAACTGGTAGGGATGCACCAAATACAGGATTCGGTTCGGGATTTAGCCGTTTCGGCCGAATCCTGAACCAAATCCGAATTTGCATATGTAAATTAATTGTGGGAAGGGAAATCACGTGGCTTTTTGTCACAAAACAAGGAAGTAAAAAATGTTTTTCCCACCTTATCCTTTACCACCACTAATTTGCATATACAAATGAGGATTGTCAATTAACAGACAGAGCTATGACTTTTGCTTCCAAACTTCTTCCTGTTAGGGCCAAACCACACGCTTTGTGAAAATTGCCAGCGACTTAGAAAAACGCAGCACCGCGTGTGAATAGGCGCAGGCGACTTTAGAATTTTAGCGGGCACGAGACACAGGTAAGCAATTCATGGAGATTAGTCCCCCCAAAGAAGTGGCAATTAGTCGCCAGGCGACTAATCGCCCTGAATCTTCCTGTGTGGTCTAGCCCTTACAGTCTGAGCTGCAGTATTTCTGGTCAGGTGATCTCTGAGGCAACACATAGATCACTGCAAAATGGTGTTTCAAGGAGAGAGATTTAAAAGGGCAATATTTACTTAAATATATATATACCAGTTTGGTAAGATTCTTTAATATTCTTTAATATGCCACTTAAAATTATGTAAACTGTTGCTCAAGTATTCATTTATATATGTATAGTTTTCCTTTAAGGTAGTGACACACCAACAGATTCTGGGAGATTTAGTCACCTGGCAACTAATCGCCTCTAGGCAAAAATCTCCCCGAACTAGGGAAGCACCGAATCCAGGATTCGGTTCAGGATTTGGCCAGGATTTGGCCATTTTCAGAAGGATTTGGACAAATCCTTGTGCCTGGCCGAACTGAATCCTTAAAATCATGTGACTTTTCGTCACAAAACAAGGAAGTAAAAAAATTATCACTTTTAACCTCCCCCTTGCTAATTTGCATAAGCAAATTAGGGTTCAGATTTGATTCAGTATTCAGCCGAATCTTTCTCAACGGATTCGGGGGTTCGGCCAAATCCAAAATAGTGGATTCGGTGCATTCCTACACGGAACTGCCTTCCTATGCTACACTGTCGACTTGAATGAAAAGATGCCAGCAGTATGGCTCACGCGGCGCTTCGTTTTCCGAAGTTGCCTCACGAGGAAACTTCTGGCGGCTTCGGAAAACAAAGCGCCTAGCGAGTGCCATACAGCTAGCGATTTACATTCAAGCCAGCGGTATGGCACGGGAAGGCAGATCAGGGAGATTGTATCCCTGAATCTGCCTGTGCGTCAGTACCCTTTATAAATAATACGATAAAAGGATATCTAAGATAAACAAAACAATGCTCTATTATACATCTTTTGGGCCTGTCCCTTTTTTTAAGTGGAGATGCACAATTTTATGATAGGATGTTTTTCATTCTAATGGCGGTGATAGAGGAAACACTGATACACAGTTCTACTTACGGGTTTTAATCTTGCTGCTGCAAAGTCTGGTGACCCCTGAGCACTCTGGGAACCATTTTTTCTGGGATCTGAAAAAGAAGAGAACTCCTGACACAAGAGTTTCTCAAAAGTTCTATCAAGTTAGAAGCTATAGATAAGGAACAGTTTGCCTAAAGCACTTTGTTTCATGCAGTCTTTTCAGAAGTGACATAGGAGGAGTCTGTATTCCCACAATAACCCAGCAGTCTTTTTTTTGGCATCAGCTTTGTAGTACAAGCCATATAAAACTAAAAATAAAATAGAAACCTGTAGATGAGTCGGCTGCTGCTCCAGGAAGCTGTGTGGTTCGGCAGGAGAAAGGTGCAAGGGTGGGAGATAAGAATGGTGGTGGCGATGCAAATAGTGGTCACTTACAGGTACACTAACCATACCAGACTCTCATACGTATCACTTGCAGAGTAAGCTTTGGTTATATGCAAGGTTTCCCTGATAATTTGTGCATTACAATGTCATAAGTCATTTTAACAATTCGACAGCTAAAACTGTCTGGAGTAAGTCTGCACCAGATTTGCATATGGTTCCGGGAGGTAGGTTGTTTGAGTTGGAGAGGTGACACTAGTTCACCTCAAATTAAATAGCCGTAGATTCTGATTAGAGTTGAGTGGGTCATTCTAAGACATTTAGATTTCAGCTCTTGAGTTATTGCACCAAACGGTAAGTAAAACGTTAGAGGCGTTTACCTGGGGGTAGCAGCTAGGCTAGGGGGAGACGGGAGGGGGCTCTATGTAGGGTAGGGAGTAGAATTTTTTTAAAGGAAGAGTAACATCAAAAACATTTTTTTTTAAATTTGTTAGTACACATCAAAAATAAAACACCAATACAAATTATACTGTAAAATCACAAAGCCTTTATTAAGAAATAACTTACAGAGACTCCACTTCCTGTCCTGTACAGAAAAGGCGATATGGCGACCATCCATGCTGCTGGGCTCGATTTCGCCTCCTGGATTTTCCACTGACACCGGTATCTTGGACGTCCACGCTCCTTCCATCACCGGATCTGGACATTTTCTTCCCTAGGAAACAGAAAAGGACTGGTTCATTTGGCTCATCTTGTTGTGACACCAGCGGATCAATGTAGGCTGCAGCAGTGGCCGCTTCTCATCAGACAGCGGCTGGAGGAGCACATCTGAATCTAAGCTCTCAGGGCAGATTGATAGCCCAATCCCCGCTCTAAATAGCAGCTTTGTGTTCTTTGAACAAACTCCTCCAGCCACTGTCACAATGTGCAAGACATTCCGTACCGCTGCTGATCTGCCATCCCGCTGCGCGTCTCCTTCCTGACTCTCCCGTGCGCCGGGATTACTAGCTGCATTACTAATACATCTACTAACTGGCACTAGAAGTTTGAATCACAGCACCATCTTACTTTTCAGACAAAGACTCAGATTTAGATTTGTGCAGAAGCAGTAGCGCAAAGTCCCAAAATTTTACACTGCTGCACATGCACAAATCTAAATCTGCCAGAAGAACAATGCAGGATCATTCATTACAGACTCCATAATGCAGCCAAATCCTTAGAATAACTGAACCCAGACCCATGTGCCATTAAAATGTTGAACCATTAAATGTATTTAATCATACGTGCAGTCCAATGCTTCAGTCACTCCAGTGTGACCATTCAAGGACCTGTTTCCACAACCTGTGGACCTTGAAAAAGGTCATACTGGAGTGACTGAAAAGTTGAACTGGATTATTAATATTTTTTTTGATGCACCTGGACAGCTGTTTTCTACATTGTTTTGTGTGCACCTCTGTGTTGTGTGTATAGATAGATAGACAGACAGACAGATAGCTATAGATAGACAGAGAGAGCGATAGATAGATAGATAGATAGATAGATAGATAGATAGACAGAGAGAGCGATAGATAGATAGATAGATAGATAGACAGACAGACAGATAGCTATAGATAGACAGAGAGAGCGATAGATAGATAGACAGACAGACAGACAGACAGACAATCGTACTGACGGAGGGAGGGACGGACAGACAGACAGATAAATAGATATAGGTGATAGATATAGATAGGTGATGGAAATAGATAGGTGATGGATATAGATAGATGGATAGATAGAGAGATTGAGAGATAGATAGATAGATAGATAGATAGATAGATAGATAGATAGATAGATAGATAGATAGATAGAGATATATAGATGGATGGATAATAGAGAGATTGAGAGATAGATAGATAGAGATATATAGATGGATGGATAATAGAGAGATTGAGAGATTGAGAGATTGAGAGATAGATAGATAGATAGATAGATAGATAGATAGATAGATAGATAGATAGATAGATAGATAGATAGATAAATGGATGGATAGATGATAGATAGATAAATGGATGGATAGATGATAGATAGATAGATAAATGGATGGATAGATAGATGATAGATAGATAGATAGATAGATAGATAGATAGATAGATGGATAGATAATAGATAGATAGATAAATGAATGGATAGATAATAGATAGATGATAGATAGAAGACAGGTTGATTGTTAGGCTGCTGGGGGAAAGGAGGGGGTGACCACTCCAACTTGCAGTACAGCAGTAAAGAGTGACTGAAGTATATCAGAGCACAAGTCATGACTGGGGGCAGCTGGGAAATTGACAATATGTCATCCGTCATACCAGATTATAAAATCTGCTTGCTCTTTTTTGAGAAATGGATTTCAGTGCAGAATTCTGCTGGAGCAGCACTATTAACTGATGCGTTTTAAAGAAAAAAAAAAAATTTTTTGCCATGACAGTATCCCTTTAAACCAATGCTAAAAAGGGTGCAGTTTTGGTCACCCAGTCCAAGAGAAAGCATGCTTGGCTCAGTGTGAACCTGAACAAAATGTAAAAGTGCCCCTCCATTACTAAACAATACTAAATATTGCCTTTCAGAAACAATGTGTTAACCCCCGCCCCCCCCAACAAAATGTAGCTGCACTAGAGTGAAAGAACAAGGGGTTTAATCATTGTAGATAGCAGATGTCCAGTCCTCTGTAGTTCTACAGCCCCATAGAAACCATTAGGGGCAAATCTCACCAGCTGAAACAAGACTGGATTTAACAGAGGTTCTTGCGGCAGTGTGTTTGTAAGTGGTGACTGGGTTTATGACTGGGAACACCAGGAGTGTATATTAAAGAGTACTAATAGAAAGCTCCAGTGACATCCCGTGATGTCTAGGAACTCTAGGAACCCTCAGCTTTTACCAAGGGATACTGTCATGGGAAAACATGTTTCTCTTAAAACGTATCAGTTAATAGTGCTGCTCCAGCAAAATTCTGCACTGAAATCAGTTTCTTAAAAGAGCAAACAGATACTGTATTTTTATATTTCATTTTGAAATCTGACATGGGGCTAGACATATTGTCAATTTCCCAGCTGCCTTTGTGTTTTGCAGAGAGCACCAATCAAGGATTTTACTTCAATAAAATGCCTTTATTGAGACATGGGCTCAATAAAGTCCAGTCCGACCCTGGGCTTTAGGGCAGAGGCACAGCACATGGTTAGATTCGGGGAGATTAGTCGCCGGGCAAGATTCCGAAATTAAGGAATCTTCAAGCAACTTCTGAAAACGAAGTGCTCCAAGTGCCATCCCGCTGGTGATTTACATTCTAGCCAGCGGGAAGGCAGTTCGGGGAGATTTGTTAGCAGGTGACTAATTTCCCCGAATCTGACCGTGTGTCTCAGCCCTTACAGGACATTTATTTTTAGATGGGGTCAGTGACCCCAATTTGGAAGCTGCAAAGAGTCAGAAGAAAGGGGCAATCAATGGGGAGACTGATCCAGAACAAAAAAGAAACACATGGCAACTAATAAGATGCTTGCATTTAAACAGGTGACTAGTGAATTCTACCTGCTGATTGGTTGCTATAGGTTACTGCCCTGGGGCAAATTTAGTGCCTTTTAGTCATATCCACCCTACCTCCCTTTTCTGCTCACAGAATAAATACAAAGGAGTCAGATTGGGATGTTGTGGGTCCCCTTGTTGACACAGAGGAGAGGACACGGAGCAGGGCCGGAATTAGGATTAGGCAGAGTAAACATGTGCCTAATGTGTCTACTCATATGAGGGAATGTAATAAAAGTCGGTAACAGAAAAACTATTCGCAAAGCGAAAAGTTATGCCTCTGTGCGAACAATTTTTGCTTTGTGCGAATTTAATATAGCTTTTGCGAACCCAGAAACTGTTTAGTGACCACTTCCGAGGGTTTGCGAATTTCACAGCTTGCGCCAATGCACAGTCAATGTAAGAAAACTTCTTACTGAAAAAGTCGTTATGTTTGCTCCGAAAGATTACGACACCTTCAAGCACTTCTTAAGAGTCAGCAATTAAATTTCGCAATGTGCAATTAAAGTTCGCAATACAATAACAGTTTAAGGAACAATATTACGTTGCGAGATGTGGATTTTTAATCTTATCGATATGAATTCTTTTGCTCTTTGCGAATTTAATTACATTATCCCATTAATCTATTAACGTATTGACTATGCAGGAAGGTTATTCATGGGAAGACTTGCATTAGATAATGTATGTGAAATTGTCAGAGCAGAGTTATTGGGGGCATAACTGCTTTTGAGACGCCAGACCACTGTTTGTTTGTTTTACAGCAAATGGTGATTACAGTACAGGTATAGGACATGTTGCTTGGGACCTGGGGTTTTCCGGATAACAGATCTTTCTGTAACTTGGATCTTAATACCTTATTTCTGCTAGACAATCATGTAAACCCAAGAGGCTGGTTCTGCTTCCAACAAGGATGAATTATATCTCAGTTTGAATAAAGTACACGGTATTGTTTTATTATTACGGAGAAAAAAGGAAATAATTTTTTTTAAATTCTGATTATTTGCTTATAACGGACTCTACGGGAGATGGCCTTTACCGTAATTCAGAGCTTTTTGGATAACGAGTTTCTGGATAACAGATACTTGGTATTTTCCTGCCCCTGAGGGTGTGAGATTGGTAGAATTTGTTTCCCTGCAACTGGAAACACCAATGGCAATGTATAATGTTTTTTGTCCTATCTGTACTGTGATGTGAATGCAGTGTCACTGGCATTTTTAGGCAAAGAGAGATACATCCACAGAGCTAATGCTGGGGCCATACATACAGGGAAGTAAGTAAGATGTGATTAGGCCATTGAATAGTGATGGGCTAATCTCCCGAGATTCGCTTCGCCGGAAAATTCGCGAAACGAGTCGCGGGACGCTTTTGACACGCGTCGCGTTGTTTTCGGCGCATCGCGTCAAAAACGACGCGTGCCTCGTTTTTCCCGCGAAATTTCGCTGGAATTCGCCCCTGGCGAATAAATTCGCCCATCACTACTATTGAATTATTCTGGGACTAAACACAACCCCACTTTCTTTTTAAAATTTCTGGTGGATTCACTTGTGCTAGGCTCAACTATAACAGCCTACCAATGCCTCATTGTATTAAAAAAATTATTCAAAGCAGTGGTTTACCTTCAAGTTATCTTTTAGTATGTTATAGAATGGCCAATACTAAGCAACTTTTCAACTGGTCTTCATTATTTATTTTGTATAGTTTGTGAATTATTTGCCTTATTCTCCTAACTCTTTATGGCTTTCAAAAGGGAGTCACTGACCCCCTCTAAAAACAAATCCTCTCTAACGCTACTATTTATTAATCATCTTTCTGTTCCGACTGTCCCCTATGAATATTCCATATTCTCATTCAAATCAATGCATGGTTGCTAGGGTAATTTGGACCCTAGCAACCAGATTGCTGACACTGCAAGCTGGAGAGCCGCTGAATGAAAAGGCAAATAACTCAAAAAGCCCAAATAATAAAAAATGAAAATCAGCTGCAATTTGTTTCAGAATATCGCTCCCCTACATCATACTAAAAGTTAACTCTAATATGAACAACCCCTTTAATTACTCCATACATCTAAAAATATTTTCAGAAAAATAACTGCATTCATTCTGTTATCTTCGGAATACTAAATTTGAGAACAATAACCATACAATAAAAGGTATTTTTTTTATTTAAAGAGCATAATGACATTTTAAATATTGTTTTTGGGTTCTTACAGCATTTTCAAAGACGCAAAGGATATAGTAATATGTAGGCCTTTATTTGTCATTCAGAGAGGTCTCTGTTATTTTTTGCAGGACACGGTCCTTATAAAGGTTGGGGCTTCCCTGGCTAATTCTTTTTTTTCCTTTGTTTCCTCCCCTCTATTGCAGTGAATGAATAAACCCCTCCTCTACGCTGTCTCCCTATTGCTTTTACTCAGCAGCACCAGCACAAGAGGATATAACGTGCTCTATGGATCAGGGGAGGGGATTTCTGCACGAAATGCTTTAAAGGGGTTGTTCACCTTTGAGTTAACTTTTAGTATAATGTAGAGAGTTATATTCTGAGACAATTTGCAATTGGTTTTCATTTTTTATTATTTGTGGTTTTATAGTTATTTAGTTTTTTATTCAGCAGCTCTCTAGTTTGCAGTGTCAGCAATTTGGTTTCTAGGGAACAAATTACCCTAGCAACCCTATGTTGATTTGAATAAGAGACTGGAATATGAATAGGGGAAGGACTGAATAGAATGATAAGTAATAAAAAGTGGCAATAACAATACATTTGTAGCCTTACAGAGCATTTGTTTTTAGATGGTGTCAGTGACCCCTATTTGAAAGCTGCAAAGAAACAGAAGAAAATTGCAATTCATTAAAAAAACTATGAAAAATAAATAATGAAGACCAACTGAAAAGTTTCTTAGAATTTGCCCTTCTACAATATACAAAAAGTTAACTTGAAGGTGAACCACCCCTTTAAGGATTACAGTATTAAGAAAATGTATCCACTAGGACCCAAAGGAAGTTTAAATGCTATACATGGATTGTGACCAGAATTTTATTCCTACTGATCTGAATTTGTTGAAAATGTTAAAAAAAAAAGTGTCACAACACTGTCCTCATACAATGCACTTCCCGTGCCGGATTTAGGGCTTTTACTATGGGATTTCAAAATAGAGTAATATTCCCTGTCCCAACGAGTGATGGCATTTCACTGCAACAAAAGCCGAAGGACCATCTGGCTGATCAAAGGACTTTATATTCTGCCATAAACTCATGATTGCTGATTGTTTTTTTGTTTCTATTCATCCAATGCATTATCTGGTTTGATGCAAGATATGGTTTGTGCCCGATTGCACGTTACCATCACTCTTATAGTGGCGCTGCTTTATTATTTGCAGCTGAAGGAACCACAACTACCAAGTACAATCCCATTCCACATATTCTTAGTGCCTGTGTAGTTCTGGGAAGAAGAAATGATTTGGGCTTTCACATGATGATGGCAGTAGTAACACTCGTTAAGTGATATTTTAATTAGCTGTCTGTTGTATCGGAACAGATTGTGTTGTAGCAGCAATATTTACTTCTTTTGCTGAAATTCCCATGAGTTCTATTTCTAATTCCTATTCATTGGCCTTGGACCACAAATAGTTTTCTAGTCCCTACGGGTGGTAGCTGAGGCTTTCCATCCATGGTTAACAATAGAAGCAAATCCATCACACCAGCTAAGGGCCCGCAGTTTTGCAAAGAGTGTGTTCACGATAAAGAGAACTTGGTAGGCAGCTGTTGTCCCTGATTGTTTAACTCTTTAGTGGCTACATAACCAATTGTGCTTTACAATTGCAACCATTTCCCTCCCTGTGTGTTTTCGTATTCAGAGCATTTTGTGCTTTGAGGTATGACTACCCTTCCTAGATGAATTTTTGCATAAAGGGATTAAACTATGATCAATATATCTAATATAACGGCTTTACACTTTTGACCATAGTCCACATTGGTTTTACAATAACTAAAAATATATGGACGGAAGATAAACAGTGAGAAAGCTGCAAGGTATTGTACCCCAATTATTTTACATTTGTGTTTTCTTTCTCAGCATTGGGTGATAACATGTTAATGTTCCATTGCAGCTATGGTGCAACTAAAGAATCATGAAGACTTAAAATTTTCCCCCGTTTCAGTGTATATGTTTATTTAATACAAAACAAAAATCACACTGCACTAGAGTATGCAGAAATGTATTTTCTTCTTAGTGAAAGCAGACGGTGATTGGATACACTAAAATACATCCATAGCCAATGCAGTGCTGCATACAATTCAATGGCTGCTATCAGCTTGCTCCACCTTCATTTGCTTTCTGTTGCCAGCTAGATTTTACCATAGCTTCTTTCTCTGATGGAAAAGGACATTACAAAAGGATCGAACCGGAATTCTCTCTTTTAAGGATTAGTAGCTTTGTTGTCAAAATGTGCTGAAAGGAGACGTCTTTCATCCGAGGGATTTCTGCAATGATTCAACCAGCAGGTTACCGTGTTTTCCAAGTAGGGATACTGCATCTCTTTCCTTTGTGGCTGCTTGTAAATCTGACACATGCACAGTTCCGTTACTCTATCCCTGAAGAACTGAACAGGGGGGAAATTGTTGGTAATATTGCTAAAGATCTTGGAACAGACGTGGCTAGACTAGTGGCTGCTAATCTCCAGGTACTTTCTGATTCTGATTCCCAATATTTCTCTATAAATGTAAACAATGGAGCCATATTGGTAAACGACAGAATAGACAGGGAGCTTCTCTGCGCACAGAGTGTCACTTGTATACTAAACCTAAAATTTGCCATTGAGAATCCAGTAGAGGTATATAGAATTGAAGTTGAAATATTAGACATTAATGACAATTCCCCAAGATTCCAGGGTGATGAGCTTACTTTAAAAATAAACGAGCTGGCCTCACCTGGTGCTAGATTTCTCATCCCTAATGCACAGGATCCTGATATAGGTTCTAATTCTTTGCAGGAGTATCACCTAAGTCCCAGCGAGAATTTTGCTTTAATTGTCAAAAAACGGACTGATGGTAGCAAATTTCCAGAGTTAATCCTAGAGAAGGCTCTAGACAGAGAGCAGACCGCTGTCCATCACCTGGTGCTGAAGGCAGAGGATGGTGGTGTTCCAAGTAGGTCTAGTACATTGGAAATAAATGTTATTGTCTTAGATGCCAATGATAATCATCCTGCATTTGATCAGCCTTCCTATAATGTCCAGCTAAAAGAGAATGCTCCCAAAAACTCCCTAGTGATAAAACTTAACGCAACAGATTTAGATGAAGGCCCAAATGGCGAAATTGAATATTTTTTCAGCAGCCACAACTCTGACGCTTTAAGTAACATATTTCAGCTTCATTCAGAAACTGGAGAAATCCGTGTTGTCGGTAATCTGGATTTTGAAGAGCTTTCTGTTTATGAAATTAACATTGAGGCTAGAGATAAAGGAAGCCCAATCATGGAGGAACATTGCAGTGTCATAGTCCATATTATTGATGTGAATGACAATACTCCGGAGATGACTATAAGTGCGTTTTCTAGTTCTGTTCCAGAGGATTCACCAGCTGGGACAGTAGTTGCGGTGATTACTATAAAAGACAAAGATCATGGTGATAATGGTAGGGTAAAGTGTCAAGTAGACAAAAATATCCCATTTACTGTAAGGGAGGACTTTGAGCACCAGTTTTCATTGATCACCAGTGATAACCTGGACCGTGAAAGTGTTTCTGAATATCACATTACAATAACGGCAAAAGACATGGGTAATCCCCCTCTTTCCACAGAGAAGGTTATATCAGTGGTAGTCTCTGACGTGAATGACAATGCACCGCAATTTGTTGAACCAGTTTATGAGGTATTTGTTGAAGAGAATAACAAAGCTGGAGAACTGCTTTGCACTGTTTCAGCTTCCGATCCAGACTTGGACCAGAACTCACTCTTGTCTTATACAATATTACAGAATCCTAAAGAAGATTATTCTTCTTCATCTCATATTTACATCAACTCTGAAAATGGACAAGTCTACCTTAAGTTTCCTCTTGATTATGAAAGAATTAATTACTTTCAGTTTCAAATAGAAGTCTCTGATGCTGGGTCTCCACCACTAAAAAACAAGACTGTTGTGCATGTTTTTGTTCTAGATCAAAATGACAATGCCCCTGTGGTGGTTTTCCCATTAGTTGGAGCTAATTCCGTAGCACATTGCAAGATACCACTCTTAACTGGGCCAAATGTTATGGTCAGCAAGATATCGGCAGTGGATTATGACTCTGGTCGGAATGCATGGCTTTCATACAACTTACTTGATGCCACAGATTCTACATTGTTTAGCGTTGTCCTACGAACTGGGGAAATAAAGACGAAACGTGCTATTCAGGTGATTGACCCAACAATTCATGAACTTCTTCTTTTAGTGAAAGACTCTGGAGAACCATGCTTATCCACCTCTGTTACAGTAATGATGACTCTAGAAGATAAAGATTTAGAAATTTCCCAAGATGTTAAAGACCATTCCAAAAAAAGGAATATATCTAGCTTAACTCTGTATCTGATTGTGTGTTTAATCGTAATTTTAGTGATTTCATTGATTGGTTTGGCTGCTCTTGGAATTAAAATTCACAAATGTGAGAACAAGAACATACCTCTTTGCTGTCGGCAAAGTCAAAAGAAAACTGTGGTCACAGGAACTAAACTACATGGAACATTCCAGCTTCACCCAAGTCTGTGTAACACTATAATAGGGGTCAGAGTGGACTGTGCTGGAAATATCCCATCTAATCGGAGAGTCAGAACCTGTTTCTCCCCAGTCTCAGATATAAGTGAGTTTATGTTTATGAGGCCGCCTCATGTTACTACAAACTCCTCATCACCAGGGATACTGGTTCCAGATCCTAACTTCTCTATTGCTTCCAATGAGGTGAGCTCACAGAATTTGCCATTACATGAACGTAAGCTCAAGCAAGATAATTGTAGTAAAATTCTCTTTATCATCCTTCATGGCATCTGTGAGCAATGTGGTCAGCATATTCACTGCCCATTCTATCATAATAGATCATTATACCATACAACTCAAACCATAATGTCCACTTTATGGAACAAAAGCCTTATGTTCTGTGTAGCGTTTCAGGTCTTCTTCTTATTCAGGTCTTCTTCTTATTCAGGTCTTCTTCTTATTCAAGTCTTCTTCTAATTATTTTAATACTGTTGTTAAAAAAATGAACACACTTTGTTGTAAAATTATTGACATATTTGTTAAGTTGCAAGAGGTAAACAACTGTTCCATTTATTTTACCCCACCTTGAACTGCATCGTTTATTGAAGACATTGGAAACAGAAAGCCCAGGCGTAAAACTGGGCATGAAAACAGTTATCTCGGTAAAACTGCATAAGCTTCTCAAGATTTCCATCAAGCCCATTGCTGGTTTTTACTTGGGAAGCAACAATGTAAAATGTGTTTTTGCAAAGTTCTTTAAGCTTGCTTTATAAATAATAATATATAAATAATTAAACCCTAAAGACAAATGTGGCTATAAATGCTGTTGTTTATATACTAAACTTGTAGACTTGTATATACTATATATATATTTGTAAACTTGTATATACTAAACAAGCCTAAAATCTCAGCAAGTAGATACCAGTAATGATCCAGACCTTGCCACAGAAGCTCTCCATCTTTGGGGTAAATTTCCCTCTAGTGGCGGAACTTCACTCTTTGATAAATATACCCCTTGGTTTCTGTTGAAGGGGAACTATCTTATAAATGAAACTTTAATACAAGCTTCAGCATAGTGAAATAAGAAACTTTCTAAATACAATAAACAATTCTGTACTGTTTATGAAATCAAGTTTATCTTCACTATCCCTCTCTCAGCATCTGTTTCTCTTCATTCGGTCTTCATGCAGCAGTTGGGTGTCAGATATTCATTGAAAGTTACATCCAATATATCTTATAGGGGGGCTCCTTTTGCCTAGAAGATGTATTAGAGTTCACTCTATTAAACTCACCAGACATCATGTCTCTCTACATGCAGGATTTGTGCAAAAGCCAGTTATTTTGTTAGATGTTGTTTGTACTGGAATCAGTTATTTGAGTTCTAATACATCTGCTAGGAAACCCCTCTATAAGATATATCGGATCTGTCAATGAATATCTGATACCCAACTCCTGCACGGAATGAAGAGAAACAGATGCTGAGAATATAGAACGTAAACTTGATTATTTCAGAAACAATGCAGAATATTTAACTGATTGTGTTTACAGAGTTCTCTACTTCAGTATGATGCAGCTCATATAAAATTTTCATACTGTACATTTTCGCAATAGTTTCCCCTCAAGGACTGTCCAGGACAGCGCAAATGCTCAATGCTTTTGGATTGTCACAATTCGTCAAGTAGAGAATTAGGTTTGTCTGTCATAGAAGCTGATTCGTCAGGACTGGCTATGACATCCTGATCCATATTGCACTGGTTTCATTACTCCCATGTAATGAGAATCTGAATTAATCTGAATTAATTACTAACAAGCCTGGTACTGTTAATAATGTGTAATTATTTTCTATATACACAGTCAGTCCCTAAGCTCAGTAACTGTCAGCAGCACAGATCTTGTGCAGTTAATCATCATGAAAGAAGCTGGGTCACTGATCTTCACTGCTGGAGGGCTATAGTTGCCTGGTATAAAACCTAGGATTTTAAATGCATCAGTTAATAGTGCTGCTCCAGTAGAATTGTGCACTGAAATCCATTCCTCAAAAGAGCAAACAGATTTTTTTTTATTCTTAATTTTGAATTCTGCCATGGATCTAGACATATTGTCAATTTCCCTGCTGCCCCAGTCATGTGACTGATGTACTACAAATTTGATTTATTATCACCCCCCTAGACCCCCCCCCCAGCAGCCTAAAAATAGAACAATGGGAAGGTAACCAGATAACAGCCATGTCCTACTGAGACTCCTTCAGTTACATTGAGAAGGAAAACAACAGCCTGCCAAAAATAAGTTCCATCCTAAAGTGCTGGCACAAGTCACATGACATGGGGCACCTGGAAATTGACAAAATGTCTAAACATGTCAGATTTCAAAATTAAATTTAAAAAATCTGTTTGCTCTTTTGAGAAATGGATTTCAGTGCAGACGTTTGCCGGAGTAGCACAATTAACTGATGCGCTTTGAAAAAAAACATGATTTCCCATGACAGTGTCCCTTTAACTAAACTGTCAAGGAAAGTCGCATCTCATGTCAGATAAGGGCAATTGTCAAACAGTTCCCATATCATCAGTGGTGAACATGAAAGGCAACTTGTGCTCTTTTGAAACTTAGAACTAGGGGGAAAAGGCTAGTGGCTATGTTTTACTTCAGTGATCCCCAACAGTAGCTTTGAGCAATATGTTGCTCCCAAACCCCTTGGATGTTGCTCTCAGAGCAGATGCTTATTTTTGAATTCCAGTCTAGGAGGCACGTTTTGGTTGCATAAAAAAAAGTTGTATTGCCAAACACAGCCTCCTGTAGGCTGCCAGTCCATATAGGGGCTACCAATAGCCCTTACTTGACACCACCCAGGAACATTTTTCATGCTTGTGTTACTCCCTAACTCTTTTTACATCTCAATGTTGTTCTTGGGAGAAATGGTTGGGGACCCCTGTTTTACTTGGACCAGAAATGTCATCATGTTCAGCTGAAAATTGCATTGAAATCCTTCATTCAAAAAATCAGATCACCAAAAACTCTTGATGTCACTATGAAAAAACAATGATAGGGTACCTGCGTTTTGAATTTGGCACTTATTATTAACTATTATTAAAGTAGAATCCTTTACATGTTGGCGGAGTGCATAACACATAGGGGGGAATTCACAAAAGTGTCGGTAAAATAAGTAACCGAGAAGTCGTCAAATTTGTAAAATGTCGTACAAGCGGTAAATTCACAAAGGCAGATGTTACCATCTCTGAATGTCTCGTAAGTCCGACAATTTTCTAAAATGTCCTTTTTTGAAAATACCTTTTCATCGTACAGATGACATTTTATATGATTTTTTAAAAGACAATTTGACCAACATTTTCATTTTGGAGAGCCGTAATGTGTCCGAAAAATTGTCGGCAAAAAAAACGAGTTTATGAGTAATCCATAAAAATGTCGGGGAAAACCACGCCCACTTTGCACAACAATATTTCAAAAGTGTCGTATATGTCGGAAAACTGGCAGGGAAATGCTCTGTGAATTTGTCGGCTGTTGCTACGACATTTTCTACGATATTTTTTTCCTTCCCGACACTTTTGTGAATTCCCCCCTTAGTGGACGGTTTATTAATTTTCAACGAAAGAAATTAGGTGAGTTCTTTTTCACGCTCGCAGTTTCTTTGATGCTGCTGCCATTTATTTCTTTTTTTTCTTCATAAAATACATGAAATATATGATAACCTGAAAAAAACATGCCGCCTAAAACTTGGCAAGATTTTTATTTTTTGATTTGTTTTTAAAAAAAAATTAAAAAATCCCTTAAACCCTTAGTACAAGTAAGGGATCACGAAAGCTCTGAATTATAGACTCCATTTTATCTAAATAATCCAAAAAAAATTTTAAAAATCCAGTTTATTGGGATTATTTTTCAATGTTTAAATTCTTTTCTAGTTGACCTAAGGCACGAAGATCCAAATTACAGAAAGATCCATTATCCGGAATACCCCTTGTCCTGAGTATTCTGGATAACAGGCAATTTTATTAACAATACTATTAGAATTGTAGACTGAATTAGGTTACTGGTTTCTTCTGAATAAAAGTGGTGTGGGAGCGCTGACCTGATTAACGTGATATTCTTTCTGGAGTAATTAATTATACACCTGTTCATTTTGCAAACAAAGTTGACAATTCCTGAAATGTCTGAACCAAAAAAAAAAAATTTGAAAAAAATCTTTATAAAAGACTTTTAAATGATTGTGCTAAAGGATTGATGGATTCTCTTTACTGATATTAAAGAGCCACTAGGCCATGCCTTTTTATTTCCCTATGGCTTTGCATAAAGGAATTATTAAAAGCTTAAAGTATAATTACTTTTCCTTTGCTTTAGTTAACCAAGAATCTGTGATTAAGAGCTCAGCTTGTAGTTTTAGCTTTGCAATTTCCCAATTGCACATAAATATTGTATATAAAAGCTTCAGCGCTTCTACTTCTGTAGCAGAGGGCAATTTTACACTGTGATTTTCACAGTTGTTTTACACACCCTTGGATTTCTTCCAAAAAATAAAATCAACAGGATTTGCCGGTAGGTACTCCTGCACATGCGCACGAATTTCACGAAGTTTCCGAAAAAGAAGATTGGAGACTTCATGAAGTTCGGGCGCATGTGCAGTATTTCCAGCCAGCAAATGTGTCCTACTGCGCATGCGCCACAGGATCAAGGAAGAAGACGGTGTGGGACAAGATGGTGCCCGTGATCCTACCTGGAGGGGACCTGGACTTTGGGGTAATAAACAAGTTAGGGGCAATACCCCGGGTGAAGGAGGGTGGGGGGCCTACGGGGAGAGGAATTTTAGTGCCGGAGGGGTTGACTTCCCCTTTAAAAATTTTGATTATTTTGTTAAAATGGAGTCTATGGAAGAAGTCCTTTACGTAATTCAGAGCTTTCAGGTTTCCGGATAACAAATCCCACACCTGTACTGGCTAGAGATATCTGTAATAGTTCGGACTTTTGAAGGCAATTTAAACTATACCCCGAAAATAAATTTTTGAGCAACAGATAGTTTATATCAAATCAAGTGACATATTAAAGAATCTTACCAAACTGGAATATATATTTAAGTAAATTTTGCCCTTTTACATCTATTGCCTTGAACCACCATTTCATGATGGTCTGTGTGTTGCCTCAGAGATCACCTGACCAGAAATATTTCAACTCTAACTGTAACAGGAAGAAGTGTTGAAGCAAAAGACACAACTCTGTCTGTTAATTGGCTCATGTGACCTAACTTTATAGTTTGTTTGGTATGTTTGTGTGCACCGTTGAATCCTAGGATCCCAGGAGGCTGTCCTAATTTTTTTAAATGAATATTTTCTATATATGATTACCCAATGGGACATGCTACTAAAAAAGTGTATTATTATGAAAATGGTTTATTTACATGAAGCAGAGTTTTACATATGAGTTGTTATCGGCAATATCTGTTTATAGAGACCTACACTGTTTGGGGGGTATAGTTTTCCTTTAAAGGAGAATTCAATCCCCTAGGTGCAAAAAATCCCTCCCCCCCCCTCCCCTGAGTAGGCTCCCTCCCTCTTCCCCTCCGGCAAATGCCCCTAACTTGTTACTTACCCCTCCTTCTAGGTCCTCTCCAGTGGAGTTCATGGTAACCATCTTCTCTGGAGTGGTTTTCTTCCTGGAGTCATTGGCGTCTTCCAGTGCATGCGCAGTAGGAGGCATTTGCCGGCTTGGAGCTACTGTGCATGTGCTGCTTCGAAAAAAGAAATCGGAAACTTTGTGACTTTTGGGCGCCCAAAATTCACGAACTTTCCAATCTTTTTACCTCCAAATGCCCATCTTTTTACAAGGCAAATACCCTGTGAGGGAGGTAGGCCGGGGGGAGGAGGGAGGGAATTTTGCACCTAGGGGGGCTGAATTATCCTTTTAAAATAGCAAAGTCGCCTGAATTTTTTACACTTTTTATGACTTTCCCGGGTACAGGATATGATGTCACTGACATGAGAGTAAGGAAGACGTAGCTTCGTTTCAGCAGTTCACCTGGTTTGAGGAGGTGAAGGACACTTTGGCAAAAGGGATAACGTTCAGTAAAATACATAATTTAGGGAATTTGCAGAGCAACAAACATTCGCCAGAGCAAAAAGTCGCCAGGGACAGAGTGCGAATGAATGCTAGTGAAAGTCTCTTTTGCTAGCAATTGTCCTCTTAGGTTCCGGTGTTGCTGGTTATCTTGTTCATTATATATATATTTGTATTGATGGGCAAATTTATTCACCTGCAGGAAATTCTCACGAACGTGAAAATTTCACCTTGCGAAAATTCACTCGTTTTGGACCCGGGCATGTGTTTTTGGCATCCAAAAACGAGACGCAGCCGCGTTTCGCAAATTTTTAGCTGTTTTTCCAAATTTCTATAGAAATCCCTATATATTTGTTTTTAAAACCAGTACTTATACAATATTCTTAATGTAGCTGGGTTAAAAGCAGTGTTATGTAACATAACATCCCTACAGGTATGGGACCTGGGGTTTGCCTGATAACGGATATTTCTGTAATTTGGATCGTCATACCTTAATTCTACCAGAAAATCATGTAAACATCAAATAAAGCTAATAGGCTGGTTTTGTTTCCAATAAGGATTAATTATATCTTAGTTGGGATCAAGCACAAGCTACTGTTTTATTACTACACAGAAAAAGGAAATCATTTTTAAAAATTTGGATTATTTCATTGTAATGGAGTCTATGGGAGACAGCCATTCCGTAATTCGGAGCTTTCTGGATAATGGATTCCAGATAAGGGATCCCATACTGTATATATCGTGCCTGTGCTTACCAACATAATAAGATTCTAGCATTTGTTTTAGTTTTATTGTCTGCTGTGGGAATTTATTTGGGTAAAATATGGCACTGATTGGCAGCTTTTCACATAAATTAGGAACCCGTAGGAGTCTGACTAATAATGTTGTTACTTGTGTTCATAGACTGAATTCCCACGCTTCCATATCAACAGCTTCTCCGGTGTGTGGGTACATGATAAAAACCTAGCATGCTACTTATATCTTTATGGAAAAACTATAAAAAAAACCTCCTATTGGTCTGTTTTGAAGGAACAATCTTCTTAGAATTGAGCTCTTAGAACTTTAACAGATTTTTGCTTATAGATTGCAAATTTCATTCTTAGGGGAAGTTAAGTGAAGTTCCGCCACTAGAGGGAAATTCCGCCGCTCTCCATTCATTTCTATAGGATTTTGAAAGGCGTATTTATCAAAGGGTGAACTTTCACTTCACCCATGGATAAATAGGCCTTTCAAAATCCCATAGAAATGAATGGAGAGTGGCGGAATTTCCCTCTAGTGGCGGAACTTCACTTTTTGATAAATTTACCCCTTTGTGTCTTCTTTGTTTGACGCATACTGGGAAATTGCTCCAACTGCGCATGCGCCAAAATGATGCTCCATTCACGGAGTTTACTAAAGACCTGAAAGATGGCTGCAATGAACTCCGATACCTGAATCTGCACGGAGGTGTAAGTAAAAAGCTGGGGCAGCAGCTAGTCCGGGGGGGAGGAGAGAGGGGTGTCTATGTAGGGTAGGGTTTTTTTAACTTTTTTGTTGGGTTCTCCTTTAATAGTAACTGTGTATGGGGCAAATTCACTAAGCACCAAAAATGCGCTAGCGTTGGCTTCGCCGACATTCAATGCACTTCGCCAGGTGAATTTTCGCCAGCCCGCCACAAATTCACTAAAATGCTAATTTGGGCTCGGGGGCAGCGAACGTTAGCGAAGTTGCGCTACCGTTGCTTCGCCAGGCAAAGTGCATTTATGCTAGCAATGCCTAATTTGCATACGGCACAAAGTTAAATTTATAATAGAAGTATATGTTACAGCCACTACATTCCACTACACAAGCCCAGGAAACCTTTAATAAATAAAATAATGTTGTCCTATTGCCCTACATGTGCCCCCTGTATAGTTGAGTTGCCATATGTTAGGAAATGTAGGGGGGAAGGAGAGTAACCCCCCCCCCCAAAAAAAAAATTTCGCTATTTTTCAGACTATCACCCTACACAAGGTAAAACACGCCAGCGTTTTTTTGGGACTTAGAAAAAAATGTCAAGTTTTTTTTTTTTCAAACTCCTATCTATTGTATTGAACTTTGCCGAGGTAACATCCAGTGTAAGATGTCATCTTCACAAAAATTTTCATCTTAGTGAATTAGCGTAATTACGTCCCTTCGTCAGTGCGCAACTTCGCCTGGCGTAAGGGTGCGAAGTTGCGCTAGTCTACTTCGCTAGCGAATTTTCGCCTGGGACACTGTTTGTAAATTGGCGAAGTTGCGAAATGACGTCACGCTGGCGAATAAGTGCTAGCGTTAGAAGCTTTGCGCTTTAGTGAATTTGCCCCTGTGGTGGAATCTGACAGAAGCCCCTCTGGCGCTGGGAGAATCCACAGATTGCAGGTCCCAACCTGAAGAATTCTGTATTGTGGGTGGACTTCCTCAGCAGCTTGTCCCGAATATGTGTTTAGCAATTAAAATTTTAAGAATTTAACCCCCCCCAGTGCCTGGAGACCTTACCCCTGTCAATTTCCACCATAAATAGCAGCAACCAAAACATTCAGGGGCCTATAACTTATTCCACATTGCGTGTGAAATAAAAGTTTTTTTTTAACGCAATTTTGGCGTAATTTTGTTCTGTTGAATTATGAATATGTTGCACCATGAAATGCAGCTGCAATAAAATGCATATCTGAATGCATGCAAGGCACAACATAATGGAATCAATTAGCGGTTGCATTTAACGCACACTCAATACCCCAACCTCAAACTCAACACAAACACACAAGTAGTCTGTGTGTAAGAGTCTTTCCAGAACATACATAGGCATACAGACTGCTTTGCTTTGGAACTTCTCAGGTATTTTGGAGGTACAGGTATGTGATCTGTAATCCAAAATGGACCTGGGGCTTTCTGGATAATGGATCTTTCTGTAATTTGGATCTTCATACCAGAAAATCATGTAGCAGCAGTTAGGCAGGTAAAAAAAAAAAAGATTGAACTTGATGGACATGTGTCTTTTTTCTACTTAACTTAGGGACAGATTTACAAAATTCACATGAAAAATTCGAAGTTCAATTGAGTTTTAATGAAATTCGAATCTTCAAATATGCAAATTAGGCAAATTCGACCATTGAATATTCAAATTCGAATGACTCGAATAAAATTTTATTTGAATATTTGAATATTCGAATATTCGATGCTCGAATAGTTACCCTTTAAATTTTAATTCGTCCACCTACTTCACCAGGATCAAGCTACCGAATTGGGAATTATTATCTGAGATCGAAATTTTTTTATATTCTATCGTTCGATCGAACGAATTGCGGTAAAATCCTTCGAATTCAATAGTCGAATTCAAAGGATTTTACTTCCCCACTATTCCCATGGTCGAATTTCAAAAAAAAATTTTAATTCGAAATTCGACCATTATTAAATCTGCTCCTTACTATGTTACTATGTAAACATGAAATAAACCCAATAGGCTGGTTCTGCTTCCAATAAGGATTCATTGTATCTTAGTTGGGATCAAGTACAAGTTACTGTTTTATTATTATACAGAAAAAGGAAATCATTTTTAAAAATTTGGATTATTTCATTATAATAGAGTCTCTGGGAGAAGGTCTTTCCGTAATTCGGAGCTTTCTTTATAACGGGTTTCTGGATAACGGATCCTATACCTCACATGCAACAAGCATGCATAATATAATTACACACAGGCTGGAAATCTGCATCCATAGACATTTTTAAAACAGCTGATAAATGCGGATAAAGAAAAATAGTCGCAAAACATAACACAGCTTATAAACTAGTAAAAGTTTGGGCTGTGCTGCTGCACGGGTCCCACCTCCATGCTGTAAGAGCTGCTCCGGGGGTCTCTACATGCTCTAGCAGTGCTTCACATTGGGAAACAATAGAAGGCAGTGAGACAGTGGGGGAAATTCACTAAGCGGCGAAAATTCGCTAGCGTTTCCTTCGCTAACGTTCGCCGCACAATTTTCTCCAGCTCTACGCTAATTCACTAAAGTGTGAAGTTACGCTAAGATCAGCAAACAGTAGCGAAGTTGCGCTAGTGTTACTTCGCCAGGCAAAACGTATTTACGCTAGTGATGCCTAATTTGCTTCTGGCGCAAATTTCAAAGTGTAATAGAAGTATATGTTACAGCCACTACATTCCACTACACAAGCCCAGGAAACCTTTAATAAATAAAATAAAGTTGTCCTCTTGCCCTACATGTGCCCCCTGTATAGTTGTGTTGCCTTATGTTAGGAAATGTAGGGGGGGAAGGAGGGTAACCCCATGAAAAAATTTCGCTCTTTTTCAGACTATCACTCTAAAAAGGTAAAACACGCCAGCGTTTTTTTTTGGGACTTTTCCAATTTTTTTTTTTAAACTCCTGTCTATTATATTGAACTTCGCCAGGTCTAGTGTAAGTGGTAACGTTCAGTAAAATGGACATCTTAGTGAATTCGCGTAATTACGATCCTTCGTCTGGCGTAAGGGTGAGAAGTTGCGCTAGTCTATCTACTTCGCTAGTGAAAATTAGTGAAAGTCGGTGTTAGTGAATTTGCGAAGTTATGATTGGACGTCATGCTGGCGAATGAGCGCTAGCGTTAGACGCTTTGCGCTTTAGTGAATTTCCCCCAGTGTCTCTACGGGCCAGATAGGGGAACACCTGTACAGAAAGCGGCGTTGCTAGGAGGAAACGTTGTGCTGGCGTTACAAGTAGCAGCGCTACAGCCCCGGTGCGAGGGGAGCTAGACACTCTCCTTTGTTCTTTGAGAGAGATAGAGAGAGAGAGAGAGAGAGAGAGAGAGAGATAGAGAGAGAGAGAGAGAGAGAATGATAGGCTCAGGCGTTGCTATGAATTGCAGCTATTCCTTGTTGGACACTGACCATACTAGGCAAGGAATGGCACCAAGCACTCTGCTCCTGTTGGCACATCATTTCTCTCTGGTGGCACATGCTCCCTAGGCTCTTCTTTATGTTGGGGAGGGGGTCCCCAACCTTTTTTGGGGACCGAGGCAAAACTTTTTGCAGGGACCAGGGTGGAGTTGAGGTGGGGTCAGCATCCAATTTGGCATGCTAGTGTCTAATTCAGTGCACCTAATTAATTACGGGCTAGACACGTCGGCCCACTTCAGGACTGTCTGCGGCCTGCTTCTAGACCGCGGCCTGGTGGTTGGAGTCCCCTGGTCTATAGAGTTAACTAACACCCTAATGGGGTCCTACCCCTTACCTCAGTGCCTGCCAGCCTCTACCCGATTTCCTGCCTTCCCTCACATAAGGACTGGAGTCGACACTGATGACCTAAGAAAATGGGGTGGGATCGGTGACATCCTCTGCCACAAAAAACTGCATTTTTTTTACACGATGAAGCCTGGCATTGTGTGGCGTATTATCCCCCTGTTTTTTACACAGAGAATATTCTGGGATGGTGAAAAGAATTCCAAATGAATAGTCTGGGTGATACAAGCCTGATGATTAATTCGAATTTCTTGTCTATTTAAAAAAAAAAAAAAAAAAAAATGTTTTTTCAAAATGCATCAGTTAATAGTGCTGCTCCAGCTGAATTCTGCACTTATTTCTGTTTCTTAAAAGAGAAAACTAATTTTTTTTTTTATATTCAATTTTGAAATCTTACATGGGGCTAGACATATTGTCAGTTTCCCAGGAGCCCCCAGTCATTTCTGATAAACTTCAATCAGTCTTTACTGCTATACTGCAAGTTGGAGTGATATCACCCCCCCCCCCCAGCAGCCTAACAACAGAACAATGGGAAGGTAACCAGATAACAGCTCCCTAACACAAGATAACAGCTGCCTGGTAGATCTAAGAACAACACTCAATAATAAAATCCAGGTCCCACTGAGACACATTCATTTACATTAAGTAAGAGAAACAACAGAAAGCAGTTCCATCCTAAAGTGCTGGCTCTTTCTGAAAGCACATGACCAGGCAAAATGACCTGAGATCAGTGGTGTAACTACTCGCTAGTGGGCCCTGGTGCAGTATTGGCACGCGGGCCCCCCTATCATGCTCTCCCCCTATGAATTGCACATTGGAGTTCCTAGCCTATCCAGTGGGCCCTCGAAAGGGAATGGGCCCTAGTGCAATTGCACCCCTGCTCCCCTGGTAGGTTACGCCACTGCCTGAGATGCACCTACACACCAATATTACAACTAAAAAAATACACTTGCTGGATCAGGAATTAAATGTTATATAGTAGAGTGAAGTATTTGCAGTGTAAACAGTGTCATTTAGAGAAAAAACTACATCATAAAAATCATGGACACTTCACTTTATATGATAGAGAAAACCACTGGACCTGGTTATACAACATGGAACTGCTAGACCAGACCCCTTCAGGCCAGTTGTTAGGATGTAATAACATACCAGAAGGTCAATAGAAGGTAAAGAGTTTTGATCAGCAGCCTAATGCTAGGGCCAGATGATAGATAACATTGAGGAGTATCCACTGCCCTGCTGCTCCTCTTGCCTTTTTAACTGTGGCGTGAAATGCAAAATCTGCCTGCACGCCGTATTTGTGGCGAGATTACACATGCCCACGCCTAGGGAGGCAAAATATTAGGGGCAGCATGGCGCCCAGAAACTTTCTGGAGAGCAGTGGGGATGTGCCGCTTCAACAGACTTCTGCAGTGAAATATGTTTTTTAAAAGAGCAAACAGATTTTTTAATATTTAATTTTGAAATCTGACATGGGGTGAGACATATTGTCAGATTCCCAGGTGCCCCAGTCATGTGACTTGTGCTCTTATAACCTTCAGTCACTTTTTACTGCAGTACTGCAAGTTGGAGTGATATCACATCCCCCCCCCCACCCCCC
>CM044436.1:111431678-111434178 GCA_024363595.1 Xenopus borealis
ACCCATTGGGTTTTTAAGTGTTTTTAGCTCATTTTATCCTTTTGGCGCCTCTGTTTTATCAATATGTGATATGCACATTGTGCATTGTGACCGTTTATTTACACTTTGCTCGCTGCCTCGGGTTGTAAACGACCCCTATGATATACATTGTAATGTGAGGCAATACACTTGGCACCCCTGTAAGATTATTACAAAGAATGGGTGCAGATCTAGCACTTAAATATCTGTATGAATGAAATAACTTAGTAACATAGTAAGTTAGGCTGAAAAAAAGACTTGCGTCCATCAAGTTCCACCTTTTTTTTTTTTTTTTTTCTTATTTTTAATTTTTAGCTGCCTAACTTTAATGGCTCCACAAGTATTCTGACTCCAGTTGCCACGTGAAACGTCTCTGCTGTTCCTGGAAACAAACACTGCAATAGTAGTCTTTGCCAGATGGCTGAATTCAACAGACACTTGGGGGCAAATTCACTAAAGAGTGCAACCTCGCCAGCGTCCACTTCGCTTACAGCACAACACATCACCAGGCGTAGATTCGCCAAGACAACGCTAATTCACTAGAATGTGAAGTTGCGTCCATGGCGCTGAACGCTGGCCAAGTTGCACTAGCGTTACTTCGTCAGGCAAAGTGAAGGTGCGCTAGCGTTGCCTAATTTGCATACGGCGGGCAGCTAAAGATCAATGGACGTATAGGTTGCAGCAAATACATTACATTACACAAGCCTGGGAAACCTTAATAAAATAAAATTGTTATATTGCCCTATACATGTGCCCACTATATAGTTTATGTTCCATATGTTAGGAAATGTAGGGGGGAAGCCGGGTACTCCAAAACCTCTTATGGTCTTTTGCAGCCTATCACCCTGTAAAAAGGAAAAGACTTTAGCGTTTTTTGGGACCTATAAAAATTTTCATATATTTTTTGACGAATTCCTATCTACTCTATTGCACTTCGCCTGGTCTGAGGAGGCGAAGGCAAGTCTGGCGCAAGAGCTAACATTCATTTATATCTGCATCGTAGTGAATTGACATTGTTATGTCCCTTCACAAGAGCGCCAATTTGCCTAGCGTTAGGGAGCGAACTACCGCTAGAGTCTATCTCCTTCCCTAGCGAAGTGACGCCGTTAGTAAATCGTGAAGTTCCTAAATGACGCCACGTTGGTGAATTTTCACCAGCGTTAGTCACTTTGCTTGCCCCTTGGAATCCACAGAGGGTCTTTATTTGGGGTGGATTGAAAAATATAGGCCAAATGGAATATTTCCCATCCTAATAGGGATGCACTAAATCCACTATTTTAGATTCGGCCGAACCCCAGAATCTTTCAGGGCGATTTCAGAAAATGAAGACCTCCGAGTGCTACCCCCACCGACGGGAAGGCTTTTCAAGAAAATTAGTTGGCCGAAGAAGAAGTGATTTGTCGCTCGGCGACTACATCTACCCGAATCTTCAAGTGTGTCACCATCCTAAATTTAAAATAATATTCCAGTAGGGGATACCTTATTTGGGAATCCATTATCCAGAAAGCTCAGAATTACAGGAAGTCCATCTCCCATAGGCTTTTGTAAGCAAATGTAAAATTTCTTTTTTCCTCTATAATAATAAAATACCTTGTACCAGCACTTGGATTGGAAATAAGCCGTATGAATTTATCCTGGTAACAAAGCCGTATGAATCCATATTGGTAGCAAAGCGATCCCTTTGGGTTTATTTTATGCTTAAGGGGCAAATTCATTATTGCGCGAAGCGTCTAACGCTAGCGCTAATTCGCCAGCGTGGCGTCAATTCGTAACTTCGGAAATTCACTTACACCGGCTCTGGCGAATTTACGCTAGTGAAGTAGATAGACTTGCGCAACATTGAACCCTTACGCCAGGCGAATGTTTTAGCATAGGAGGGTGATAGTCTGAAAAAGATAGATATTTTTTTGGGGGGTACCCTCCTTCCCCCCAACATTACCTAACATATGACAACACAACTATGTAGGGGGCACATGTTTAGGGCATGTTTAAAGGTTTCCTGGGCTTGTGTAGTGGAATGTAGTGGCTGTAACGTATACTTCTATACAAGTTAAAGTTCCCACCGTATGCAAATTAGGCTTCGCTAGCGTAACAGCGCTCTGCCTAGCGAAGTAACGCTAGTGCAACTACTCTACCATTCGCCGACCTGAGCGTAAATTTGTACTTTAGTGAATTTGCGTAGTGCTGGCGAAAGTTCGCCTGGCGAAGTGCGGCGAACTCTAGCGAAGCCAACGCTAGCGAATTTTCGGAAGTTAGTGAATATGCCCCTAAATGTTTTTTATCAGATGTAAGTTCTGACAAATTACAGAAAGATCCCAGAAAACCCAGATCCCAAGAATTCAGGATGATAGATCCTATACCTGTGCACAATTTGTAAAAGCTACTTTTAACTTGCAAGCCCTCTTAATGAAGTAGCATGCCCCCTAGCTCTATAATGTTAAGTTAGACATAACTTGTTTGCCACTAAAATATAGGTAAATGC
>CM044436.1:111436678-111441755 GCA_024363595.1 Xenopus borealis
CATGGCTTCTGGTGGGCTCACTATTGTAGGGGAGCCCTGTGCGGATTTAATTGACAGTGGTGTCTGCAAATCAGGTCATCTCCTGGAAGGCGTGACCGCTTTAAAGGGGAATTCAACCCCCCCCCCACGCTAACCCCCCACATTGGCACCCCTCCCCAGCCTACCTTTCCCCCAGGGCAAATGCCCCTATGTCGCTACTTACCCCTCCGTGCAGGTCCCTGGGCGCCATCTTCAACAGCAACGTCTTCTTCCTTCTTCCATCAGCGCTTGGCGATGCATGCGCAGTAGTACAACCCGGCAAATGCGTCCTACTGCACATGCGTCGCCAAGCACTGATGGAAGAAGATGTTGCTGTTGAAGATGGCGCCCAGAAACCTGGCTGGAGGGGACCTGCACGGAGGGGTAAGTAGAGACTTAAGGGCATTTGCCCTGGGGGAAAGGTAGGCTGGGGAGGAGGAGGGAGGGGGGTCTACGGGGGGGGGGGTAGAGGATTAGGGTGGGAGCTGCCAAATTCCCCTTTAAATGATTTAAAGGAGAATTCAATCCCACTTAATGTTAAGTCCCCATCTGCCCCCCTCTATTAGTCCCCCCTGAATTCTTCTCCTTCCAGAAATTGCGTCCAGAAATGCAGAGTGAGCGCAGCAGAGCTCACAGCCTCAAGCTTCTTATCTTCATAATCTTCGTGAATGGAGCGCAGTTTTGTTGCATGCGCAGTTGTAGCTAATTTTTCAAAACAGCAATTAGCTTTAATCAGTCTATTACTGTAGACACAATAATGAAAGTCATGGATTGATTGGCTGGCTGATACTGGTGAAGGCACTATAGCTACTTTGCAAAGTGTTATCAAATGAGTCCCCAGAATATTTAACCGGGCATCCCAGTGTAGCATGTGGAGGCGAAAGGCAGGTGGCAATGCCAGCGTAAACATCCTTGAAGTGCATGGTGAAATCACCACGAAATGCATAAATGAAGGTGATTTTGGTGGTCACAGATAGCCCTTGGATAAGGTCCTTCCTTTCTATTATCTTGAGTTTATTGTGTGGCAGATCTCTATATGTAAAGCTGCAGTACATTTATTTATTTATAGATTAATAAGGATCTTGTCACTAAAAAGGTTGCTGTGCATTATACTCACCAGTGAGTGAAGAACCAGTCATCCTCATATTGTATACGTGCCTTCCAAGGATACCAACACATATTATTATAATGTGCAATAAGGGATACAGGCTTGACTTGCAACAAGTTTGCATGTTCTCCCATGGCTTGTGTTGGTTTCCTCCTACACTTTAAAAACATAGAGGCAGGTTAAATGGCTCCTGATAAAACTGACATTTGTGAATGTGATAGGGACCTTAGATTGTAAGCTCCACTGTAGAACGTTGGCACTATTTAAATAAAGTGAAGATTTTCACCTTCCCTTATACATACCTGGTTGGTTGCCAGGTTTCATACTTAAAAATATCCACTGAAACCCATTGGTTGACTGATATTTTGTTCATGACACTTTCAGTCCAGTTCCAGTTGCTCAAAAGGATAAGAAAAAAACTATTTACATAGTGAATAAAACAAAGCTGTGATAAAGATTTATTTGGATTTGGAACCGATTTTGTTTCTCCTTGCGTATTTCCTGGTACTCCTGGGCCAGTTTAATGTGAAAACGATCAGTCGTCTGAAATCCTTTTGTCCCCTTAAAGGGGAATTCAGCCCATTCAGCGCTAACACCCAGCCCTCCTCCCCCCGGCCTACCTCTCCCCCGGGGCAAATGCTCCTAAGTCGCTACTTACCCCTCCGTACAGGTCCCCTCCAGTCAGGTTCCCGGCACCATCTTCTACAGTGACGTCTTCTTCCTTCGGCGCTCTGCAGCGCATGTGCAGTAGAACGAAAGTTTCGAAGTTCACCGATTGAACTTTGCCAACTTTTGGCGCATGCGCAGTAGTACAAACCGGCAAATGAGTCCTACTGCACATTGTCACGCTCAGTGGCCCAAATCCCACACAGGAACAACCAGAAGGGCCACTGGGTTAATATTTAAAGGGTAATTAGAGGGAGTAGACTGGATAGGATGCTCACAAAGTTTATTGGCAAACAAAAGATACAGCAACTTACTGGCTCAGGAGATCAAGGTAAAACAAAGTCCAAATACAGAAGCAGGAACAAGGCATCAGGAATCCAAGAACAAGGTCCAAGAACAGGGTCAGACTAAGACTAGGCACATAGAATGGGTGACCAGCAGATTGACGAACTATGAACTGGCAGTGGGGGGAGGTCTGCTCATGCTTTAAATAAGGGCCCTCTGCTGGGGGTTAACTAGGGAATAGGCTGCACCTGCCAGTTAGTGCAGAGCAGCTGAATTAATCAGCAGAACACGGGATAACCATAGGGACCTCAATACAAGGTGAGCCCATGCCTCTAGCCTGCCAGAATAGGGGAGAGGTAAGGGAACAGGCTAGAACACAAGAGGTCCCAGGTTCAAACCCAGCAGAGGAATAGTTCCTTACACACATGTGCCGCCAAAAGAAGACGTTGCTGGAGAAGATGGTGCCCTGGAACCTGGCTGGAGGGGACCTGCACAGAGGGGTAAGTAGCAACTTAGGGGCATTTGCCCTGGGGAAGAGGGAGGGAGGGGGGGGGTTGAATTCCCCTTTGATTCGATGAATGACCAGTTTCAGTGCAATCCAACCAATCCATTGAATTATTGTGAGGTTAGTGGGAATCGAACGATCAAGCATCTCACAATTTTTTGACTGGCCAGGTTAGAAAGTTTTCATTGGTCACAGTGAAATCTATCTGTTGTACAGTTGTTTGCAGGGCCAAGAAGGCAGCACCTCACAGTTTTCCTGGCTTCAACTAGACAATATCACTTGAAATGGTCTTTTTAGTTGATGGACAAATCGTACATTTAAACGATCGTTACACAATAAACTTTGTCTTGCAATAACGAAAAGATCTTTTAAAAATCCTTACATCTATGGCCAGCATTAGGCTACACAGGGGCCAAAATCCGCCTGCTGAAATACACCTCCTTTCCGTATCCAGAACCTTCAGCTCCAGCATGAACACACTCGGTGGATTTTGGTGTGTAAAGCAAATTCTTGCAAATTTGCCAAAATCCACAGAGTGTGCCGAGCTGACACAATGGTTCCGGATGCGAAAAGGAAAAGAGGTTACTGGAATTAGCTTGCCGAGACCATGGTTGATTTCAGCTGATTGTGGCTAACCTTGCAGCCTGATTATTTATTACAACTGAGGTTTAAGTTATTCAATAAAAGCACTGAAATAAATATATGAATAACTGTAGTGATATGCAGAATTTAATGACATGGATACAACAAGGGAAACTACTTCAGTACTACTTCATCCTTTTTCGGACGCGAGTATCCATTCTTTCTACGCCGTTTCTCGAAGTTCCTGAGAAATTCACAAAATATTTGGAGAAGCAAAACGCCCCTGATTCGTCCATAAAGCCTTTGATATTTGGTAAATGGGCCTGGTTTCTTGTATGTTCTGCATCCCTATGATCATTTCACATGGGATTCCAGAACTGAACAATATAATATAGTACTTAGAGCTCTATTGATGATCATAGCAATGATGGGTCTGGAGAGCAAAGCAGCAAAGCCTGTATCTATTTGAATTTAACAAGATACCTGTTTATCTTCTGTTGCACATGTCAGGTGCGACGGAAGAACATTATGAAATTATGAACAGTTCTTGTAACAAACTAAAATTCGGTGAGAATAGTCACTTGAGTGGCCCAGCTGCAATTATTTTCCTGCCTTTATTTCTGTTTTTGCAAAGCTTGCGTTGTGCAGTTAATCCCACGGTGTACTGGTGAACTGTTCTTTTTATGCTAAAGATGAACTTGTAAATGGCAGTATTCCAACTTCCCCTGTTTGTTTAGTGTGGTTTGTGATGTACATAGCCATAAAACAAACACACTGGTATTTCTGGTGTTTCATATAATTAACCATGCCTCTACATTATTCTGTGTACTTCTATATTAACCATTCTTGTTGTACTACATGCAGGTTTTATACTCTGATATTTATATTTCTCTTTTTTCCTCTAAGGAAAAAATAAAATGTTTTCTTCAGATATGTGTTCTGAGTTTGGTTCTTTATACAACATCGTTTCAACTTGATCTGCTACTGACAGAGCTGAGGTTGGCCTGTACTTAGGCCCTTGCTAAGCTCAGTAACACTAGATGTGAGTATGTCTTGGATACTTAAAGGAACAGTTCAGTGTAAAAATAAAAACTAGATAAATAGATAGGCTGTGCAAAATAAAAAATGTTTCCAATATAGTTAGTCAGGGAAAAATGCAAACTATAAAGGCTGTAGTAATTGGATGTCTAATATAATAGCCAGAATCCAACTTCCTGGTTTTCAGCTCATTAACTGTGAGTTAGTCAGCGACTTGAAGGGGGGCCACATGGGACATAACTGTTCAGTGAGTTTGCAATTGATCCTCAGCATTCAGCTCAGATTCAAAAGCAACAGTTATGGCCCGCGTGGCCCTCCCTCAAGTCACTGATTGGTTACTGCCTGGTCACCAGGGAAACCAGTCAGTGGAAAACAAGAGAGCTGAAAAGCAGGAAGTTGTGTTCTGGCTATTATGTCACACATCCAGTCACTCCAGCCTTTATACATTACATTTTTGGCTAATTAACTATATTAAAAATGTTTTTTATTTTGCACTGCTTATCTATTTACTCAGTTGTTATTTTTATAGTGAACAATTCCTTTAAACAAAAGCTTTCTACCCTGGGCTTTGGACCTGCAGTTATTTCTCCAATAAAACTCCTGTAAAAGAAACCCAAAGTAGCCTTCAGAATTAGCAAATGTAATAGGTGCAGCACACACACTCTGGAACTATACACTCTTTAAAGGAGAATTCAACCCCCATATAATAGAACCCACTACCCCCTACCCTACATAGTCCCCCCTCGCTGCTCCCACCTGCACAGGTGATAACTCCATTAATTGCCCCTAATCCTGTAATTAGCCCTCTTTGCATACTTAGGGTCCTTACACACGGGCGTTTTTACCTGCGCTCCCCTGCGTTCCGTTTTGCTGCG
>CM044436.1:111450366-111469954 GCA_024363595.1 Xenopus borealis
CATTGGGATTAACCATCAAAAATACAGGCGAGGCCGGTAAAATACCAGCCAGGTGGCAACCTTATCAAAAATAAATAATGAAGACCAATTGAAATATTGCTCAGAGCTGGCCATTCCATACTAAAAGTGTTCTTGAAGGTGAACCACCACTTTAAATATGGAGAGAAGGGCATTAGAGCGTATGGTATTTTTTCAACTTGCAGCAAATAAAAGATGAGGTTGTCCATACATTGACCCAACTCTGGGCCTGGGTATTATTCAGAGTTCGGACCCTAAACATCAAAAGTGAAAGGATTCTAGTTCCCTTGGCAACTGGTGACGCAAGAGATCCGCGAGCGCGGCTTGGAACTAAAGGAGTACACGTATTTCCTGCGCGCCGCCGGAAGTGCTGCTGCCAGTACTGCTGGGTGTATTTTGGATCTGATAGGCCTGTTTGTGGCAGCGAAATGGCAAAGACTGTGGCTTATTTTTACGACCCTGACGTGGGAAACTTCCATTACGGTGAGTAGTGCTGTAATAACACAAAGGCAACACAGTGACGGATTCACAGAGAAACACGCGATAAAGCCGGCTGTGCGAGTGAGAGGGCTGCCTGAGATCATAGAGAGGTGACGCGAGGCCCAGACAGATTTGTTTAGCCAGGATTTGAAGCAGCGTGTTAGTAAGTGCAGATAGACCCGGGATCAGCTGGAAGTAGAGCAGTTTAACAACAGAAACGTAAGGAAGGTGATTTTTATTCCCTTTAAAGCAGGGGTGTCCAAACTTGGCCCAGCTGTTAAGGAACTACAAGTTCCACAATGCATTTGCCTGACTGTGGCTGTCAAACTCCATTGCATTGTGGGACTTGTAGTTCCTTAACAGATGGAGGGCTAAGTTTGGACACCCCTGCTTTAAAGGGTTGTTCACCTTTAAATCAACTGTTGGCATGATGTAGAGAGTGATATCCTGAGACAATTTGCACAGAATATTGGGGGCTTCATGCCACCCAGCCGCTTCCCGGGGAGCGCACCTCCTCAGCATGCTCGCACAGGAGTGGGGTATGCTGGCAGGATCTAGGACTGTGTGGCTTCGGGGCACCCACTAAATCCAGCACTGTTTGCAGTTTCAACATTCTGGATGCTAGTGTCCAAATTACCCTAGCAACCATGCATTGATTTGAATAAGCAGGGGCTTTTCTGCCATGAGGCAAGCTGAGCACCTTGCCTTAGGCAACAGCTCGTCAGATGTTACCAGGGGTGGCCGAAAGCCTCTCCTGGTAACTTTTTAAAGAAGAACTAAACCCTAAAAATGAATGGCTAAAAATGCCATGTTTTATATACTAAACTTATTGCACGAGGCTAAAGTTTCCGCTTGTCAATAGCAGCAATGATCCAGGACTTCAAACTTGTCACAGGGGGTCACCATCTTGGAAAGTGTCTGTGACTCTCACATGCTCAGTGGGCTCTGAGCAGCTGTTGAGAAGCTAAGCTTAGGGGTCGTCACTAATTATCCAGCAGCAGAAAATGAGCTTCCCTGGCTGTAATATAAGCTGATGCTACAGGTTTGCCGATTATTAAATTCTAATGCTAATTGCACTGGTTTCTAATTAACTGTATTAATGATCAATCAGCCTTATATTGTGACTATATTTCTTTGACACCATGGGGCAGATTTACTAAATTCTCATGAAGAATTCGAAGTTCGATCGAATTTGTATCAAATTCGACCTTCAAATCTTCGAATATGCAAATTAGGCAAATTCGACCACCGAATATCCGAATTCGAATGATTCAAATAAAATTTTATTCGAAAATTCGATGGTCGAATACTTCCCCTTTAAATTTTTATTCGACCACCTACTTCGCCAGATCAAAGCTACCGAATTGGGGATCATTCCCTTAGATCGAAGAAAAAAAAATATTTGATTCAAATTCAATTCGAATATTCTCTATGTTCGATCGATCGAATTGCGGTAAAATCCTTCGAATTTGATAGTCGAATTTCGAAGGATTTTACTTCCCAACTATTCCCCACTATTCCCTTGGTCGAATTTCGAATATTTTTGTCATTTGAAATTCGACCAATAGTAAATGTGCCCCTATGTGTAGTGTATATTGTGACTATATTTCTATGACACTATCAGGTGTATATTGTGAGTGGGTCCCTTAGCTCAGTAAGTGACAGCAGCACAGAGCATGTGAATCAGTGAATCAGTAGAAAAGAAGATGGGGAGCTACTGGGGCATCTACTGGGGAGACACAGATCTTTACTGCTAAAGGGCTGTGGTTGCCTTGGGCTGGTACACAAGCACAAAACATCATGTACAACATTTCTAGCCTATTTCTTTAGTTTAACTTTCCTTGTCCTTTAAGAGCCTAACATTTTTTTATTTTGCGTAGACTATTTACCCAGCTTTTATTTTTACACAGAACTGTTCCTTTAAAGGTAAATTCTTTCTGATAATTTTGCATGGGTTGGCATCTTAGGCACCAAAACACAATATATTGCTTTCATTTGTCTTTTACAAAGCTGCAACAATTACATTTGTTTTTTTTTTTAAATATTTTTATCTTTCAGGTACTGGTCATCCTATGAAACCTCACCGGCTGTCCCTCACACACAGTCTTGTTCTACACTATGGCCTTTATAAGAAGATGATTGTAAGTGTGATGTTTAAGTTAAAGGGCACCTATTGGGGCAAAATTATACCCCCAACCAAAAGTGCGGGCTGATAGAGCCCGCATTCCGGTTGGGGGTTTTACTATTTTTTTTAAAAAAATATGCCCCTCGCAAGCGCTAGCGGCCTCGCTCCCGGAGCGAGCAGCCGTCTCCTCACAGGCGCGCGTCTTAATGACGTCGCGCATGCGCAGAATGAAGAGCTGCCAGAATTGTTATCGCTTTTTCATTCTGCGCATGCGCGCCTATGGGGAGACGGCTGCTCGCTCCGGGAGCTCCCTCCCGGAGCGAGGCCGCTAGCGCTTGCGAGGGGCATATTTAAAAAAAAAAAATAGTAAAACCCCCAACCGGAATGCAGGCTCTATCAGCCCGCACTTTTGGTTGGGGGTATAATTTTGCCCCAATAGGTGCCGTTTAATGTTCAGTCTTTGTTAGATTTGCTTTTTTTTTTACTCGGACTATAAGGCATATGCAAAATGTTAATTAACAAAGAAGACCATGTTTGTAATATACTTATGAAAGTAAGCTTCGTTATCTTATTATTATCTTAGCAAAGAGATTTCAGTAATTTAAAATATATCGTGCAGTCATTGCTATCTATGAGTAGTGACTTACAGAGGTGGTTGAGCTTTAAAGGAGAATCAAACCCTTAATAAAAAAAAGCCCTACCCTACATAGACCCCCTCCTTGCTCCCCCCAGTCTAGCTGTTAATCTTGGTAAATGCTCCTAACTCTTTAGGGCATCGGAGGCTCAGTCTTCTTCCGGTGCTTCAGGACAGTTGTTGAGAACCGGACGATTGCTCCAATTGCGCATGTGACGCATTTAAACGTATATGTACAGAGATGGCCCATTAATATAGTCAAAACTACCATATTACAATAAAAATAAATAACAAATGAAATGTAATTATAACAGTGTTTTATATGTAGCTGCAAATCCAGTGGGGAGGGATACCGACATCATGCCTACATCATATTTGTATATAAGGCCCTAATGTTCAGCGAGAGATTCTTTTTCAAATGCAGTAGGGTGCTTGCGGTTAATCAGGTAGTGAGTAGTGATGGGCGAATTTATTCGCCAGGGCCGAATTCGCGGCGAATTCCCGAATCACCAGCGAAATTTCGGCAAGCGAAATTTCGTCCAAAAAAACGAGTCGCGCGTCGTTTTTGATGCGACGCGCATCTAAAATGACGCCACGCGCATCGTAAACGAAGCGACGCACCAAAAACGACGCGTCGTAAACGACGCGACGCACATCAAATGCGTCCCGCGAATTTTTTGGCGAATCGCGGGAGATTCGCCCATCACTAGTAGTGAGTTCATATGCTTTGATACTTAAGTCTGCTGTTCAGTTCATTTTAATCAAAACACCAAAATAACAACATACATGTTCTATAACTACAAGCATTTTTTGTAAAGAATACAATGAGCAGGGAGAGACTCGGGCAGGAAGTGATGTCACACCAAGCTAATACTACAGCTGCTATCCTAAACAATCGGCTTCTAAAGCTGTTTACTCAAGTATGGTAAAACATTCTACAGAATAAATCTAGCATTCTACTTGTACTATTGCAGGCTAATCTATTGGCAATAAATTGCCTCTGTAGCTTTCCTTCTCCCTTTATGTAGATAACTTACAGTTAAAGCAGAGAAGTGATTACAATTGAGAACTGGATCTTTAAAGGGGTTTTCTAATTCAGTTGGTTTCAGATAGATCAATAGAAATAAAGACTTTTTCCAATTAATTTCTAATTGTGACCTTTTTTTTTAATATGGAAGTGTAAAGTTTTTTTTCACCTTCTAAACCAGCTGGGGGGGTTGCCGATTCTTTAACTGTTCTAAATTGATGCATTTGTTGTCTTTGTTCATAAGTTCATGAGCTTCATTAAAGGCAGTTGTTAAAATTGATACAGCAGTTGCTAATATTCAACAAACACTGCCAAGAAATGTATTGAATAAATGTATCCGTTAAATGTAGCAAATTGTACCAGTTCAGAATGCGCCTGGGTCACTGAGCTGCCAGACTGAAACCCCAGAGGCCGGAACATTCAAATTTAAACTTCAATTTTGGGAAAAACTGTAAGAAAAAAAAAAATGGAAATGAATTGAAAAAGGTCTTTGTTTATGACGAACAATCTGAAAACAGCTGAACTGAAAAAAGTGTTTCAAGGGGTAACAACTCCTTTAAGTACAGATACATTTTTGTTTGACAATATTACACAATTATGTGCAGGACAGCAGACCTAATAAAAAAAGCAAAAGCGGTCGGGGTTAAACCTATTAAGTCCATAAATGTATTGACTCTGTTGAACCATAGCATTTCCAATACTTTAAAGAAGAACTAAACCCTAAAAATGAATAGGTCTAAAAATGACAAATTTTATATAGTGAACTTATTGCACTACTATACTATTGTTTTATATTTAAAAAAAAAATGGGTATTGGCTTGGGCAATCTCTCTCTTAAAGGACAAGGAAAGTCTAAAAATGAATAGGGCTAAAAATGCCATGTTTTATATACTTGAATGTATTGCACCAGCCTAAAGTTTCAGCTTCTCAATAGCAGCAATGATCCAGGACTTCAAACTTGTCACAGGGGGTCACCATCTTGGAAAGTGTCTGTGACACTCACATGCTCAGTGGGCTCTGAGCAGCTGTTGAGAAGCTAAGCTTAGGGGTCGTCACTAATTATCCAGCAGCAGAAAATGAGTTTGGCCTGTAATATAAGCTAATGCTACAGGGCTGATTATTAAATTGTGATGCTAATTGCACTGGTTTCTGTGCTGCCATGTAGTAATTATCTGTATTAATGACTAATCAGCTTTATATTGTGACTATATTTCTATGACACTATCAGGTGTATATTGTGAGTAGGTCCCTAAGCTCAGTAAGTGACAGCAGCACAGAGCATGTGAATCAGTGAATCAGTAGAAAAGAAGATGGGGAGCTACTGGGGCATCTACTGGGGAGACACAGATCTTTACTGCTAAAGGGCTGTGGTTGCCTTGGGCTGGTACACAAGCACAAAACATAATGTACAACATTTCTAGTCTTTAGTTTAACTTTCCTTGTCCTTTAAGCATCGGTATATTGTTACCTTCATGTCTGGGCTTCCTAATGTGGTGATGGGCACGCAGAGATGACCTGGTTAGCAGAGCACTGTAAACTTGAGTTAGGCTGATGTATATGAGTTCTTACACAGCACCTTATTCAAAAAGTGAAAGGTAGGGTAAAAAAAATTCATAATAAAACTAAGCAGTATTTAAAGGTAGGCGATTCAACAATTTCCAGTCAAGCAAAGCTGATTCAGGTTAAACCAAATAATTTATCTAATTTATTACAAAAAAAAAAAAGTTAGGGCTTTATCATTACACTTAAATGGGTAAATGTGGTTTGCTTGAATTGCTTTGAAATAAATTTTTTTCTTCTCATTAGGTCTTCAAACCTTACCAGGCATCGCAGCATGACATGTGTCGTTTTCACTCTGAAGACTACATTGACTTCCTTCAGAGAGTGAGCCCCAACAATATGCAAGGATTCACTAAAAGCCTAAATGCCTTTAACGTTGGGGATGATTGGTAGGTTTCATTTCGGTCACCTTTAAAATGCTTCCTCTTTATAATTGCACTCTCCCATGGTTCCGTGTAGTAGAGTCCTGCACGGAACCAGCATATTTACCCACTACCTGACCCGACCCGCAAGTACCTTATCTGCAACCTGATCCGGGGAACTATCAAGAAACAGGAAGTTATGTCATTGTAAACCGGAAGTGACATGATTTGAAGTAGGCGTGATCAGAAAAAAAAGGCATAAAACTCGCTATTGAGAAGCGCCGTGACCCGGCCTGCAAACCCGGAGAACCGCTGACCCGCGTTTTTTCGGATAACCGACCCGCTGCAGGACTCTACCGTGTAGTTTTTTCTGTAAACTGTGTGTTAGGTTAATTAATGCCACTCTCCATCGTTTCATTTTGGGAGTACAATTTATGTGATCTGTTGTGTCATTGAAAGACGCAGTGTAGAAGTGTTTCTTTGAGTTCTGCTACAAAGAAGATCTGTGCCTTAAAGGGTACCTGTTGGTTAAAAATGTTATCCCCAACCAAAGGTGCGGGCTGATAGAGCTGATAGAGCCTGCATTCCGGTTGGGGACTACAGTAGTTTTTTTTTTTTAAATGCCCTTGCCAGCACTAGGCTATTCACACCAGGAGGGAGCTTCCAGTGCGAGCAGCCATGTCCGGTCACTCGCATGCGCATAATGCACGTGTGACATCACACACACAGTGGCCGATTCGGGGCGATTTTCGCATGAGAGTAAGCGGACATGGCTGTTCACACCGGGAGCTCCCTCCTGGTGTGGGTAGCCCAACGCTGGTGGGGGCCTTTGTTTTTATAAAAAAAAAAACCACGGTTATCCCCAACCGGAATGCGGGCTCTATCAGCCCACACCTTTGGTTGGGGATAACCTATTTACCCATCAGGAGCCCTTTAGCACTGAATTGGTACAATTAAAGCTGCATATGTAGCAGTAGAGAACACTGACTGTATAATCGAATAGCTTCAGATGTACAAACTGCCAACATCTCATCAGGCTGATCATGATCAACCATTAACTGTAACGATGTTGGCGTAAAAACTGTTCAAAACTTGGACTAAAAATAACCACATTCTGCAGTGGTAATCTTAGAACAAAATCTTTGCATTATAAACATACCAGCACAGATGCAGATGTGCCTACAAAGGATCTGCAATAGCTGAGTGTTTAGCTTTGCTTTTCAATCCCTGAATGCTCCATTAAACTTTGGGAAGACCATGCTAATGTTAATAATATAGTGGTACCTCCCAGGGGCGTAACTACAGTGATCCAGATTGTTGGCCCTACAGAACAATATAGTGGTTTACAGTGCAAATATAATCACCTGAGGGTCTGTTTACCCACAAAATTATGGGTGACCCTTGACCTCAGGCATTCAAAATACAATATGATTTAATATAATATACACACTGATGCTTTACTCAATACACAATAGTTTAACGTTTACTTTATTGTGAACATTGTATATAGAGTACTCTTTAAAATTGTCTATATTTTTTCTTATACTGTTTAGCCCAGTTTTCCCTGGTCTCTTTGAATTTTGCTCTCGGTACACTGGAGCTTCTTTGCAGGGGGCAACACTGCTAAATAACAAGGTGAGGAGAACATTTTACATATTCTTGTTTAATCCGTACATTTCATATGTCAAATCGGCATGTGCATCGTATAAAGATTTTCTTGAAAGTCATTCTCCTCGTGGATTAACACAAAGATCCTAAGTGCAAGGATCCACAAATGTGCTGGTCTCAGGGAATTCATCAGGTGAATACAAAACGGCTTCGTCATGCTGCTCCTATTTCCACACACTTTCACCTGTCGCTCGTTTCCTTGAAGGAGAATTCAACCCCCCTTGATGTTAAGTCTCCATCTGCCCCCCTCTGTTCGTCCCCCTCCCAGCCTCCCCCCTGCACAGTCTTACCCCTGAATCCTTCCTTCTCTCCAGAAATAGTGACCCGAAAAGCAGAGTGAGTGCTGCGGAGTTCCCAGCTGCCATCTTTGTAAACTAAAAACTTCTTTCTCCTCTTCGGCACTTCCCGTCTCTTTCGGCACATGCACAGTTGTCAACACTATATTACTAAATTGCTATAACTGTGCATGCTCCATTCACGGAGATAAAAAAATGGCGGCTGGGAGCTCAGCTGCGCCCACTCTACTTTATGGTCGCAATATTTGGAGGGAGAAGGTAAGGGGTAAGACTGTGCAGCGAGGGGAACAAATTTGTGGGGGCAGATGGGGACTTAACATCAAGGGGGGTTGAATTTTAATTTAAAAGACCTCTTGGATGTCCAGCACATACCTTTGGCTGGTTTACCCAGGATATATCCCTTCTGACTTGTGCAGCTAACATAACTCACTATTTTCTGCTTCAGGCAGAAGTTATTGGGTCATTAGAGCTCAAACTAAAAACAAACTAAATCCATAAAAATCGCAATCTTCTTGCAATCCCTCCACTTGCACTGATTACATCAGCTCACTATATACCTTCTGCAAAATCTCCCCTTCTAGCTGAGGCAGGCATCTTGGATTTCACGGATTCCTCCTACCTATATCTTCACAGCCAACTGTAGCTCTGAAATCTCACACATGCTCAGTTGAAATTTCTTGGTTGCCTAATAAACTTCGTGATAGGGAAATCTCGTGATATTTGTAGAGTTTACTAAAGCTAGGCATTCTGGGTAGAATACTTAGGGCAGTGCTACAATCTGAGCATGCTCATGAACTCATTGCATGTTGTAGTCACAGTATGGACTCCCTCAGTGAGAGAACCCATTTGCCAAAGGATTATATGTAGTTTGATTGAATGTGTTTAGGTTCTATTTGTCAGGCTGTTAATATGTGCTTGGTTTTGGCTGTGATTGGTGCCCTTTAAGCCTCTCTGGGAGGGGGGGGTTGGAATTGATACAATAGTTGCTAATACTCCAGAGATGCTGCTGTGAAATGTATCCGTTTAAATGTTGCAAAATTGTAACAGTTTTGAGTCTGCACCTGAATTACTGAGCTGCACCAGACTCGAACACCAGAGACACAAACGTTCAACCAAGCTTAGATTTTGGAAAAATAGAAAAAAATAAATAATGGAAAGTAATTGAAAAAAGTCTTTATTTCTGGGGAACAATCTGAAAACAACTAAACTGAAAATAAGTGTTTGGAAGGTAAATCGCCCCTTTAACTAAATAAAACATGTCAGATTTTAAGAAAGCAGTAAGAATAATATCATTTCTTCTTCAATAAGCACTTGATTTTGTTGTTTTGATATCCACAGAACTGTGACATTGCAATTAACTGGGCCGGTGGACTGCACCATGCTAAAAAATTTGAGGTACCTGTTTGATGTTTAGAAATACGATGTGATGTTTGTTATGCCATCTCTGCTTGATTGACAGTTGTATTTCTTCATCACAGGCATCTGGCTTTTGTTACGTGAATGACATTGTCATAGGCATACTTGAGCTACTTAAGTAAGTACCGTAAACATGAATTGGGCTTTCTCCTACATGAATAAACTTTGTCTGAAACAGGCCTGGACTGGCAATCTGTGGGTTATGGCAAATGCCAGATGGGCTGCTATAAGTTGCCATAGAAAGTCCGTATTTAGTGGGCTGGTGGGGGCTGATTGGGCCTCTTTGGGGGCTGATTGGGCCTCTTTGGGGGCTGATTGGGCCTCTGTGTGGGCTGATTGGGCCTCTATGAACCTATTTTGATTCTCAGTCCGGACCTGGTCTGAAGGCATGCTGTCATTATGTAGATGCAGAATCCCATGACCGTTAAAGCATGAGGGTGCTTTAACACTCATTTCTACATTTTACAATGCCGACCATGGGTCTTCTTTGAGTGTTTTCCCATTGCCTGTGATGCTGCATTCGGCGTATGGCCCAGTGTGAATTGTTTTCGTTCTCCCTTTATTTCTACCAATATAAAAGCCCAGCAGAACACTGTTGCCATTTGCTCACTTTAAAACTTAAAATTCAAGTTTTAAGAACATAATGAAATGTTTTTTTTTTCTTCTCTTTCCTAGGTATCATCCTCGTGTTCTTTACGTAGATATCGATATTCATCATGGAGATGGGGTACAGGAAGCTTTCTACCTCACTGACCGAGTTATGACGGTTTCCTTTCACAAGTATGGGAATTATTTTTTCCCTGGTACAGGTGAGTAGTGTTAAAAAGGAACAGTAGCAATGAGGCCAATGGGGCATATGTTTTATACTAGAGCACAGGAGAAGAATTATTTTATCACAAGAATAACTGACCGCTTGTAATTGTTGCTAGTCTGCTTTTACAACAGGTAATTGCATTTTATTGTGATGCAGCTTGACATATGGTTAATTGAGTTAATTTCCCTGACCTTACAGTAATGCAACTTGTCAGGACACATTTTGATTGGTTGGATTTTGTTCAATGTAGTAATCAGTTTGGCAAATAGCATTGCTCTGAGAGGATCTGACACAAAGAGCTGAAACTCCTCTTGGGGGTAATTGGCAGAAAATTGCAGAATGGTAAATTGAGACGGTCTCTCTGAGCTGCCATACATTCCCATACAGTCAGGCAGCATTATCCAAACTGCAGATCTGTTTGTCCAAATCTGAACATCTGGGATAAACATGAAACATTATACTGGACTATATCCTTTCATGATATGGAAGCTCTTACAGATCAATAGGTGATGAACATTAGGCTGAAAGTAGAATAAAGTGTGCTTGCTGTTGCTGCTGATTATCTAAACCACTTACACAAAGAATCTATTGTAAGAGCACATGAAACTTCTGATGTTTGCTAAAAGAACCTGTCTTTTTTTTTTTTTTTTGCAATAAAACATTATTCTGAGGCTCCTGGCAACGTTTACAATTGCTCTTATTAAAAATGATCCACAGACTTCTAATAGCAGTGATCAAAATGCCTTGTATTGCATTTGCAGAATGAAAGCCAATGGAACATTAAATGCAACATACTTGTAGTACAGTTATAGAACCTGCTATCCAGAATGCTTGGGACCTGGGGTTTTCCGGATAAGGGATCTTTCTGTAATTTAGGTCTTCACGCCTTAAAGCTGGCCATACACGCGCAGATAAAGCTGCCAATATTGGTTGTTTAGACCAATTTGACAGCTTGTATCCCCGTGTATGGGGGCCTCTGATGGGTCTTCCCGACTGATATCTGAACACTATCGATCGGGAAGGTTGGATTTTTGGGAAGGTTTCGGCCATAGGGCCAAACGTTCGGATTACCCCGATCTAGCCCTGCTAGTTAGTGGCATATCGGGGAAAGATCCGCTCGTTTGGCGATGTTGTCAAACGAGCGTATCTTTGCATCTATGGCCAGCTTTAGTCTACTAGAAAATCCTGTAAACATAAAGATCATTTGCATCTTAGTTTGTACAAGTTATTATTACAAAGATAAAGGAAATCATTTTTTAACATTTGGATTATTTGGATAAAAGGGGTCTATGGGAGACGGCTGTTCCGTAATTCGGAGCTTTCAGGAAATCTGGTTTCCGAATAAGGTATCCCATACCTGTATTAAACTTCTGTTTTATCCCATAGGGGATATGTATGAAGTGGGAGCAGAAAGTGGAAGATATTACTGCTTGAATGTTCCCTTGCGAGATGGTATAGATGATCAAAGTAAGTTCTTCTGTTTTATACAGTCTGTCTTTATGTTTTTTTTTTTTTTGGTGTTTTTTAATGTAAACATACTTAGTCATTTTATATGAATCACACATCTGTACAGCTAAAGGCTGCAAGGGTTAGAAAAATGGTTTTGTAGTCACTATTAAACATGGGCAATTTTACTGAGAATATCCTTGATTTTCTTCTAGGTTATAGACACTTATTCCAGCCTGTCATCAAACAGGTGATCGATTTCTATCAGCCCACCTGTATTGTTTTGCAGGTAAGGCCAACTGTTTCAGAATAGCTTGTCAGTGCATGTTCCAGTTCAAAGAAAAGTATATTCCCCAAACAATGTAGGTCTCTATAAAAATATATTGCATTACACAGCTCATATGTAAAACCCTGCTTCATGTAAATAAATCATTTTCATAATAATATACTTTTTTAGTAGCATGTGCCATTGGGTAATCATAAATAGAAAATTGCCATTTTAAAAAATAAGGGCCGCCTCCTGGGATCGTAGGATTCACGGTGCACACAAACATACCATACATGTCAGGTCACATGAGCCAATTCACAGACCGAGTTCTGTCTTTTGCTTCCACACTTCTTCCTGTTAAAGTTGTAGTATTACTGGTCAGGGGATCTCTGAGGCAGCACACAGACCATCATGAAATGGCGGGTTAAAAGCAAGAGATGCGAAAGGACAATTTTTACTTAAATATATATTCCAGTATGGCAAGATTCTTAAATATGCCATGTAATGTTATGTAAACTATCTGTAGTATTAATTTTGGGGGTATATTTTCCTTTTAAGGGATACTGTCATGGGAAAACATGTTTTTTTCAAAACGCATCAGTTAATAGTGCTGCACTGAAATCCATTTTTCAAAAGAGCAAGCAGATTTTTAAATCTGACATATTTCTGTACTGCAAGTTAGAGCGAAATCACCCCCTCTCTCCGCACCCCCAAGCAGCCTAACAACAGATCTAAGAACAACACTCAAAAGTATAAGCCAAGTCCCACTGAGACTGATTCAGTTACATTAAAGGGGAATTCAACCCCAACCTACCTCTGCCCCCAGGCAAATGCCCCTAAGTCGCTACTTACCCCACCGTTCAATTGTCGAACTTTGTGAACTTTGGGCGTATGTGCAGTAGTGCCAACCGGCAAATGCATCCTACTGCGCATGTGCCGCGAATCGCTGACGGATCCAGGAATAAGAGATAGCTGGAGAAGACGGCGCCCGTGAACCTGGTTGGAGTGGACCTGCTCGGAGGGGCATGTAGCGACTTAGGGTCATTTGCCCGGGGGGAGAGGGAGGGGGATGAGGGAGGGGGTGTGGGGGGGGAAGGGCTTTAGTACCGAGCAGTTGACTTCCCTTATAAGTAGGAGAAATAACAGCCTATTTTACAAAACTCCAAAGTAAGCAAGGCCTTAGGCCAATCACTTTTATGTTTGGCTGTGTGGAGTGCCCAAATGTAACTATGGATCAAGACGCAAGAAAAAATTAGGCTAAACCTCCACCAGTCATAAACTTGGCAATAATCAATCATGGAAAACAATAATATATAAAAGGCAATTTTTATTCACCACCATGCCTGTTTGTTAAAACATATTTAAAACTACGGCAATACCGTAGGAGACGGGGTCCCACTCATGTAAATCATTTAGCTACAATGCCCGGTCACTGCTTTGAAACGTGACCGGTTACTTAAATCACATGTATATTAGGCACACAAAGAAATTGGAAATTATTAACCAACAGGTTGTATGTTGTTATGCCATAAATATGCTCCACATGTATGCATACATATTCAAACGACAAGCTAGCTCAACTCCTGTGTCACCATCCGTGTATGGTCTATGTCTTGAGAAAAAGGTATTCACAGTCTAGTTATGCGTTTGGAAAAAACTTTCAGAGTGTGGTTTCAAAAAAGTTATATGTCAATTGCATCCGAATGATTATATTGGTGACTGGTATCAAAATGTGACTGTAACATCCACGGGCGAATTGTGCATGAAATTGTTTGAATTGTAGTTCCAAGAGGAGGGAGGTTATAAATCAATTGCACCTAAATGCCACGATAGTGATTAATGTCATGACTTTATCTCCTTATGTGTTCCAGGAAGAGGAGAATTATAAATATTCAGTGTTCTACAGCTGCCGCCTTTAGTAACTCCGCATGTTGCGATATGGCGGTGAGCTATGGAAGTCCATATGGCGTATATGGTATTCTCCCAATTCCGGAATTTTTATATATTTATATAAATTTATATATTATTTATATAAATTTATATATTATTGTTTTCCATGATTGATTATTGCCAAGTTTATGACTGGTGGAGGTTTAGCCTAATTTTTTCTTGCGTCTAGAAATAACAGCCTCCCAGGAAGTGCAGGCACAAGTCACATGACTGAGGGCTTGGCCAGGACAGCTGAGTGCCCCAGGCAACCTGATGTGGCGTGCGTGCAGGAAGCATACGCGCTGACTGGCTGCGTCAATCCCTTCTGGTACGCTCTCCCCCCTCCCCTCATGTGCATGCGCACATGCACAAACAGAACTCACTCAGCCAAACTAGGGGTAGGCAGCAGTGAAAGGTATGTGACGTGCCTACTCTGCCTACCTCTTGTTCTGGCCCTGACTGGGGGCAGCTGGGCAACTGACATTATGTCTAGCCCCATGTCAGATTTCAAAATTGAGTATAAAAAAAATCTGTTCTCTTTCGAGAATTGAATTTCAGCGCAGAATTCTGCTGGAGCAGTACTATTAATTGATGTGTTTTCCCATGCCCTTTAACAAAGCTTATTTTCTCTGACAGGTCGGTGGGGCATAGGAACCACAGGGTTATAGCATCAGCTCACTGTAGGAAAGAAGACTCCTCGCTCTGATGCCATACTCCGGCATTGGCGCCTCCTTTAAAATTAATTGTGTAAATTATTTTCTTTTAGTGTAATTTAATAAGATGTCTCAAGTTTGCCCACATCTAGTAACCCAAAGCAACCAAAAATGCTGATTGGTTAATTCGGGCTCCTAGACAAGCAGCAAACGTTGGATCACTTATTACAATACCCCCAAGGTTTTTGTATTTTGTATATATATATTTGCTTTCAATACTTCTGTCTGGACTTGTAGTGTTGTAAAAATAAACATTGCCATTCACGTGTATTCCTAGTGTGGAGCAGACTCTCTGGGCTGTGACCGACTTGGGTGTTTTAACCTGAGCATCAGGGGCCATGGGTAAGTTAATAAAAATAAAATATTTACACTTTTTAGCAAAAGTACTACATGTGGAATACACAGGATACTATTTTCAAGGACCGTACTTGTTCTCTCTGTCTCTGTGTTGTCCAGTTGTTCCAAATTCACCCCATGCTCTAAACAGACTATTTATTTGACTCCTGCCCCTAGTGTTATATTGGCATGAATATGATAGGGACTTCAAACTCTGATAGAGCAGGGATTGATGTGAATGATGTATAATCACTGTAAAGTGCAGCAAAATATATTGACACTATATAAATAAAGAAGAATAAGGCTAACTTCACCCAAGGCTTCACTCTCCGCCTGCAATTTTTCTGCAGGCAGAGAGAAGCTACTGCTCTCCCATCCTCTCCATCTGCACAGATAGGCACAGCATTCACCTGTGTGCAGACACACAGAGAGAATATAGGCTAGCGGGTAGCATGGCTGTAACTGCAGAAATATTCTCTGTGCTTGCAGAGAGAATCCATGTCATTAGACTAATAATTTATATAAATAAATTGCAATGTAGCTTTTAGGAAAGCCATTCAGGCTGAATTGGGCGAAAGGCTCATGTTTACATCTCAAATAACCGAAAAGCTCTGTAGAATACAATGTTTTTTGTGGTTTCGCTGGAAGATAAACAGGGGTCAATTGCCATTAGGGTGAAGATTGATAGCTACAAAGATAAACCATGCTTATAATTTACTGATAACTTTCTCTACATGTGTTGTTGCAGAGGCAATTCTCAGCATTGTCTATGGCAGTGTATTTAGTATTACTATTAGTAGCTGCTACTTATAGATCTGTGTGTCTTCACCCTTAAAGGGGGATGCAAAGTCAAAAATCTAAAATCTTTCCTAGACTTTGGGGAAACATTATAAGTTTATTTGTAATTGGAAAGCATTATTTTTTCTTTTTTACCGGATCTGCATAACCCGCCCACCGACCAATGAAGAAACAGTAGGCAGTGTTTAAAGATCAACTTTGTAGAAGCGCATACGGTTTAAGGTGACCATACCTGTCATGTGACTTTTTTTTTTTCTTTCTTTTCTTTACCTAGTGAATGTGTTCAGTATGTAAAAAGCTTCAATATTCCTTTGCTTGTTCTTGGCGGAGGAGGTTACACTGTGCGTAATGTAGCACGCTGCTGGTAAGTTATTGGCCTACTCATTCCTACTCCAGGCTGTAAGCCCTGAGTAACATGTTTGCAATAGGGATGGATTGCATGACAACTAGAGGTTAGGAACCAGTTGGGTTACTCTTGTATCTAATTCAGGATCCTGTGCTCTAATAAATGGTTCTGTACCCTCCAAAAAGGAAGTTCAACATTTAAGCAGACCTAAAGGAAGGGGTGGTTCTTTGAAATGAATACTTTACCCGTCTATTTTTTTTTTTTTCCAGGACTTATGAGACCTCGTTGCTCGTTGATGAGACAATTAGTGAAGAGCTCCCTTATAGTGGTATGTGGTTATCAATTATTTAACATTTGGCTTTGATTTCCTAGTTTCTACAGTGATTGTCTAATCTAATATTGGAGAATGTGACACCTGTAAACATTTTGCACCATCACGTAGCTTTGCTTTTCTCAATGCCAATATTATTCTTGTAGTTTCTGTTTTTGTGACTTCTGCAGGTTTTTGTTATATGTTATTTATATGTTATAGGCGTGAACCGGGTCATGTCAGAGGTTGGCATGGCTTCAGGAAAGGGAATTCTGGAAAAGATTCTGGAATCTAGATTGCATTTGTGGTTGGGCAAGGGCTACGAACAATAGTCGGTGGTATAGGAATTCGTTATTTGCTGTGTGCCACTATTTAAGTCAGTGGTCCTCAAACTTGGCCCTCCAGCTGTTAAGGAACTACAAGTCCCACAATGCAATGATGGAGTCTGACAACCACTGTCAGGCAAATGCATTGTGGGACTTGTAGTTCCTTAACAGCTGGAGGGCCAAGTTTGAGAACCACTGATTTAAGTTGTTCAATTCAATCGGTGACAGAAGAACTGTCCTATAATATGTATATGTCCATATAGGTTATTTCACAGCAACCCTTATCCCTTACCGTAACAGCAAAAAATGAAATTGTTTTAAAGTGATACTGACACTAAAAATGAATTTTAACACATGAATGTACATTATGGGGCAGATTTATCAAGGGTTGAATTTTTGAGGGTTAAACACCCTCAAATTCGATTGTCGAATAATTAGCGATGTAAAATCCGACGAAATCGAATTCGAAGGATTTTACTGCTATTTGAATTCTCGATAAAATCGTACAAGTTCTACGATTTCTCGAAGAAAAAAAATCATAAAAAACCTCCAATTTCACGAAAAAATTGTAGGAATCGAACAGCAGCTTGTTTATATGAACTATAGCAGTGTTTTTGAAGCAAACAGATCAGTTTCAACAGAACAGGGTAACACTGCATGATATTTTCTTTACTTTAAAACACTTTCTTTTTTTGGTGTTACTGTTCCGATGTTATGCAACACAGAGGGATACATACACGCTATATTTACATTTGAGTTGTACAGGTTGCATTGAAACCTTTGCAGCCCAGTATCCACTCGATAGCATTAATGTTACAATTAAATATTATTCTCTCCCTATAGAATACTTTGAGTACTTTGCACCAGATTTTACTCTTCATCCGGACGTTAGCACCAGAATAGAGAACCAAAACTCCCGGCAGGTAAGACTATTCATTTAAGACAAAAATACGTTCTTTTTTTTTTTTTTACATCTAAAATGTATTGGCATAAGCAGTTCTGCTAAGGGAGCCTGAATATATTTATGTATTTACGCAGTGATTTCCAGTTTATTTTATGTAATGGACTCATTTGCATTATTGGGGTCCTTGGGACAGGCGGAGGGCCATAAAAATATCAAATGTATACTGTGGTATCCAGCTGGGTAGCCTTAAGAAATGGTTCAGTGTAAAAATAACAACTAGGTAAATAGAAATTAAAATAAAACGTGTTTCTAATAAACTGTAGTTCGTTAGGCAAAAATGTAAACAGACTGGAGTGACTGAAGAGCTGCATTGGCTATCTAACAAAACACTACTTCCTGCTTTTCAGCTCTATTGGTTTCCACTGATTGGTTACCAGGCAGTAACCAATCAGAGACTTGAGGGAGGCACACGTGGGTCATGACTGTTGCTTTGGAAGCTGAGCAGCATGCTAAGGATCAATTGCAAACCATGTGGCCCCTCCCCCTTAAAGTGGCTTCACTAACTCAAAATTAGAGAGCAGGTTGTATTATTTTACGTTAGATATCCGGTAACTCCAGCCTTTACACATTACATTTTTGGCTAACTAACTATATTAGAAACATGTTTAATAGTATAATTCATTGGACTTCCCTAGGGTAATAAATCCGACTGTCTGCCTTTTGGGGGTACTAGAGTAAACCATACCCACCAAATATTCTCGACCCTGCTACCGCATCCTGCTATTCTATGCAAAAAAAACTATAGCTCTCCATTGGATGGGCAATTCCCCACCCTCTCTAAGAGCTTGGATACAACTAGTCAACAAGGTAGTACCTCTTTATAAACTCACACATGAGACTAGAGGAGCGCCAGCTAAATTTGATAACATTTGGGGCTCATGGTGTGAGATCGATCCAAATCCACCATAGTAGGACTATACCTGAGGCCCCTCCCCTAACTTTTTATAAAGCAGGTGGATTGGTTCATTCAGACACCACCCGAAGACCGAACTCAACCAACCCCTAGATCTAGAATAAAGTAATTGGAAGTGTCCTCCTGAAGCTGTTTGCAATGATTGTCACTACTTGCCTAGTGTCATTATGTGCTACACTATGATGCTCCGACCACACGAGATTGTCTGCAATATAATTTATTGTTCTTATGTTTGATGTTACTAAAGCAAATAAAACTTACCTTTAAAAAAAAAAAAAAAAACAGTATAAATCATATTTTTCATGTGTGACATGCCACGTTTCTGCTCCGTTTATATTGCCATAGAATTTAAAGGAAAACTATAACCCCTGAACAGTGTAGGTCTCTATAAAAAGATATTGCATAAAACCCTGATTCATGTAAACAAACCGTTTTCATAATAATATACTTTTTTTAATAGCATGTGCCTTTGGGTAATCATAAATAGAAAATTGCCATTTTAAAAAATAAGCGCCACCCCCCTGGAATTGTAGGATGCATGATGCACCCAAAAAAAACATGCATGTTAGGTCACATGAGCCAATTAACAGACAGAGTTGTGTCTTTTGCTTCCACACTTCTTCCTGTTACAGTTGTAGTATTACTAGTCAGGGGATTTCTGAGGCAGCACACAGACAAAATTGGGGGTTAAAGACGAGATGTGAAAGGGCAATTTTTACTTAAATATATATTTATAGTTTATGTAAATCTGTTGCCAGTATTCATTTTGGTGGTATATATTTTCCTTTAAAGAACAAGTAAACGTTTTTTTTTTCTATCTCTAAATTTGCTCTAAACAG